>QRFJ01000818.1:0-153692 GCA_006176705.1 Cocos nucifera | reverse complement strand
CCTAAACTTGCTTCCTGGTATTTTGATCAACGGGCAAACAGAACTCCAAAATCAAAATTATGGGGCAGGAGAAGTTCTTAGGCCATGGGAAAGTTCACGTAAACACTCGAAAATAAAAGGAGGGGCATGGCTTTCTAACGTGCAAGAGAAAGAGACAGAGTCCCATTCCAACTAGGACTTCCTGTTTTTTGACTAGGTCAAAATAGGTTTGAACCAATTTAAATTCTATTTAATATAGATAAAATGCAAACCTAATTAAGGGTATCCTAGTCCAACTTAGAACCTAATTAAATTAGATTAAATCAAGATTTAAAATCTGATTTACATCTAAGTCAATTAGGTGCACCCAAGTCCTAGTCCAAAACAAGGAATTATTCTTTATCTTCTCTCTTTTTTAATAGGATTACCCATATCAAGGTAAATTAAATCTGATTTAATTTATCTAATTTTATTTTAATTTTTAAAATAATAATAATCAGATCTGAAAATCTTAGATCTGATCTAGATCAAAGAGAAGAATTTTTAAAATATATCTCTTGATCTAATCAGATCCGAACGAACCTGATCTGGAAAATCATGATTTTCCTTCACATGTTTGCAAGATGAACATGCTAGCACATGTAGCAAACCCTAGCACCTAATTTCGAATTGGATTCGAATCAGCTTCTGATTTGGGCTAATTTAGATCTGATTTGAGCCAAATAGGATTTGGTCTGGAGTTGGATTAACCTAGATTGATTGGGCTTCAGATTGGGTGCCACATACCTACATCCCATGTGCCAGAAAGTCTCTCTCTTGCATGTGGGAAGTCTTTCGTGCGCAAAGAACTCTTTGGCGCATGGAATTTGTTGGTGCCTACCTTCTTTGACTTTTTTCATTTTGTTATGTCACGTAAATTTTTATATTGGCATGGACATTAGATATGGGGTGCAGAAGAGTCCTTCTGCAGATGAAATACTCTTTTTTCTTTTCGCCTAGGATGTTTTGTCACCCAAGACCCGTTGCCGCCCAAGATTCCATGCCGCCTACTCCTCCTTGACGTCTCTTGGACTAAGTCAAAGTCTCTTGACTTTGGCTATTCAAAGTTTATCTCCACACCTTCTTGCTAAATGGGTGTCCCTTTTTAGAGCCATTGGATGGCTTTGTTTCATGATCTAATGGATGAAAAGGGTGGCGCCAAAGATGAAATATTGCGACTCTTTGTAAAAAAACTTACGTAGAATTAATCCAAGAGTCCTTCTGCTTTAAGGCACCTCTTGGACTAAGTCTATATCTCATTTTTACTAATGAGGCATGAGATTGGCTGATGGGGCATGAGAATTTGATGAGGAAAGGGTGTGAGATTTTTTGTTGGCACCCCTACGTACATTATAAATAGGGGTGCACACCAAGAGTCCGTGTGTGTGAAAATTATCTTTCTTTCTTACAAAAGTTTCTTTTTATCCAATTTTCTTTCTTCCTTTCTCTTATCTAGACCTTGTCATTATAAAGAGAAGAAGTCATCTTAAGACTAAGAGATTAGAAAGGAAAATTAAGAAGATAAAAGAAAAAGAAAGATAGATAAGGAGAGGCAAGGAAGGTGACATAAAGGCTAAAGAAGGTCTTGCCCTTTTAATTAAAGTTCTTATTATTAGAACTCTAATTATATAAATCAGAGGTGCTGGTGTCTTGATCAAGTCTCTGTGTGGATCAACGTTGGAGGGTGAACACGTGGGCACCTGGTGGAAACCCTGATGGACTGGTACCGACGATCAGGGTCAATTTAGGGTTTAGCGATAAGAGGTATGTTCTAATACTTTCTTTTATTTTACAAATGCATGTTATATGATTTAATTGCTAATGAGGTGGTCCTAGGGTTTGGGTTTGGATTTATATGATTTCATATTTTTGCTTTGAAATCCATGCTTCCACCCTGTACACCAATCCCATCAGTGGTATCAGAGCAAGCCTTATTAGGTTAAATCATATAATGCTTTGCTTATAGTATAATGGCATAAATAAAAAATATGATATAAAATTTTTAGCATGTTTTAATTTTATATGATGAGATCATATTCTTTTTCTTATCATAATGAGATTTTGTTGTGTATATTATTCTATAATGATTGCCTTGATATAGTGGAAAGTATTCACTATATAATGATGGTTGTCCTAGAGTAATTATACATGTTAATTGAGATATATAAATTTTATCATAATTAATGCTATTATGCATTTAGTTTGTCTTAAATCAATATGTGCATTGAGACCATTTAAATCCCTCTATATAAAAAAATTATATTAAGTTGTAGTGTAATTAATCTTTAGCTGAATCAGTCAGGATGTCTAATTGATCAATCGATGTCTAGAAAAAATAGTTCTTGATTGGTAAAGAGAACATGGTTTTTTAATTGATTTCGTTGTCTAACTTGGCCAATTTATTAGTGTCTAAGGAAAGCAACGGGGGACCCCCATTTCTCTTCCATTTACCTGGCCGATTCGATTAATTTAATTCTAGATTGAAATGCTTAATATTATATTCACTACATTAAGGCCTTCCTTCATACTAGTTTCTTATTATGTCCAGAATCATGTTAGTTCTATTGTGTAACCACAAGATCTATCATGGGGAAAGATGTAATATTAATCTAGTGCATTGAGATGCTTACAGCATTTTGAATATACTACTTTGTTGTGTAACCACAAAAGTAGTTATATTTCAATTTTGACTGTATAGAAATGAAGGGTTCTACTTAAACTAAAACATTAAAGTTTGTTGTGCTAACACAAGGCTATTAATGTTTTAGAGGCAAAAGTTTTTGAGAGTTGCATAAAATGCAATTGGAAAGAGTTTCCTACCTTTGAACTTATAATAGGTTTGTTGTGCAACCACAAGACTTTTTATAAGAAATTAGGATCTTATTCTCACTAAGAAAATCAATAAGAGGGTTATGATTTTTAGTGGGAGATAATTAAATTAAAGTCCTAATTTAATTATGTTTTGTCATCATGAATTGTTTGCTTATATATTATTCTTTATTATGTAGATTAAATGGCTTCTTCACTTTCATTACGTTCAATTTTGGATTCAAATAAATTGACTGGTCAAAATTATGTTGACTGGTTGAGAAATCTAAAAATAGTACTCAGTCAAGAAAAACTCTCCTATATTCTTGATGCCCCTGATCCTAAGCCATTAGAAAATGATGCCATAGATGAAGATAAGTCCACATACAAGATGTGGCAAAATGATTTCCTTACTGTCAAATGCATCATACTTGCCTCTATGAATAATGAATTACAGAGGCAGCATGATAGCATGGACACTCAAGTCCATATTGCTCAATCTAAAAGAGCTTTATGGAGAGCATAGTAGGACTGCTAGATATGAGATATCTAAGCAATTATTTCATGCAAGAATGATAGAAGGAACATCCATACAAAATCATGTTTTGATGGTAATTGACCTAATCACTCGATTAAGTCAATTAGGTTTTGTAATGGATGGAGAGTTAAGTCAGGATTTGATCCTGCAATCACTCCCAGAATTCATTTTCTCAGTTTGTCGTGAACTATCACATGAACAAACTAAATTCTTCATTGCCTGAGCTGTTAAATATGCTCAAGACAGCAGAAAGCCATATCAAGAAAGATAAGGCTCCTCTTCTTCTTGTGGAAGGGATCTCCAAGAAGAAGGCAGGCAAAAAGGGTTCAAAGAGAAGGTTGAATCCTAAAAGTGGTATAAATAAGAAGAAAAAGGGGAAGAAGGTCTCCGGACAAATGACCTATTTTCACTGTGGCAAAGCAGGTCATTGGAAGAGGAATTGCAAGGCTTACCTTGCAACCATGAAGTCTGGTGCAAATAATGCACCAAAAGGTATGTATGAGATACATACTATATTATCATTAAATTCTTTCATTTCAAATTCTTGGGTATTAGATACCGGACTGTGGTTTTCATATCTGCAAATCTTTGCAGGGGCTATAGAAAATTAAGAGTTTGAAGAAAGGTGACTTCAAGCTCTATGGCGCTGGAGGAGAATCTATCCAAGCAGAAGCTGTAGGGACAAATATATTGAAGTTACCTTATGGAAAGATCTTAGAGCTTACAAATTATTATTATATGCCTAAGATCATTAGAAATATTATATCTATACCCTTGTTATTAAAATAAGGTTATAGTCTTAATGTAACGAGCGAAGGTTGCTCGATCAAATATTCTAATGAAAATATTTGTTTTGGCATATTTAGCAATGGTTTGTTGACTCTATGTTTGGATAATAATATATTTCATATTGATGAAAATAGAAAACGTAAGAGAGATGACATAAATAATACTTTACTTCTGGCATTTATCGATTAGGTCATATTAGTGAGGCTAGGATTAACAAGTTATACAAAGAAAAGTTCTTTGATCCTTTTGATTATGAATCATTGGGAACTTGTGAATCATGCCTCATGGGTAAAATGACCAAGATTTCATTTAGTGGACATAGAGAAAGGACAAATGAGTTATTAGAACTTGTACATACAGATGTATGTGGTCCTATGACAACTCAAGCTAGAGGAGGATACTCTTATTTTATTACATTTACTGATGATTTATCTAGGTTTGGATATGTGTATCTTATGAAACACAAATCAGAAGCCTTTGATAAATTTAAAGAGTATCAAAGTATGATCGAAAAATAAACTAGACAATGTATAAAATTTCTTCGATCTGATCGGGGAGAAGAATACTTATCTAGTGAGTTTCTAGACTATCTTAAAGTTAAAGGGATTCTCTCTAAATGGACACCTCCTTATACACCACAATTAAATGGTGTAGATAAAAAAAAAAATTGTACCTTATTAGATACAGTACGGTCCATGATGTGCTTCACTGATTTACCTATTTTTTTTTGGGGTCATGCTCTGGAGACTGCAATTTACATCTTGAATAGAGTTCCTTCTAAATCTGTATCTAGTACTCCATATGACATATGGAGAAGTAAGAAACCTAATCTTAAGTATCTTAAGATATGGGATTAGTCCGCTTATGTCAAAAGAAATTTTGGACATAAACTTGATGCTAGATCAGACAGATGTCTATTTATAGGATATCCTAGAAATAGTATAGGATATATATTCTACCATCCTACTGAACAAAAAGTATTTGTAAGTAGGCATGCCATTTTCATGGAAAAAGAATTTATCCTAGAAAAGGGCAGTGGCAGAAATATTGAACTTAGTGAAGTTCAAGAAAAATAAATAGAAATTTCTCAACTATATAATCATATAAAAGAACTAGAACACATAACTCCTATCCATAGGTCTAAAAGAGTATGAAATACACTTGTGAGGTATGGTTTCATTATTGAGAACAATGAAGCCCAAGTCATTGAAAATGATGAACCTCTGACCTATGCTGAAGCAGTCAAAAGTAAGGACTCTTACAAATGGCTGGCTGCCATACAATCCGAAATGGAATCCATGCACACCAATAAAGTATGGACTTTGGTGGATGCACCAGAGGATATAAACCCTATTGGATGCAAATGGATTTTTAAGAAAAAGATTGGAGTTGATTGTCAAATAGAAACCTATAAGGCCAAATTGGTGGCTAAGGATTTTAGGCAAAAATAGGGGATTGATTATGATGAAATATTTTCACTTATTACCATGCTCAAATCTATTCGGGTTATGCTTGCTATAGCAGCATACCACGATTATGAAATATAGCAAATGGATGTAAAGACTGCCTTCCTTAATGGTTTCCTTGAGGAGGAGGTCTATATGTCACAGCCACAGGGATTTGAGTCAAATGAGAAACCAAATCAGGTATGCAAGCTTAAGAGATCCATTTATGGATTAAAGCAAGCATCAAGGAGTTGGAACATTTATTTTGATGAAACAGAAAAAGAGTTTGGTTTTATCAAGAATGTTGATGAACCGTGTGTGTACAAGAAAACTAGTGGAAGAACCATAGTCTTCTTGGTTCTGTATGTAGATGACATACTAATTGGGAATGATATCCCAATATTACAATCAGTCAAATTATGGCTATCAAATAAGTTTTCTATGAAAGATTTGAGAGAAGTATCCTATATACTAGAAATAAAGATCTATAGAGATAGATCGAAGAGGATGCTAGGCTTGTCCCAATCAAGGTACATTGACTTAATACTGAAAAGATTCAGTATAGATGGGAGTAAAAGAGGTTATTTATCCATGAGTCAAGGCATACATCTCTCTAGAAAGATGTCTCCTAAGACACCTAAAGAGAGAAATAGAATGAGTTCTATTCCTTATGCTTCGGCTGTTGGATCAATAATGTATGCCATGTTATGTATAAGACCTGATGTTGCTTATGCTTTAGGCATTGCAAGTAGATTTCAAGCTGATTCAGGAGAGGATCATTGGAAAGCTATGAAAAATATTTTTAAGTACTTGAGAAGGGCTAAAGATATTTTTTCTAGTATATGGAGGTTCTGATCTTAAATTAGAAGCATATTCTGATTCTAGTTTTCAATCAGACCTAGATGATAGTAAATCTATTTCAGGATATGTATTTACTCTGAACAGTGGAGCAGTAAGTTGAAAAAGTACTAAGCAGCCAAATGTAGCTGACTCAACCACTGAAGTAGAATACATAGCTGTAAGTAAAGCCGCCAAGGAAGCTGTCTGGATGAAGAAGTGCATCATTGAATTGGGAGTTATTCTTGAAATTGAGAATCCAGTACTACTTTACTATGATAATACTGGAGCTATAGCTCAAGCAAAGGATCCAAGGTCTCATCATAAATCCAAACACATTCTGAAATGCTTCCATCTCGTTCGAGAAATTATTGAAAGACAAGATGTAGTCATAGAACAAGTGGACACAAAGAACAACATAGCAGACCCATTCACTAAGGCTTTATGACTGCAACTGTTTGATTGCCACCTTGATTGTATGGGATTAAAATATAAGGATGATTGGCTTTAGTGCAAGTGGGAGATTGAAAGGAATATGCCCTCAAGCTAATTTATTTTTGGGATGTTCTTTGTCTTTCAGACTCATGTAATGACATTTTTAATAAATAAAAGCATTTATTTCATCATATGCAGCGTCTTATTATTTATTTAAGATTATGATGAACACTATAAATTATGGCTATGGTTTTAAGATTATGATGAGATCATACTAGTGAGACCTAAAATCTTAAAATCCTAATTTAAATATTCCTAGTCGATGGGACATTGAGTTATGGATCAATATTTTTTGGTAAGACTAGCATATTCTTTGTATGCTCGATTGAGAGGGCGATTGATCTCACAATAACTTGTGTATGACCCTAATACAAGAATATTGGTGCTTATTAGAGAATGAGTTCACTGAATTGATCTAAATTGAGAATATCTAATGGAGTCTTATCTACATGTTAATAGATGGTTCTCATAGTGGAATTTGTGCATGTAATCCTTTGACCTGAAACTACCATAGAATCTTATATTTATAAATCCATATTTTGGTTCATACTCATTCATGACTCAGTTATGTATGGGATGATCTAGATATGGTAGATTATATATATGAAGGTTGTGAGTAGGTTAATATGGAATCGATCTTTCCTGGTAAGAGGAAATAGCATTCTACTTGCTTCAAACAAATGATGATTCAGGAAGACTTTAATCAAAGCATGATGAAAAAATTAGAAATAGTTTCTAATGTTTCATTAAATGAATCATCATCATGAGATTGAAAAAGAAATGAATATGATATTGGGGTTGACATATTTTCATACCCAGAGTCATATTCAGGATGTAGGAAGATCGAAGGATCTAGTTGCAGGATAATTTTCACTGAAGGATATTTTTGGTATTTCTATCAAAATTTCACATTTTCTTGAAAGTCATGATACATTGCTAAATGTTAATCATGTCTTGTGAGTTTGATCAAATTAAAATTATAATTTGATCATTAAATTAGAATGTATTCTAAATTAAGTCAAATTGGGTTGGCTAGTTTTGACCTAAACCAGTTTGGTTGAGTTCTAACTAGATTAGGTCAAATCGCACCTAAACTCACTGCTGATTAGATGTGGAACCCAATGGGTCACACACAAAGAGAATTGATTAAGGGTCTAATCGGATTAGACCATGTTTGCAAGATGAATATGCTAGCACGTGTAGTAAACCCCAGCACCTAGTTTCGAATTGGATTCGAATCAGCTTCTAATTTAGGCTAATTTAGATCCGATTTGAGTCAAATAGGATTTGGTCTTAAGTTGGATTAATCTAGATTGATTGGGCTTTAGATTAGGCACCACATACCTGCATCCCACATGCCAGAGAGTCTCTCTCTTGTGCGTGGGAAGTCTTTCATGCGCAAAGAACTCTTTGGCGCATGAAATTTGTTGGCGCCTACCTTCTTTGACTTTTTCCATTTTGTTATATCATGTAAATTTTTATATTGGCATGGACATCAAATATGGGGTGCAGAAGAGTCCTTCTGTAGATGAAATACTCTTTTTTCTTTTCGCCCAGGATGTTTTGTCGCCCAAGGCCCCTTGCCGCCTAAGACTCCATGCCGCCTACTCCTCCTTGACGTCTCTTGGACCAAGTCAAAGTCTCTTGGGACTTTGACTATTCAAAGTTTATCTCCATGCCTTCTTGCTAAATGGGCATCCCTTTTTAGAGCCATTGGATGGCCTTTTTTCATGATCTAATGGATGAAAAGGGTGGCGCCAAAGATGAAATATTGCGACTCTTCGTAAAAAAACTTACGTAGAATTAATCCAAGAGTCCTTCTGCTTTAAGGCACCTCTTGGACTAAGTCTATATCTCGTTTTTACTGATGAGGCATGAGATTGGCTGATGGGGCATGAGAATTTGATAAGGAAAGGGTGTGAGATTTTTTGTTGGCACCCCTACGTACATTATAAATAGGGGTGCACACTAAGAGTCTGTGTGTGTGAAAATTATCTTTCTTTCTTACAAGAGTTTCTTTTTGTCTAATTTTCTTTCTTTGTTTCTCTTGTCTAAACCTTGTCATTATAAGGACAAGAAGTCATCTTAAGACTAAGAGATTATAAAGGAAAATTAAGAAGACAAAAGAAAAAGAAAGATAGATAAGGAGAGGCAAGGAAGGTGACATAAAGGCTAAAAGAAGGTCTTGCCCTTTTTAATTAAAGTTCTTATTATTAGAACTCTAATTATATAAATCAGAGGTGCTGGTGTCTTGATCAAATCTCTGTGTGGATCAACGTTGGAGGGTGAACACGTAGGCACCTGATGGAAATCTTGATGGACTACTACCGACGATCAGGGTCAATTTAGGTTTTAGCGATAAGAGGTATGTTCTAATACTTTCTTTTATTTTACAAATGCATGTTATATGATTTAATTGCAAATGAGGTGGTCCTAGAGTTTGGGTTTGATTTATATGATTTCATGTTTTTGCTTTAAAATCCATGCTTCCGCCTTGTACACCAATCCCATCAGCCGGTCGGGATCCAATGGCCAAGAATTGTCTCTGACTTGATTCAGGAGATTAGAAGTGCCATCCGATGGTCAGAATTCAATCCTAGTCAAGATCCAATAGTTGTGAACAAATCAGAGCCCTATTTATGCTATAGAAGTCTGATTTTGATCAAATCTAAATCTTTGAGACCCGATCTGATGGTAGAAAATTATTCCAAGGAGCAGAATCCGATCCAGACTTGATTTCTTTAGTTTTTCTCTAATTTTAACCCAATTTCTCTCCTTTTCTCTCTATAGAAACCTCCCTAAAGCTCCAATAAGCCCTCATAATCCTCCCCTTGGGGCAAGCCCTTCTAAACCCCTCGAAAGCTCTTCAAAGCCTCTCTTTCCTCACCTAAACAACCTGCAAGCTCTCTCTCTCCCTAATTCTCTCTTAAATCCTTCTTTCTTTCTTCTTTTTTTCTTCAATAGGCCATAAAAGCCTGCATCTTCACCTAAGTTCCTCCTCTGCTATGGATTCTTGCAATCAGTTGCTACCTGGATTCTTCAGCAAGACTTCAGGATGAAGATTTCAGCGAGTAGCTCTTCGATGTTTGGTTGATCCTCTCTTTCTCAGGAGATCATTATGATCTTATTTTGATGGTATTTTTTTTACTATCTTTTGTATCTTTTTATTTTGCAATAAAGACTGGTTTTCTTTATAATTTTTTTATGTCTTTATTTTCTTGTAATTAATCTAGAATAGTTTATTATCCTTAGGATGAGCCATGATCTACGGGTATGGTTTGTGCTCTTGGGATAAATTATATTTAAATTTATTCTTGATTTTATATCTAAATCAATTTAGACTAGCCTATAACTTTAAGAAATGGGCTGTGATCTATGGATACAGACCGTGCTCTCTAAGATAGGTTATATCTTTATTGATTAGCTATCAATTAAAGTATATTAAAAAGTATACCAATTATCAGATAAGTAATCAATCAAAATCTTGAGTATCCATCTCCATACTTACAACTTCTTTTTTAATTAATTTGCTATTTATTTATTTTTTTAATCAATTTTAGTAGTCTTTTATTAATTAATTTTTAATTAATCTTAATCTTACTTTTAATTTATTATTTAAATATAATTAACACGATCCTTGTGGATACGATCCCGACTCATCCTATCTATATAGTAGTGAGTTAGGTATAATTGTGGGATATTTATTTGGGCATTGTTTATCATGACCTAAAATTCAAACCCTAGATCCTGAAATTAAACAAATCCTTAGAGCCGTTATACCTAGAATTATGGCTACACCTTTTTGCCAATCTAGAGAATATTTTATCCCTTCTTCTTACACCTATGACCCCTATACACCCATGTATGGAACTAATAGTGGTGGAATCTATGAGGCTGAAAACTCCATAAATATCCATAATAAGATAAATGAGTTGCCCAGAAACTTGACCGTCTATTAAATATGAGACACTCTCCTGTCTTACCTTTGCATGTATGTGACATATGTTCAAGTCCTCACCACCTAGTTAGTGAATGTCCAACTATATATCGACCTTGGAAATTTGCGCATGAGCAAAATTACCCAACCCAAACCCAGACTATAAATTATTACAATCCTTACTCCAACACCTACAATCTAGGTTGGAAAAACTATTCAAATTCTTATAGGATACCACAACCAGCAATTAATTATGAATCTAGTTATCCAAAGGAAACTTATACGGCATACCAATATCAAAATGATCAGCAACCTTCTTTAAGTGCCTATAGTGAGGTATTCAAGAAAAAAATATTACATGAATTAAAGGAGCTTAATATGAAAATTCAGATCATCTACTCCCAAACTCAATCAGTAGTGTTTGGGATAAACCCCGCTCCTGCCAAAGTTTAGTCTGATGCTTAGCCTAATGTAACTGGTAAACACGGAAGAGCTTCGATTGAAAATTCTTCCTCCAGTGGTAGATCTCCTTCAGACTCCTTCAGCAGCTAAATTCCTCCTAGAGCCAAACCCCTCCTGGACTCCTCCAGCGGTCGAACTCCTTCAGGAGCCGAACCCCTTCCGAACTTTTTCTTTAGTCGAATTCCTCTAGGAGCCGAACTTCTCCCGGACTCCTCCAATGGTTGAACTCCATCTAGACTTCTCCTTCAGTTGGATTCCTCCAGGAGCCAAACTTCTCCTAAACTCCTCCAACGATCGAACTCCTTCAGTGGTCGAATCCCTTCTAAACTCCTCTAGTGGCCAAACCTCTTTCAAAGTTCTCCATCAGTCAGACTCCTTTCAAACTTCTCCTTCAGTCAAACTTCTCCACCAGCCAGACTTCTTCTGAACTTCTCCATTAGTCGAACTCCATCCAGATTTTTTTAGCAGATTACTTTCAGATTTCAAGTAGTATTCCTTTTGGATGATCCCCTCTAGCCATATTCCCTTTAGGAGTTCGAACTTCTCTGAAATTGATATATGTCAAAGCTCTGCATCAACCAATGCGTGCTTCCTCTAAACTTTGACTATTAAAACTCAACAAATGGACACATCATGATAATGGACACTTTTCTTCATAACAAACTCCACGTGATCCCAAGCGGCCCACTATCGAATGGTTATGATTGTCATTTATCAGTCTGCTACAGGCGACTCTACTACCGGATGGTTACGACTGTCATTATTAGTCTACTATGGATGACACCTCTCTTCATAATAAATTTTATGTGGCTCTGAATGGCCCATGATCGGATGATTATGATTGTCACTATCAGTCTGTTCCATACTTCGTCTATAAAAAGGATCCTCAAGATACGTTTTCTCTAAGCTCTCTTGTCCTTCCCAAAACTCTGCTAAATTTTTTTTGAGCACTCCATTTTTATTGGTCAGAAGAGCTGATTTGATCGTCAGAGGATCCTGCCGGAGCCACCACCATCGACTCTGGATGGGACTTTATTTTATAGGTCATCGATAGTGACCTCTTCTCCCCAACTCCAACTCGATCCGACGTCAACCATTTCTGCACCAACAGGATTGACGCTAGAAGAAGGGCTCTCTATTCCTGAGGTACCCTTATTCTTAAAGGAGTGCTCAGTCACCCCTATGGATCTTCTTCTTTAAGGTTCATCACCATACTCTCCCCCAATCCCAAGAAATACCTCCAAAGAAGGCGACTACCCAGAGATCTACCACTTCTATCATCAGATTTGAGCTAGATCCATCCGCTCCTACTCCATCATCGGTGCTTCAATCTTCTCCTCCATCGATGGCCATGGTAGATCCAAAGTAGTTTAACCTACTGATGTAGTAGGTTCAGGGCCTCACCAAAATGGTGCAGGCCATGCGGTAGCCCCTGATGGTGATTTCACTAGAAAATCCGCCATCGAGATGTCAAGAACCGATTCCAAGGAAGAGCACTTGGGCTAACATACCCATAGCCCCTGGAAAGCGAAAATAGAGAGTAGAGGATCCTTGTTCGAATTCTGATTCTTCTCTAGAAGAGATCTTCCCCATCTACAGTTGAAAGCCTTTCAAGATCTATGATTGAGATGACGTCCTCAATCAAAAACTATAGGAGATGGACTGGTGGATTGAGAAACTCTGCCACATCGCCCCGGCTCATCATGGTGATGTCCACACCGATCCCCCTTTCTCTCTCCAAATTATGCAAGAGTCCGAACTTCAAGATTTTCTAATTTGAAAGCTACGATGAAGCCTCTGATCTGATCGATCACCTAGAGGCCTTTCGAACCATGATGCTGCTCCATGGCTCACCAGATGTCATCTTATGCTGAGCTTTCCCATCTACCTTAAAAGGAGCAGCAAAAAATTGGTACTCAGTACTTAAGCTAGGTACCATCTTTTCCTTCGATCAAATGAGCCATTAGTTTGTGGCTCACTTCGTCAGCAGCCGACATCCCTATCGAGGTTCAAATTTCTTGATGAATATCAAGAAGAAGGAGGGAGAATCTATATAGGCTTATGTCACCCGATTTAATGCTGCTGCATTGGAGGTTCAGAACCTAGACTAGTTTATTGCAATGAACGCACTCAAGGATGGCTTTTAGAAGAATGATTTGCTGTTCTTCCTAGAAAAGAAGTACCTCAGGGACTTTGTCGATTTGCTAGCTCGAACTGAAGGATATGTTCGAGTGGAAGAAGCCTTTAAGTTGAAGTATGAGGATGCCGCAGGAGAGCGGCGGGCGGGCGAGTCTAATAAACTCATAGTTAATGGAGGGTCGAATGAAGTTTGACCATGCTCATGGACTCTCCTCGAGTGCAAGAAAGCCCAAACACCTCCTCGAGCTCATCGTCAAAGAAGCCCCGACATAAGGGCACGATGAAGTTCTACCCTTAGAAGGTTTTACAACTACGTCCTCCTCAATGCTCCACAGACGTTAGTCTAAAGCAAGAAAAGATCGATCGAGGACACTACTGCAGCCAGAACCATCAAGAAGGGAGGAACAACAAGAAGATCGACTGCCTCTTGGCATCATCAACACTATCTCTAGGGGACTTAGTACTTCGACGAGCTGCCATCTCTTGGCCTCTGATCAAGGAAAAGCTTGCCCCAAATTGGGAAGGTCCATATGAAATAGAGGAGGTCGTCCGATTCGGAGCTTATTGCCTGAAGAAGCTCGGAGGAACAACGCTCCCATGACCTTAGAATTCAAAAAATTTGAAAATATACTGCCAGCATTTTTCTTTAATAAAACTCTTCCATTTCAATATTATTATTTCTTGGTGCAAAAATTGCCAGTAATTTTTCTTTAATAAAATTCCTCCATTTCAATATTATTATTTCTTGGTGCAAAAACTATGTGATGACAGGAAAGAAGCAATCAAAAGTGGCTATGTTAGGAATGAAAGAAGAACCTCATCCTAACATAAGCAAAGTCGAAGACCTCATTCATTTTAGACGAGATGAGGGAAGAGGTCTTGACAACAGCCCTTATATGCCCCGACAGTCCATTAGAAATAGAAGAAGAATCTCATCCTAACATGAGCAAAGTCGAAGGCCTCGTTCATTTTAGACAAGATGAGGGAAGAGGCCCTGACAATGGCCCTTATGTATCCCTACAACCCATTAGGAATAGGAGGAGAACCTCATCCTAACGTGAGTAAAGTCGAAGGCCTCATTCACTTTAGATGAGATGAGGGGAGAGGCCTTGATAATGGCTCCGATAATAGCTCCGACAATGGCCCTTATGTACCCCTACAGCCCATTAGGAATAGGAGGAGAACCTCATCCTAACGTAAACAAAGTTGAAGGTCCTGTTCATTTTAGACGAGATGAGGGGAGAGGCCCCGACAATGGTCCTTATGTGTCCCTATAGTCCGTTAGGAATAGGAGGAGAACCTCATCCTAACATGAACAAAGTGGAAGGCCTCATTCATTTTAGATGAGATGATGAAAGAGGCCTTGACAACAGCCCTAATGTGCCCCTATAGTCCGTTAGGAATAGGAGGAGTGAAGGGAAAATCTTGATTTTTCGGACCAGGTTCCTTTAAATTTGATCAGATCAAGAGATATATTTCAAAAATTTTTCTCTTTGATCCTAATCAGATCTGAGATGTTTTAGATCTGATTATTATTATTTTAGAAATTAAAATAAAATCTAGATAAATTAAATCAAATTTAATTTACCTTGATATGGGTAATCATATTATCCATTGATGATCCTATATGCAGCGGAAGGTTCTGGATCTAGCCATGCAAGTGCCTGACCTCTACCGATATCCACTCGGACTAGATCTGGAGATCCTCTTCTTCTCTATCACGTCTCCAAAAATCAGATCTGGATTTGATCTAGAGAATCTTCAAAACTCCTTTTGAAGATCAGCAGTCATTCTTTGCAGCAGTGCAGCCTTCTAGCTTTCACTTGCCTTTCTTTGATCTGGATCACACCAACCAAGCTCCAAAAGGAAGAAGGTGGGTTTGGCATGGAGGAAGAGGGGAGAGGCAGCCTTGGGCATGGGGAATTGTGATTCCTTTCAATCACTTTCTATCATAATCTGGGTTGGCCGCAGGGTCTTATTTATAGACTGTCTGTGATCCAACTTCTCTTCTTCTCAACCAATCACAACTCTCTATGAAATCAGATCTAAATCTGATTGGTGGGAATAGAGTCCCCTGGATTCCTCCTTAGAGGGCACCTAAGACCAGTCAAAGTTGGTTCTTAGGAGAACTCTAATTGGAATCCAAAAAGGAGATGGAGTCCCTATCCAACAGGGACTCCTGGGCGCCTCCAGCTTGGGCACACGCCAAGGGTGGCATGCGCCCTCTTCCTTGCTAGGTTCTGGTAGGAGGACAGGCCCTCACCAGCTCTCCAATAGGTGCATGACATGTGGTCAAAAGTCAAAGTATCAATGGTCAACATTTGACCAGTCAAAGGTAGACTTTTGACCAAAGTCAAAGAACAAGAAATGGTAGGTGACCAAAAATGGCAGGTAATGTCTTACAAAATAAGACAACCTTTTCTGACTTGGACAACCTCCAGTCAGACCATATGAAGGCCTCTGATTGAGCACAAACTCCTTTGGCTCAGTCAGGACAACTTATTTATGATAGTAAAAGAAGAACGTTAGGTTCAATCGAGTGCTAGCACGATTTCCTTGAACCTAATTGAATCTCATTCAGATCAATTGAACTGGATCAGTTCAATTGATGATCACCAGATTCAAACCCTTGTTTGTGTGACCCAGTTAGGTTCAGTTCTGTATGGTAATGGGATATGTCATGATCTCTATCATCGACATCATCGAAACTCCTTTCGATGGATCAGAACTCTTCTGATTCGAACAGCTAGAATGATCGATCATCTAAATCATTCTAATTGCTCCCAAAATCCACCAGTGACACCTAGCAGTATATGGTGGCAACCCATCAGAGCTGAATGCGAACCTCTTGGTGCAGCTACCTGTGTGATTAAGTTCTTCTATCTTGAGCCCCGATCAGATTAGGGTTAAGGTGAACTCGTCAAACCCTAGTCTCTGTCATATGATGTAATCATTCGATTCGAGTCCGATGTGAAAATCTAAATAGAAACTCTTTCTATTATTTCACTCTGCCATGGCCATGGACTTCTGGACTTGATTCTCATGATTCATCATAGGGCTGCTCCTCTACCACCGAGGTAGATAGATTCCATCTTGATGCAATCCAGTTCCTACAATGAACATGCTATAGCCAACATACACCTCAGGGTTCCATATGGCTAGGAGACCGAGTAATGGTGTAGTCAAACTATAACACCCTCAAGGTGAACTACCGATGCACCTCAGGTCAAAGAACCAGACACACTACTGCAGCATCGAGTCAGTCATTGACGAGAAGGTAGACTTCCCTAATGACTACTCGAGGTGGTCACGCTCAGTGCCCTCGTTCTCTAACGAGTACCTGTACTTTCGCTCCTGGTGTCTCCACACCATAGACTCAAGACTCATCTACTAAAGAGAAGTGGTTGTACACCGACCTTCTGGATCAATCACCATCCTCGTGATGATCCTATGGTCGGGAGCATTTTATGAGTTAACAATGATTATTCATGTCTTAAATTTTCAACTCTTGAAAATATGAATTATCATTACCATTAACTCAAAGGATGTATCACAGACACTAAATACACATATGTGATAGAAAATAATCCATTTTATTGATTATAGTCAAAATTATAATTTTTCCCCTTGAAGTGTATTGCATGTGTTAGCCAATTATGGCTTATAGGGCACATATATCTAACAAGGAGAATCTCATCCTATCGTTAGCAAAGTCGAAGACCTCATTCATTTTAGATGGGATGAGAGGAGAGGCTCCGATAATAGCCCTTATGTGCCTCTATAGCCCATTAGGAATGGGAGGAGAATCTCATCCTAATATGAGCAAAGTCGAAGGCGTCATTCATTTTAGATGAGATGAGGGGAGAGGCCCTGACAATGGTCCTATTGTGCTCCTACAGCCCATTAGGAACAAAGTCGAAAGCCTCATTTATTTTAGACGAGGTGAGAAGAGAGGCCTCGACTTGGCTGGAGATAAGATCTCCCCCCGAGCCTCAACTTCAATAGGAGATAAAATCTCCTACAATCTTGGCTGGAGATAAGATCTTCTCCAAGCTTCAACCTCAACTAGAGATAAGATCTCCTACAATCTCGATTGGAGATAAGATCTCCCCCGAGCTTCAACCTTAATAGAAGATAAGATATCCTACAACCTTGGGTGGAGATAAGATCTTTCTCGAGCTTCAACTTTAATAGAAGATAGGATCTCCTTCAACCTAGGCTGGAGATAAGATCTCCTCCGAGTTTCAACCTCGGCTAGAGATAAGATCTCCCCCAAGCTTTAACTTCAACAGAAGATAGAATCTCCTTCAGGCTCAACAAGAGATAAGATCTCCTACAACCTCGACTTGAGATAAGATCTTCTCCGAGCTTCAACTTCAATAGGAGATAAGATCTCCTACAATCTCGATTGGAGAAAAGATCTTCTCCGAGCTTCAATTTCAATAGAAGATAGGATCTGCTTCAACCTCGACTGGAGATAAGATCTTTCTCGAGTTTCAATCTTGGTTGGAGATAAGATCTCCTCCGGGCTTCAACTTCAACAAAAGATAAGATCTCCTACAACCTCGGTCGGAGATATGATCTCCTCCGGGCTTCAACCTGGGCTGGAGATAAGATCTTCCCTGGGCTACAACTTCGACTGGAGATAAGATCTCCCCCAAGCTTCAACTTCAATAGAAGATAGAATCTCCTACAACCTCGGTTGGAGATAAGATCTTCCTCGAGTTTCAACCTTGACTGGAGATAAGATCTTTCCCGAGCTTCAACTTCAACAGAAGATAAGATCTCTCTCAACCTCCATGAGAGACAAGATCTCTTTCGAGCTTCAACTTCAATCGAAGATAAGATCTCCCCCCTGCTTCAATCTTAATGGGTGCAGAGCCCAAAAAATAACTTCGACAGTCATCTTTTCTGTACTCCCTTCCTTCAAATTTCAAACTCAAGAGTGGAGGGACTAGTGTTGGGGATAAATCCTGCTCCCACCAAAGTCTAGTCTGATTCTTAGCCTAATGTAACTGGTAATCATGGAATAGCTTCGATCAAAAATTCTTTCTCCAGCGGTCGAACCCCTCCAGACTTCTTCAGCAGTCAAATTTCTCTAGGAGTCGAACCACTCCAGGACTCCTCCAGGGGTCAAACTCCTTCAGGAGCCAAACTCCTTCCAAACTTCTCCTTCAGTCAGATTCCTCCAAGAGTCGAACTTCTCTCAAAGTCCTCCAGCGGTCGAACTCCTCCAGTAGTCGAACCCCTCCCAAACTCTTCCAGCGGTCGAACTCCTCTAGCAGTCAAATCCCTTCTGAACTTCTTCATCAGTCGGACTCCTTCCGAACTTCTTCTTCAGTCGAACTTCTCCACCAATCGGTCTCTTTTTGGACTTCTCCATTAGTCAAACTCCATCTAAATTTCTCTAATGGATTACTTTCAGATTTTAAGTAGTATTCCTTCTGGATAATTTTCTCTAGCTGTATTCTCTTTAGGAGTCTGAACTCCTCTGAAATTGATATATATCAAAGCTCTTCACCAACCAATGCCTGCTTCCTCTGAACTTCAACAATTAAATCTCAACGAATGGGCACATCATGACAATGGACATCTCTCTCCATAACAAACTCCACATGACTCCGAGCGATCCACTATCGAATAGTTATGACTGTCATTTATCAGTCTGCTACAGACGACCCCACTATCGGATGGTTACGACTGTCATTTATCAGCTGCTATAGATGACCCCACTACCGGATGGTTACGACTGTCATTATCAATCTACTATGGATGATACCCTCTCCATAATAAATTTTATGTGGCCCCGAGTGGCCCACAATCTGACGGTTATAATTGTCACTATCAGTCAGCTCCAAACTTCGTCTAGAAAAGGGATCCTCCAGATATGTTTTCTCTAAGCTCTCTTCTCCTTCCCAAAACTCTACTAAATTCTTTTTTAAGCACTCCATTTTTGTTGGCCAGAAGAGCTAACTTGATCGTCGGAGGGTCCTACCGGAGCCACCACCACCGACTCTGGATGGGACTTTATTTTGTAGGTCACCGATGATGACCTCTTCTTTTCCAACTCCAGCTCGATTCGGTGTCAACTAGATTCTGCACCAGTAAGTAGAAACATAAGTTAATTAGTTAACTACTACATTTAATAGTTAGAAGGAGGAAGAATTATCTAATCAGCCCATAATTAACCCAAGAGAGCAACATATGGTTGAGAGTTCCAATGTTAATGAAATCCTTATAGAACAACCTAGTATACAAATTAAAAACTATTTTGAGGTGGATGAACCTAAAAATGTAATTAAGGAAGCTACCCCTAGAATTATTTCTTAAGACCTCTTGCATATACGTTTGGATCCTTTTAGAGTGGATAATTTTAATATAAATGAATATACTAAAAATGAAAATACATTATTAGAGCCATCCAATTTTAGCACCACTTCCTCATGGGCTGAGAAATATAAATCAATACCTGCTCTAATAGCTTCTCCTCTAGAATCACCACCTCCTCTAGAACTAAATCCGTCCTTGGCCACACCTGAGTATGCATGTTTAGAATTAAGTGACATCCTTTCGGTACCTGTTACATCAGACTCAATCTTTACCCTAACATCTAAATTCATGAGCATACTAGAAGAACAAATAAAAAAAATTCTTAATAAACAAGAGTCTATGAATGGGTTCATAAATTATTTTCTTAAAATTAAAAAATAAAATTGACTAAAAATGGGACTGCGAGTTACTTTCTATAGATTGACGAAAAAATATTAAAATTTATCAATAATGAGATCGCAAGCCATTTTTCTGTGATTGGCAATCCAAAACCATTGAAATTTATCAATCCAATTTTTGATACTGGATTGATAGAGTCACTTGGTGTGGCTGAAGATCTTAAACTTAGTGCTTGTTGGGAGGCAACCCATCATTTTATTTTTCAGATTTTGAGTTTTTTAGTTTTATCATTTTGTAGGAAACTAATAAAGATGATTGGCTTAAGTTGGGGGGAGCACATCAAAACATCCTGTATAAACTTGATGAAATATACTAAAGACTTGCAAATAATTAACTAGGTGGTATCCCTCGATAAATATTTTTATTTTTTCTCTTCTTCCATTGAGGACAATGAAAATTAAGTTGGAGGAAAGGATAACTAACTTTAAACTTGTGAGTCCTCAAGTATGATTTGAAATAATTAGCTTTATATACCTAAATTTTATTTTGATTTAGAGTTAATTAGGCACTCTAATCAATGAATGATTAATGGTCTAGATAATTTTAGAGATACTAAGAAGTAAATTATTAAGAAAATCTAATAAATGGAAGGTTTAGACTAGATCAAATTTTAAGAGTGATTCTAGAACCTTCATCTTACTAATCTTAATAAAGAATCTACTTCATGAGAGTTGGATGGAAAGATCAAACTATGCAAAAGTATCCCTTAAAATCTATTTATAAAAAAAGAAAAAATAACAAACACTGATTTTTCATTGAGTAACCGAGCCTCTTCGCCTAAGTAAGCATTGTGGTTCACATAAAAAAGATGGGTAGTGTAAATTAAAAAGAGGTTTAGCATTATCTCATTAAGTAACCGGCCCTCTTTGCCTAAGTAAGCATTGTGGTTTGCATCAAAAGATGGGGATGCAAGAATCTAAAAAAAGAAAAGTGGATAATAAGGGGAGTAAATTACAAGAAAGACAATAAACCTAGCACATTCTAAGTTAGAGGATTTAAAGAGTAAAGTGGAAAGTTGGCGAAAGAAGATCTCTAAAAATTTCTATGGCTAACACTCAAACGACTAATTGGGTCGAATTAGTAATCTAACGATGTACCTCTTTAATGGTTTGATCGAGTACCAGCTACCTTTAGGAGTATCTAAATCTAACTTTTATTTTAAGGCTAAGTCGGTATATATTGCTAATTTATCTGCTTTACTCGAGGATGAATAAAGTATAAGTTGGGGGGTGTGATAAACACGTAAAATATATGTATAAAGATATTAATTTATTGAATTAATTTATCTTTATTCTTAAGAATTCATACTTTTATTTTATCTTTTGTAGAAAATAAGATCATTAATGAAAAGAGCTTGATTTATGGGTCGTAATGAAATAAATTTGAAGCGAATCAGACTTAAAATGGACCCAGAATGGAGTTTTGAAGGAAAAATAAAGAAAAAAATAGAAAAAGAATATAAAAAGCCCAAAAATTCAGCCCATTAGGCCCGTTGGTGCATGGTAGACCAATCGGCCGATCCACAGATCCTTCACCGATCGGCCAGCTTAGTAGGCGAAGCCAATCAGCAGCTGCCTTGTGGCAGACCAAAACCTTTACAGGGCTTATCAAAATAACCTTATGGCTTACAGGGGTGTTTTGGTAATTTTTGTGAAGCATGGCGCGCAGTGATTGGTGGAGGTCTTCTGTGTGGCCGGTTCGCACGGTCTACAGCTATAGCATAGGCTTGATCAGACGACAGCTATCCATCCCGCCTAAGATCCGATGGTCCACGTCAATTTTCGATTTGATTCGAAGAGATCCAACTGATTTTTGCACGATCGGACAGCCAGGTACCACATAGGTCGGGATCCAATGGCTAAGAATTGTCTCTAACTTGATTTAAGAGATCAGAAGCACCATCTGATAGTAAAATTTGATCCTAATCAAGATCCAACGGCTATGAACAGATTAGAGCCCTATTTAAGCTATAGAAGTCTGATTTTGGTAAAATCTGAACCATTGAGACCCAATCTGCTGGCAAAAAATTATTCTAGAAAACAGAATCCAATCCAAACTCGATTTCTTTAGTTTTTCTCCAATTTTAATCTAGTTTCTCTTCTTTTCTCTCTATAGAAACCTTCCTAAAGCTCCCATAAGCTCTCATAAGCCTTCCCTTGGGGGAAGCCCTTCTAAACCACTCTAAAGCTCTTCAAAGCCTCTCTTTCCTCAATTAAACAACTAGCAAGCTCTCTCTCTCTCCCTAATTCTCTCTCAAATCCTTCTTTCTTCTTCCTTCCTTCTTTCTTCTTTTTTTCTTCAACAGACCACAAAAGCTTGCAACTTCACCTAAGTTGCTCTTCTGCTGCGGATTCCTACAACCAGTTACTACCCAAATTCTTCAGCAAGATTTCAAGATGAAGATTTCAACAAGAAGCTCCCCGATGTTTGGCTGATCCTCTCTTTCTCAAGAGATCATTGTGATGTTATTCTGATGGTGCTTTCTATTTCCTATCTTTTGTATCCTTTTATTATACAATAAAGACTGATTTTCTTTATAATTCTTTTGTGTCTTTATTTTCTTGCAATTAATCTGGAATAGTTTATTATCCTTGGGATGAGTCATGATCTATGAGTATAGTTCGTGCTCTTGAGATAGATTATATTCAAATTAATTCTCAATTTTATATCTAAATTAATTTAGACTAGCCTATAAGTTTAAGAGATGGGCTGTGATCTAAGGATACAGATCGTGTTCTCTAAGATAGATTATATCTTTATTGGTTAGATATTAATTAAAGCATATTAAAAAGAATACCAACTATCAGATAAGTGATCAATCAAAATCCTAAGAATCCATCTCCATACTTGCAGCTCCTCTTTTAATTAATTTGCTATTTATGTATTTTCTTAATCAATTTAAGTAGTCTTTTAATTAATTAATTTTTAATTAATATTAATCTTACTTTTAATTTATTATTTAAATATAATTAATACGATCTCCGTGGATACGATCTCGACTCATCCTATCTATATAGTAGTGAGTTAGGTTTTATTTTTTGACCACCTACGACAGCGATCAAACACCTAGTAGTATATGATGGTAAACTATCAAATCCGAATATGAACCTCTCGGTGTAGCTACCTATTGAAGAAAAAAAACTTATTTTTTGGATTAGATTTATTCAGATTTGATTGGATCAAGAGGGATACTTCAAAAATTTTTCTTTAAGATCCTAATCAAATCTGAGACTATTCAAATCTGATCTTATTGATCTGATAAAATAAATTAAAATAAAAATTAAATTAAATTAAATTTAATTATATCTTTATTTTGGATAATTCAATTATCTTGTGATGATTCCGATGTTTGCCTGAGGTTCTGGATGTAGCCACGCAAGTGCCTGATCTCTACCGGTATCCACTCGGATAGGATCTAGAGATCTTCTCTTTCTTAATCAATCCTTTAAAAATTAGATCTAGATCTGATCTTGAAGATCTTCAAAAACTCTTTTGAAGAACAACCATTGTCTCTTGTAGTAGTGCTGCCTTCTTCCTTTTCTATCGCCTTTCACTTGCTTGGATCGCACCTAACTCATGCCCTAAACCTCTTGGGCATGGAGAGGAGAGAGAAGAATAGAGGATGGTGTGGAGAAGGAGGGAGAAAAATTTTATGACATGGGCTAAAGACAAAAGCTCTAACGCTAGGCATAGATAGGATTTATATAGATCCTGCGGCACCATGCAATGCCACATAATCCTAGCCAATCATGGCCCTTTGTGCAATTAGATCTAAATCTGATTGGTGGGATGACATCATCTAATCTAATTAGATTAGATTTCCTCAAAACTCTCCTTAGATGGCACCAAGACTGGGTCAAACAAGTCTTCTTGGTGCCATCTAGTTTGATTCTCTGAAGCAATTGGAGTCCCATCTGTATGGGACTCCAAATCTTATCCTCATGGGGTGCACGCCTCCCTAGGCATGCGCCCCTTGCCTATCTACTTTTTAGTAGGGGGACAAAGCCCTAGGTTCTCTCCTATAGGTGCATGACACATGGATAGATATCTAAGTGTCAAAGGTCAATATTTGACCAAAGTCCAAAGACAAGATTTAGTAGGTGACGAAAAATGGTAGATGTTATCTCAAATTTATTTCATAAATTAAGACAACCCTTTTTTGACCTGGACAAGCTCTAGTCAGATTATTTAAAGATTCCTAAGTGAGTCCAAATATATTTGGCTCAGTCGAGACAAGTTTTAATGATACACGATTTTCTTGAACCTAATTGAATCTTATTCAAATCAATTAAACTGGGTTAATCCAATTGATGATATCCAGATCCAAACTTTTATTTATGTGATCTAGTTAGGTTCGGTTTCATATGGTAATGGGATATATCATAATCTCTATCATCGACATCATCGAAACATCTTTCGATGGATCAGAACTTTTTTGATTCAGATAACTAGTATGATCGATTATCCAAATCATTCTAATTGCTCCCAAAATCCATCAGTGACACCTAGTAGTATATGGTGGCAATCCATCAGGACTAAAAGTGAACCTCTCGGTATAGTTCCCTGTGTGATTAAGTTCCTCTATCTTGAGTCCCGATCAAATTAGGGTTAAGGTGATCTCATCAAACCCTAATATCCATCATATGAATTAATCATTCGATTCAAGTCCAATGTGAAAACCCTAACAGAAACTCTTTCTATTATTTCACTCTGCCATGGTCATGGGCTTATGGACTTGATTCTCATGATCATCATAGGGCTACTCCTCATCTATTGAGGTAGATAGATCCCTTATTGGTGCAATCCAATTCCGACAATGAACATGCTATAGCTAACATACACCTTAGGATTTCGAATGGCTAGGAGATCGAGTTATGGTGTAGTCAAACTATAACACCCTCAAGATGAACTATCGATGCACCTCAGATCAAAGAATCAGACATACCACTGCAGCTTCGAGCCAGTCATCAATGAGAAGGTAGACTTCCTCATGATTGCTCGAGGTGGTCATGCTCAGTGCCCTCATTCTCTAATGAGTACCTATACTCTCACTTCGGTGTCTCTACACCATATACTCAAGACTCATCAATCCAAAAGAAGCAATCGTACACTAACCTTTTGGATCAATCACCATCCTCATGATGATCCTTTGGTCGAAAGCATTTTATGAGTTAATAATGAAAATTCATGTCTTAAATTTTTAACTCTTGAAAATATGAACTATCATTATCATTAACCAAAGTTATGTATCACAGATACTTTGAAATATACACTATGATAGAAAATAATTCATTTTATTATTTATAGTCAAAATTATAATTTTACCCTTAGAAGTGTTTTATAAGTGTCAGCCAATCTGGCTTCTAGGGCACACATATCTAACAAACTCCAACTTATCCTAAAGCCAATTAGCTACAAATCTAAGTCCCATCTTCTCAAGGTGGGCTTCGATCTTCTACTGGCCCGATGGCTTTGTGAGTGGGTCTACTGTATTGTCTGTGGAGTCGACTCTCTTGACCTCGATGTAACCTTTCTCGAGGTGATTGCAGATGAGGTGATATCGCCGCTCGATGTGCTTGGATTTCTGATGAGACCTCGGCTTCTTAGCTAGGGCTATGGTGCCATTATTGTCACAGTACAGAGAAATGGCATCCGTCTAGTTATGTACTGAGCCTTTAGAATCTTTCATAGAAAGCTCAGCAGTAACCAGCATATTCATAAGCTCGGCTAGAGTATTTTGAAGTTTATGCATATGGTAGTTCATGATGAACTATCCATACGCATCAGTCAAGGATTGCAGAATTATATCATTCTGCAGATCCTAGTCTAACTTCACTCCGAGCTTCTCAAGCTCTTTTAGATTCTTGATCATCATCAGATAATGATCTTGGACTGATTGTCTATCATGCATTTTAGCTTTAAACAGACATTTAGTGATCTGATATTTGGCTATGCGATTCTGTTCACCAAACAACTCTTGTAGGTGAGCCAACATTTGGTGGGCAATCTTGATATCTTCATGTTGATGCTGAAGCTCATCAGACATCAAGCCCAATATGTAGTATCTAATCTTATTATCTTCATCCATCCATTTGTCAAGAGATGCTCTCTGTTCAGCGGACGGATGAGCTGGTGAGGTGGAGGTATCCTAGTCCAATACATGAGTTAACTTCTTAGAACCTAAAATAATTTTGAAGTTTCAAAGCCAATTCTTATAATTAGGTCCAGTCAATTTATGGATGTCCAGGATATGCATTAGTGGGTTGGACGTAGATATTTTTCTTTTTTCGTAGAGAGTCAAAGTTTCTAGTTATATCTTGTAATTAAGACTTGACCAATTTATTTAGGAATTTGATTTTTAAATAAATTAGCTTCCACTATTTTCTCAAATTTCTACACTCCCTCTATAGAGATGTGAAAATCTTCATGATTATTGATTTTTAGTGGATGGTGCAGTCCAACAAACTGACTCATCACCTCACCTAACAGTTATTGGTTATGGGTTAGCCAATGAGTGAATAACTCTTGTCCAATGATTCTCTAATCATGATGCACCCAGACTTAGTCTCTAATTCATGAATCTCACCATGCCCGAAATATTGATCCATTCCTTAGTTAAGTTGAACCCACCATTTGCATAGATTGGATTCCTAATTAGATCTCTCATCGTATCTAGAATATTGAGCCCAATCCATCCTCCAACCCATAGCATCCAATTCCTAATAGACATGGTTGCATCTTCTCGATGCAACTGAACCACGGTGATCAGTCGAGAACAATCAACCTTGGGAAGGGCCCGCACATCTATAATGGTGGAAGACCTTAGACCTAATCTTTTCTTAGGGAGATTTGATTTAGGTCTCTTTAAACTTGACTTGACATAGCTATAACCATTATGACTAACCTAGTGGCATGGGTTAGCTCAGATTGTTAGCCACCTTAGATCAGGACTGAGTCGACAAATATGGCTAGGTAAGTGAGATTAGTGGAAGGGGTATGCCATTAACTCGACAAGAATGCATTCGAGTCGAGTAGCTCCCAATTAAAAATCAGTCGATTGTATCTGCCAAATTTACCTTGGACACCAAATTATTGAGCTAGAACCAATCGAGTTAGCCTACAATTTAGACTCTAACCACTGAGCCTAATTAGGTCTTAACTTGATCGATCACTCATGTGACTCGACCTTGACCCAGACTTATTCCTATTAGGCTGGTCAATTTAAGCACTCTTGATCCCATCTAACCAACTCTTGATTTATTTTGATCAATCGCTAAACCTAATTAAGCTATCCTAGCCCGAACCCAATTTTATGAATATATCTTAGATCTAAAAATTTTAAATTTTAGATCTAATATATTTCATAATCTTAATTCTTAATTAAGTTTAGGGTTCATAAATAAAACATGTATATAAAATCCTATGATTTCAGGACCTAAGATTTTATAGAAAATAAATTTTAGATTTCTGATTAAGGACAAATGCGCAGCATCCCTATACATCATAAGAACACTCCATCGAATGAAAGGAGAGGGCTTTTAAACCCTACTTCATTTTGATGACCAGACGGCCAAGGAAAATGCCCTAATCATAAACATGATAAATCTACGAAACTAGTTAGATTTACATCATATATCACATATATAAAAATTGATCTAACTAAAAATATATTTTGCATAAAACTCATGTGTCATATCATGCATATTTTTAGATCTAAATTATCTCATAAACATATAAAAAATAAGATTTAAATTTTATCATATCAAATTAAAATTTATTCTAGATAATTTTGTAGAACTATTCTACAACTAGTCTAAACATACATCTATCATATCTCATATGAACAAATTAAATAAATTTATTTTCTATTTTTTAGATCTAATTATAATATTTATAATATTAAAAAATAATAAATAAATAGATCTAAAAACCATAATTAATCAAATTAAACTTATGATCACGTTAGACTATATATAGAATAATTCTATTCCTAGTCTAGTCATGCATCTCATACATCTTAGATCTAGATTAGTTAATTTTTAATTTTTTAATTTTTAATCTAATTACATCTCATGTGACATCTAAAATCATCTAATTATTAGATCAAAAAAAAAATTAAAATCAGATCTAATGAATTTTGGAACCTGGCTCTGATACTAGTTGAAGCAAAAAAACTTGTTTCATGGTTTAGATCTGATTGGATCAAGAGGGATATTTCAAAAAATTTTTTCTAAGATCCTAATTAGTTCTAAGACTCTTTAGATCTAATCTTATTGATCTAATAAAATAAATTAAAATAAAAATTAAATTAAATCTAATTTAATTATACCTTTCTTTTGGGTAATCCAATTATCCTGTGATGATCCTGATGTTTGTCAGAGGTTCTGGATGTAGCCACGCAAGCGCCTGGCCTCTACCAGTATCCACATGGACAAGATCTGAAGATCTTCTTCTTCTCAATCAATTCTTCAAAAATTAGATCTAGATCTAATCTTAAAGGTCTTCAAAAATTCTTTTGAAGAACAACCGTTGTCTCTTGCAACAGTGCTGCCTTCTTCCTTTCCTATCTTCTTTCACTTGCTTGGATAGTACCTAACTCATGCCAAAAATGACTTGGGCATGGAGAGGAGAAAGAGGACTAGAGGGTGGCATGGAGAAGGAGGGAGAAAAGCTTTGTGGCATGGGCTAAAGGCAGAGCTATAATGCTAGGCGCAGATAGGGTTTATATAAACCCTATTGCGCCATGGAGTGCCACATCATCCGAGCCAATCACGGTCCTTTGTGCAATTAGATCTAAATCTGATTGGTGGGATGACATCATCTGATCTAATCAGATTAGAGTCCCATAAAACTCTCCTTAGATGGCGCCAGGACTGGGTCAAACTAGTCTTCTTGGCACCATCTAGTTTGATTCCATGAAGCAACTGGAGTCCCATCTATATGGGACTCCAAATCTTATCCTCATGGGTTGCATGCCTCCCTAGGCATGCACTCCTTGCTTGTCTGCTTTTTAGCAGGGGGACAAGGCCCCAGGTTCTCTCCTATGGGTGCATGACACATGGGCAGATGTCTAAGTGTCAAAGGTCAACATTTGACCAAAGTTCAAATACAAGATTTAGCAGATGATGGAAAATGACAGGTGTTGTCTCAAATTTATTTCATAAATTAAGACAACTCTTTTCTGATCTAGACAAGCTCCAATCAGACTAAGTAAAGATTTTTGAGTGAGTCCAAACATATTTGGCTTAGTCGCGATAAGTTTTAATGATTGTTAAAGGAGAACATTAGGCTCAATCGTGTGCTAGCACGATTTTCTTGAACCTAATTAAATCATATTCAAATCAATTAAATCGGGTTAATCCAATTGATGATATCCAGATCCAAATCCTTATTTGTATGACCAGTTAGATTCAGTTCCATATGGTAATGGGATATGTCATAATCTCTATCATCGACATCATCGAAACATCTTCCGATGGATCAGAACTTTTCTAATTCAGACAACTAGTATGATCGATCATCCAAATCATTCTAATTGCTCCCAAAATCTACTAGTAACACCTAGCAGCATATGGTGGCAATCCATCAGGACTGAAAGTGAACCTCTCGATGTACTTTTCTGTGTGATTAAGTTCCTCTATCTTGAGCCTCGATCGGATTAGGATTAAGGTGATCTCGTCAAACCCTAATATCCATCATATGAATTAATCATTCAATTCAAGTCCAATGTAAAAAAATTCTAATAGAAACTCTTTCTATTATTTCACTCTACCATGGCCATGGGCTTATGAACTTGATTCTCATGATCATCATAGGGCTACTCCTCATCTACCGAGGTAGATTGATCCCTTATTGTTGCAATTCAATTTCTACAATGAACATGCTATAGCCAACATACACCTCAGGATTTCGAATGGCTAGGAGACCGAGTTATGGTATAGTCAAACTATAACACTCTCAAGGTAAAATCCCGATGCACCTCTGATCAAAGAACCAGACACACCACTGTAGCTTCGAGCCAATCATCGATGAGAAGGTATACTTTCTCATGACTGCTCGAGGTGGTCATGCTCAGTGCCCTCGTTCTCTAACGAGTACCTGTATTCTCACTCCGATATATCTACACCATACACTCAAGACTCATCAATCCAAAAGAAGTGATCGTACACCAACCTTTTGGATCAATCACCATCCTCATGGTGATCCTATGATCGGAAGCATTTTATGAGTTAATAATGAAAATTCATGTCTTAAATTTTTAACTATTGAAAATATGAACTATCATTACCATTCACTCAGGGGATGTATCACAGATACTTTGAAATATACACTATGATAGAAAATAATCTATGTTATTATTTATAATTAAAATTATAATTTTGCCCTTAGAAGTGTATTACAAGTGTCAGCTAATCTGGCTTCTAGGGCACATATATCTAACACCTATGTGATTGGATTCTTCTATCATGAGCCTCGATAGAATTAGGATTAAGGTGAACTCATCAAACCCAACACCCATTATATGATTGAATCATTTGATTTGAGTCCGATGTGAAACCCTAATAGAAAATTTTTTTCTATTATTTCACACTGCCACAGCCATGGGCTTAAGGACTTGATCTCATGATCATCATGAGACTACTCCTCTATCGAGGTAGATATATCCTATATTGGTGTGATCCAATTCCTACAATAAACATATTATAGCCAACATATGCCTTAGAATTCCGAATGGCTAGGAGACCAAGTTATAGTGTAGTTAAACTATAACACACTTAAGATGAACTGCCAATGCATGTCAGGTCAAAGAACTAGGTACATAACTGCAGCATCGAGCTAGTCATTTATGAGAAGGTAGACTCTCTTATGACTGCTCAAGATGGTCTTGTTCAGCATCCTCATTCTTAACGAGTACCTATACTCTCACTTCGGTGTCTCCACACCATAGACTCAAGACTCATCCATCCTAAAAAAGCGATCATACACCAATCTTTCAGATCGATCATCATTCTCATGATGATCCTACGATCGAGAGTAGTTTATGAGTTAATTATGAAAATACATGTTTTAAATTTTTAACTCTTAAAAATATTCATTATCATACCTATTAACTTAAAGGATGTGTCACAAAAATTTTATACACAATGTGATAGAAGAAAATAACCCTTTATTAATTTTTATATCAAAATTATAAAAATACCCATAGAATATGTTTTACAAGTGTCAGCCAATCTGGCTTCTAGGACACTCATCTAACAAACTCTAACTTGACCTAAAGCTAATTGGATATGAATCTAAGTTCCATCTTCTCAAGGTAGGCTTCAATCTTTTGCTGGCTCAATAGTTTCATCAGTGGATCAACCGCATTGTCTGCAGTGTTGACTCTCTTGATCTCGATGCATCCCTTCTTAAGATAATCATGGATGAGGTGATACCGCCACTCGACGTGCTTGAATTTTTGATGAGACCTTGGCTCCTTACCTAGGGCTATGGCACTATTATTATCACAATATAGAGGAACGACGTTTGATGGCATCACTCCAAGCTCTACGTTCAACTTCTTGAACCAGAATACCTTCTTCATAGCTTTTGATGCAGTAGTATATTCTACTTTCATGGTGGATTCTACTACCATAGTCTACTTGGAACTTTTTTAGGTTATGGCACCATCATTACACACAAACAGACTTTCAGATATAGACTTTCAATCATCTATGTTAGACATAAAGTCTGAGTCTGTATACCCCTAGACCTGGAGTTCTCCAATACCAAGGACCAGAATCATATCCTTAGTTCTTCTCAAGTATTTAAGGATACACTTCATAGAAGTCTAGTGCTATTAGCTTGGATTCGACTGATACCTACTTGTGACACTCACAGCATGCATGATATCAGGTCATGTACATAGCATGGCATACATGAGGCTTCCTATTGCCGAAGCATAAGGGATCTTGCTCATGTATTCAGTTGCTTCAGGTGTGTTGGGATATATCTTCTTGGAGAGATGAATGCCATATCTGAAGGGCACCAGTCCCCTTTTGGAGTTTTTCATGCTGAATCTTTTTAGCAACTCCTTTATGTACATCTTCAGTGAGAGACCTAGCATCCTCTTTGGTCTTTTCCTATAGAACTTAATTTACAGAGTGAAGGATGCTTCTCCTAGGTCTTTCATAGAGAATTCTTTTGACAACTATATTTTGATTGATGTCAGCATGAAAATATCATTCCCAATTAGGAGGATGTCATCTACATACAATACGAGGAAGACAACAACACTCCCATCGATCTTTTTGAATACATAGGGCTCCTCCATATTTTTGATGAAATCCAATGATTTGATCATATTATTAAAATGAGCATTCCAGCTCTGAGAGCTTGCTTTAGTCCATATAAGGATTTTTGCAGCTTGTAAATCTTGTGATCATTATCACTGGATGTGAAATCGAGCGGCTATTCCATATAGATATCTTTTTCAAGATATCCATTTAAGAATGCCATTTTCACATTCATCTACTATATTTTATAATCGAAACAGGTTGTAAGAGTAAGCAATGTATCGATGGATTTCAGCATGGCTATTGGCGAAAGGGTATCCTGATAGTCAATGCCTTCGTACTAACTATACCATTTCGCTACTGGCATAGTCTTAAATGTCTCTATATTCTCATCGACATCTATTTTCTTCTTGAAGATCTATTTACACCTAATAGGTACAATACCTTCAAGTAAATCTATCAGTGTTCAGACTTAGTTCGAGCACATTGAGTTGATCTCTGACATCATTACCTCTAACCATTTCTCAGAGTTAATATCTGATATCGCCTCATCATAGATTTTAGGATCATCACCATGAACCCCATTTTCCATAAGAAATATTTTATCTACATCCTTTTGAATAGTACTGATAAGTACCATATATGCATTGTTAAAAGTATTAATTTATTAATTAATTTATTTTTATTTTTAAAAATTAAATATTTTTATTTATCTATTTTAAAAAATATGATCATAAATAGAAAGAGCTCATTTTTTTGATCATAACAAAATAAGTTTAAAGCAAAATAAAGTTAAAATAGACTGGATATAAATTTTCAAAAAAATAAAAAAATATATATAAAAAAATAAAATTGGCTCAGCCGGCTCAGCCAGCATGCTTAAGCAAGCCATGAAGGCTAGCCAGCCAGCACGCTCGTTTAAGCCGGCCCAGCCACAAATCCTAGCCTGCTAGTCCATGAAACCAAGCATAGATTGCCAGCTTAGCAAAAGGTAGTGAATCACAGTTTGCCATGTGGTGGACTAAGATCCTTAAAGAGTTTACAAAGATTCTCATGTGGCTTATAGGATAAAATGGTAATTTCAGATGTAAAAGGTGTGCGACAATTGGGTGCCATCGGATGGCAGTGCTCGCTCCCGATCATGATCGGACGGTAGGGGTCTTTTCCTTCTTTGATTTGGTTCCTAGCTCCTTATTTCACTTGATCTAATGGCCCTAGAAGCGCTAGGCGATGATCCAATGGCTGACAAAACTTCCGACGGTGATCCAATCACCCAAACATGATCTAACGATAGAAAATACTCCATCATGCATGATCGAATGGTCAGAATTTAATCCGAGTGGATCTAGGCTATTATATGTCAATTTTTGATGATTTTGAGACCATTCGATCCAAATTTAATGGCCAGAATTCAAGAAACTCAATAGAATTCATCTAGGACTATTTTAATCTAATTTTTCTTTGGATTTCTTCATATTTGCTGATCAAAACTCCTCCTTAAGTCCCATATTACCAAGAAGCAAAGGTTCTAGCCCTCCTAACTCTATTTAAAGGGCACTAAGCCATCAAATTAAATCATCTTCAGTCAAGGAAAGGTGATGGTAAAGAGTAGAGCCATGCTTGGGATTCATAATTACTTCGAGACAGATGGTGCCGAGAGGAAGAGCTGGACTTTATAGCATCTCAGCGCCAACGCTGATCCAAGATCAAGATCAATAGCTTTTAATTTTTAATTTTTTCTATTCTTTTTAAAATATATGTATTTAAATTCTAAACATTTTATTAATATAAATTTTATTTTTCTGCTATTTAAATTTTAGCTCTTTATTTTTATTGCAAATTCAATTTTATTACTCTTTAATTTTATTGCAAATAGATGCTAAGATCTAGGCATAGTAGATCTTAGTACCAAAATTTATTTTCTTGCAATTTAAATTTTTACTACTTAATTTTATATAATTTTGAATTCTATCTTTTAAATTTAATTTTTTTAATTTTTTATAAAAAAATTAAAAATTTTAAAACTAAAATATTGCCTTCTCTATGGATTCAACCGGACTCACTAGTATCTTCGTATTTTTAATTATTTTAAGAAGTTAAAATTAAACTAATAAATATGATGTTCTAATGATAATATCGTGCTCTTATCAAGTTTTTGGCACCATTGCTGAAGAGGTCATGAGCGTTAATTTTTTTGAATTTCTTTGATTTTCTTGTAAAAAATTGTAAATAAAATTTTTGATCTTTTTAATTTTTTTTGTAAACATTGCTTACTATTTTTTTCTTATTTATTTTATAGATAAAAGAGAAGAGAGAAAAAGAACAAAAATATTAGGGCAAGGAGGAAGCTTGCAATCCTATTTGGTGAGATCAATCCTAAATCCTAAATCTTTTTCTTTTTTTATTATTTACTTTATTTTTTAATTAATTTAAAAATATCTACTTAAATCTAGTTAAAAGTTTCATGATAAGACTAGAAACCCTAATTGCTTAGAGCATCCATCAAGTTAATTTTATTTTTTTATTTTCTTTTTAGTGATCACTAGAGACAAGGTAAGCTTCTCAAGTTCAATTAATTTCATGCATCTAATTTAATTACATAGAACCCCTTATTAAAATTGATTATGCATATTTATTCTTAAATCAATTTAAGGGCATAACCTATTAAAAAAGATAAGATGAGGATTTGATCACTCTTTCTTGGTCCATAAACAACTAACCAGCATCCTGCAATGACCTAAGCCTTTAAATTAAAATCAATTAGACATCGGCCCTTGGAACTCATGCTCATTAGGATAAGAAATCCTAAAAGTTGGACTGGGTTAGGGTTAGTCTGGTGTCTAAGATAAGTGGTTCAAAGACTGCATCTCGAAGGAAGATGATTATTTAATTAATTTTGTTAGCTTATCAGGCCAAGATAATTGATATCTAAAGCAAGCAATGGGAGGACTCCCACCAACCTTACACTTACCTGGCTAGTTGATGAAGGAAAAAGCCTTATTTTTTAGATCAGGTTCGTTCAGATCTGATTGGATCAAGAAGTATATTTTAAAAAATTTTTCTTTGAGATCCTAATTAGATCTAAGACTCCTTAGATTTGATCTTATCGATCTGATAATAAAAATAAAAATTTAATTTAATTTAATTTAATTATATCTTTATTTTATATAATTTAATTACTTTGTGATGATCTCGATGTTTGCCTGAGGTTCTAGATGTAGCCACGCAAGCACCTGACATCTACCGGTATCCACTCGGACAGAATCAGGAGATCTTCTTCTTCTTAATCAATTCTCTAAAAATTAGATCTAGATCTAATCTTGAAGGTCTTTAAAATTTCTTTTGAGGAACAGCCATTGTCACTTGCAACAGTGCTGCCTTCTTCCTTTCCTGATGCCTTTCACTTGCTTGGATCGCACCTTGTTCATACCCAAAAGCCCTTGGGCGTGGAGAGGAGAGAGAGGACCAAAGGATGGTGTGGAGGAGGGAGAGAGACTTTATGGCATGGGATAAAGACAGAAGCATTAAATTTTAGAAATAGATAGGGTTTATATAGACCCTGCTGCGCCATGCAGTGCCACATCATCCCGGCCAATCATGGCCCTTTGTGTAATCAGATCTAAATTCGATTGATGGGATGACATCATCTGATCTAATCAGATGATAGACCCTCAAAATCCTCTTAAGGTGGTGCTAAGACTGGGTCAAATAAGACATCTTGGTGCCACAGAATTTAATCCCTGAAGCAACCCTAGAGTCCCATCTGTAGGACTCTAGGGAGGCATCCGCCCTCTTCCTATCTACATTTTAGCAAGGGGACAAGGCCCCAGGTACTCTCCTATTGGCACATGACACTTGGATAGATGTCTAAGCATCCAGGGTCAATATTTGACCAATGTCCGAAAATATGATTTAGCAGGTGATCGAAAATGGTAGGTATTGTCTCAAATTTATCTCAAAAATTAAGACAATCCTTTTCTGATCTAGACAAGCTCTAGTCAGACCAAGTAAAGGTTCATGAGTGAGCCCAAACATATTTAGCTCAGTCGAGACAAGCTTTAATGATTATTAAAGAAGAACATTAGGCTCAATCATGTGCTAGGATGATTTTCTTGAACCTAATTGAATCTTATTCAAATCAATTAAATTGGGTTAGTCCAATTGATGATATCTAGATCCAAACTCTTATTTGTGTAACCCAATTATGTTCAATTTCATATGGTAGTGGGATATGTCACGATTTCTATCATCGACATCATCGAAATAACTTCTGATGTATCAGAACTTTTTTGATTCAGACAACTAGTATGATCGATCATCCAAATTATTCTAATTGCTTCAAAATTTATCAATGACACCTAGCAGCATATGGTGGCAACCCATTAGAACTGAAAGCGAACCTCTCGGTGTAGTTACCTGTGTGATTAAGTTCCTCTATCTTGAGCCTCGATCAAATTAGGGTTAAGGTGATCTCGTCAAACTCTAATTTTCATCACATGAATTAATCATTCAATTTAAGTCCAATGTGAAAATCCTAATAGAAACTCTTTCTATTATTTCACTCTGCCATGGTCATGGGCTTATGGACTTGATTCTCATGATCATCATAGGGCTGCTTCTCATCTACTGAGGTAGATAGATCCCCTATTGGTGCAATCCAATTCCTATAATGAACATGCTATAACCAACATACACCTCAGGGTTTTGACTGGCTAGGAGATCGAGTTATGGTATGGTCAAACTATAACACCCTCAAGGTGAACTGCCAATGCACCTCAGATCAAAGAACTAGATACACCACTGCAGCTTCGAGCCAGTTATTGATGAGAAGGTAGACTTCCTCATGACTGCTAGAGGTGGTCACGCTTAGTGCCCACATTCTCTAACAAGTATCTATACTCTTGCTTCGGTGTCTCTACACTGTAGACTCAAGACTCATCTATCCTAAAAAAGTGATTGTACATGAACCTTCCAGATCAATCATCATTCTCATGATGATCCTACGGTCAGGAGTATTTTAGAAGTTAATAATGAAAATTCATGTCTTAAATTTTCAACTCTTGAAAATATGAACTATCATTATCATTAACTCAAGGAATGTATCATAGATACTTTCAAATACACACTATGATAGAAAATAACCTATTTTATTATTTATAGTTAAAATTATAATTTTGCCCTTAGAAGTGTATTACAATTGTCAGCCAATTTGGCTTCTAGGGTACACATATCTAACAAACTTTCACTTGATCTAAAGCCAATTAGCTATAAATCTAAGATCCATCTTCTCAAGGTGGGCTTCGATCTTCTGCTAGCCTAATGGCTTTGTAAGTGGGTCTACCACATTGTCTATGGAGTCGACTCTCTTGACCTCGACGTAACCTTTCTTGAGGTAATCGTGGATGAGGTGGTATCGCCGCTCGATGTGCTTGGATTTATGGTGAGACCTCGGCTCCTTAGCAAGGGCTATGGCACCATTATTATCGCAGTATAGAGGAATGGCATCCGATGGCATCGCTCCAATCTCTACGATGAACTTCTTACACCAGAATGCCTCTTTTGCAGCTTCTGATGCAGTGATGTACTCTACTTCCATGGTGGAATATACTATCACTGTCTGCTTGGAACTCTTTCAACTGACAGCACCACCATTACACACAAATAGACTTTTAGATGTCGACTTTCGGTCATCTATATCAGACATAAAATTTGAGTCTATATACCCCTGGACTTGGAGTTTTTCATTATCAAAAATCAACAACATATCCTTAGTTCTTCTCAAGTACTTAAGGATACATTTCACAAAAGTCTAGTATTCTTCATTTGGATTCGACTGATATCTGCTCGTGACACTCATAGCATGGGCTATATCAGGTTATGTACATAACATGGCATACATGAGGCTCCCTATTGCTGAAGCATATGGGATCTTGCTCATGTGTTCAATCTCCTCAGATGTGTTGGGACATATTTTCTTAGAGAGATGAATGCCATGTCTGAAGGATACCAATCTCCTCTTGAAGTTTTTCATGCTAAACCTCTTTAGCACTTTCTCTATGTACATCTTTCGTGAAAGACCTAGCATCATATTCGGTTTATCTCTATAGACCTTAATTCCTAGAATGAAGGATGCTTCTCCTAGATCTTTCATAGAGAATTCTTTAGATAACCACATTTTTACTATGGTCAATATGGGAATATCATTCCCAATAATGTAGATATCATCCACGTGCAGTACGAGGAAGACAATAGCGCTCCCCCAGACTCTTTTAAAAATATAAGATTCCTTCTCATTCTTGATGAAATCAAATAATTTAATCACATCATTAAAATGAGTATTTCAGCTCTGAGATGCTTGCTTAGGTCCATATATGGACCTTTGCAGCTTGCATACTTTATGATCAGCATCACTGGATGTGAAGCCTAGTGGCTATTCCATATAGATATCTTTCTCAAGGTATCTATTTAAGAATGCCGTTTTCACGTTTATTTGCCATATTTCATAATCGAAATAGGCTGTAATTACAAGCAATGTGCGGATGGATTTTAGCATGGCTACTGGCGAAAAGATATCCTGATAGTCAATTTCTTCACGCTGACTATATCCTTTTGCCACTAATCTAGTTTTGAATGTCTCCACATTTTCATCTACACCAATCTTTCTATTGTAGATCAATTTACACCCAATAGGTACTATACCTTCAGGTGGATTTACCAAGGTCCACACTTGGTTTGAGTGCATCAAGTCAATTTCTGACTTCATTGCCTCTAACCATTTCTTAGAGCTGATATTCGATATGCCTCATCATAAATTTTGGGATCATCACCATAAACCCCATTACCTACGAGGAACATTTCCTCTACTTCCTCTGAAATAGTACCTAAGTACCTCTCAGGAGGATGGAAAATCATTTTTGATCTACAAGATGGAGGAGATGATGATTGTATTGGCACAACCTGATTTGGTTTCATAGGATCCTTAGCTCGTTGCTCTTGTGAGATTTTCTTCTCGAGCTTGATTTGCTTTCCAATGCCATCATCTTGAATAAACTATTTTTCAAGAAAGATGGCATGCTGACTCATAATTACATTATGGTCTTTTGGAATGTAGAAATAATATCCTAATGACTCTTTAGGATATCCTATGAATCGAGCTCTAAAGGACCTATAGTCTAACTTGTCCGCTTGTTGTCTTTTGACATGAATCGGACAACCCAAAATTTTGAGATGATTCAGACTTGGTTTCTTACCATGCCATATCTCATATGATATGGTAGGAACGATTTTAGAGAAAACCTTATTCAGTAAATATATAGTAGTTAACAGACTATGTTCCCAAAGAAAATCATGGAGGTCTGTGAAGCTCATCATAGATCGAACCATATCTAATAGGATTTGATTTCTCCATTCTGAAATCTCATTGAGTTGAGATGTTCTAGGTGGAGTCTGTTGAGAGATTATGCTATATTGGTTGAGATAGTTCAAGAATTTTTGACTAAGGTATTCACCTCCTCGATCTGATCGAAGAACCTTAATAGGTTTTCCAGTTTGCTTTTCCACTTTTTTTCTGAATTCCTTAAACTTTTCAAAGGCTTTAGATTTATATCTCATAAGATATACATACCCATACCGAGATAAATGATCAGTAAAGGTTATGAAGTAGACAAAGTTGCCTCTAGCTGGCACATCTAATGGGCCGCACACATCAGTATGTACTAGAGCAAGTAGATCCATGGCCCTTTCCCCATGTCTTACAAAAGAAATCTTAGTCATTTTGCCATGAAGACATGATTCATAAATTGGATATGACTCAAAAGTCAACGGACTTAATAGCCCAATTTTCTCCAATTTGTTAACCCTATCTTCTGCTATATGACGTACCCTTAGGTGCCATAGATACCTATCATTTGGACTATCCATGGATTATTTTGATCTTATGGCATTCACATTTTGCTCGATATTAAAGATAGATACATCAATATGTAACTGATAGAGACCGTTAATAAGAAAACCACTTGCAATTTTATTTTTTTTATAAAAAAATTATAATGATCCTCAAGAAAACTAATTACATAGCCTTCTTGTGCTAAACATGAAATAGAAATCAAATTTCTGCTTCCAACAGGCACATAAAAATAATCCTTAAGTACTAAGTCTAACTCAGATGGTAGTCAAACAGGATAGGTTCCCACAGCCACAGTAGCAATCCTTACTCCATTTTTGATGCATAGGACTATCTCACCATCCCTCAGCCTCCTGCTATCCTCAAGATCCTGCATTAAAGTGCACAAATAAGCACTAGAATTACAATCAAGCATCCAACTGGATGTAGAAAAAATCGTAAAGTTAGATTCAATAATGAGCATACCTCCAAAAGGACCTGTCCCTTCTTATTCTTCAGGGTGGCTAGGTATGTAGGGCAGTTCCACTTCCAGTGGCCATCAGTATTATAATAAAAGTTCTTTCCTTTGTCAGCGGTCTTCTTCTTCAACTTTGCCTTTTTTTTCTTTCCATCTTCCATCTTCTGCCTTTTCACAAACTTCTTCTTCTTTCCAAAAGACTTTCTCTTAGAAGAAGTCTATTCCATAGCAAGTACTGAGACTTTAGAATCTTTCATAGAAAGCTCGGTAGTATCCAGCATATTCATAAGCTCGATCAGAGTATTCTAAAGTTTATGCATATGGTAGTTCATGATGAACTGTCCATACGCATCAGTCAAGGATTGCAGAATTATATCATTATGCTTATCCTAGTCTAACTTCACTTTGAGCTTCTCAAACTCTTCCAAGTCCTTGATCATCATAAGATAATGATCTTGGACTGACCGTCCATCACGCATTTTGGTCTTAAATAGTCGTTTAGTGATCTGATATTTGGCTGTACGATTTTGCTCACTAAACAATTCTTGTAAGTGAGAGAATATTTGGCGAACAGTCTTGATATCTTCATGTTGGCACTGAAGCTCATCAGACATTGAGCCCAACATGTAGTATCTGGCCTTATTATCTTCATCCATCCACTTTTCAAGAGATGCTCTTTATTCAGTGGATGGACGAGTTGGTAACATGGGAGGATCCTGGTATAATACATGAGTCAACTTCTCGGAACCCAAATGATTTTGAAGTTCTAGAGTCAATCCTTGTAATTAGATTCGGTCAGTCTATGGGTATCCAGGATATGGGCTAGTAGGTTGGACGTAGATATTTTTTTTTTTGCTATAGAGAGTCAAAGTTTCTAGTTAGATTTTGTAATTAAGACTTGATCAATTTATTTAGAAGTTTATTTTTTTTAAATAAATTAGCTTTCACTATTTTCTTGGATCCCTACACTTCCTCTATAGAGATGGAAAATCTTCATGATTACTGATTTCTAGTAGGTGGTGCAGTCCCACCAACTGACTCATCACCTCACCTAACAGTTATTGGTGATGGGTTAGCCAATGAGTGAACAACTCTTGCCCAATAATTTTCTAATCATGGTGCACCCAGACTTGGTCTCTAATTCATGAATCTCATCGTGCTCGAAATATTGATCCACTCCTTAGTTAAGTCAGACCCACCATTTGCATAGATTGAATTTTTAATTGGATCTCTCACCGTATCCGAAATATTGAGCCCAATCCATCCTCCAGCCCATAGCATCCAATGCCTAATAGACATGGTTGTATCTTTTCAATGCAACTAAACCACTATGATCAGTCGAGAACAATCAAATCCAAAAAGGGCCAACACATCTACAATGGTGGAAGATCTTAGACTTAATCTTTTCTTAGAAAGATTTAATTTAGATCTCCTTAAACTTGACTTGAAATAGCCATAACCATTATGACTAATCTAGTGGCATGGGTCAGCCCAGATTGTTAGCCACCTTAGATCAGGACTGGATCGACAAATATGGCTAGGTAAGTGAGACCGGTGGGAGGGATATGCCATTAACTCAACAAGAACGCATTCGAGTCGAGTAGCTCTTAATTAAAAACTAGTCGATTGTATCTGCCAAACTTATCTTAGACATCAAATTATTGAGTCAGAACCAATTGGGTTAGCCTACAATCCAGACTCTAACCACTGAGCCTAATTAGATCTTAACTCAATCGATCACTCATGTGACTTGATCTTGACCCAGATTTAATCCTATTGGACTAGTCAATTTAAGTACTCTTGATCCCACCTAACCAACTCTTGATTCGATTTGATCAACCGCTAGACCTAATTGAGCTACCCAAGCCTGAACCCAATTTTATGAATATATTTTAGATCTAAAAATTCTTAATTTTAGATCTAATATATTTCATAATCTTAATTCTTAATTAAGTTTAGGGTTCATAAATAGAACATGTATATAAAATTCTAGGATTTTAGGTTCTAAAATTTTACAAAAAATATATTTTTGATTTTTGATTAAGGATGAACGCATAGCACTCCTACACACCATAAGAACACAACATCGAATGGGAGGAGAGGGCCTTTAAACCTTACTTCATTCTTATGACCGGACAACCAAGTGGAACGTCTTAATAAGAAATATGATAAATCTACAAAACTAGATAGATCTACATCATATATTACATATATTAAAAAATTGATCTAACTAAAAACATGTTTTGCAAACATCTCATGTATCATATCATGCATATTTTTAGATCTAAATTATCTCATAAACATCTAAAAAATAAGATTTAAATTTGATCATATCAAATTAAAATTTATTCTAGATAATTTTGTAGAACTATTCTACAACTAGTCTAAACATGCATCTATCATATCTCATATGAACAAATTAAATAAATTTATTTTTTATTTTTTAAATCTAATTATAATATTTATAATATTAAAAAATAATAAGTAAATAGATCTAAACTTATAATTAATTAAATTAAAATTATGATTATGCTAGACTATACATAGAATAATTCTATTCCTAGTCTAGTCATGCATCTCATACATCTTAAATCAAGATTATTTAATTTTTAATTTTTTAATTTTAGATCTAATCACATCTAATGTGACATCTAAAATCATCTAATTATCAGATCAAAAATCTATTAAAATCATATCTAATAAATTATGGAATCTGGCTCTAATACCAGTTGAAGAAAAAAGCCTTATTTTTCGGATCAGGTTCGTTCAGATCTGATTGGATCAAGAAGGATATTTCAAAAAAATTTTCTCTAAGATTCTAATCAATATAAGACTCCTCAGATCTAATCTTATTAATCTAATAATAAAAATAAAAATAAAATTAAATCTAATTTAATTAAACCTTTATTTTGGGTAATCCTATTATCCTGTGATGATCCCAATGTTTGCTTGAGGTTCTAGATGTAGCCATGCAAGCGCCTGGCCTCTATCGGTATCCCCTCGGACAGGATTTGAATATCTTCTCCTTCTCAATCAATCCTCCAAAAATAAGATCTAGATCTGATCTTGAAGGTCTTCAAAATTCTTTTTGAAGTACAACCATTGTCTCTTGCAGCAGTGCTGCCTTCTTCCTTTCCTGGCGTCTTTCACTTGCTTGGATTGCACCTTGTTCATGCCCAAAAGCCCTTGGGCATGGAGAGGAGAGAGAGGAATAGAGGGTGGCATGAAGAAGGAGGGAGAGAGGCTTTGTGGTGTGGGCTAAAGATAGAAACATTAAATTCTAGGTGCAGACAAGGTTTATATAGACCCTGCTGCACCATGCAGTGCCCCGTCATCTCGGCCAATCACGACCCTTTGTGCAATCAGATCTAAATCTGATTAGTGATGATAGCATTTGATCTAATTAGATAAGAGACCCTCAAAACCCTCCTAAGGTGGTACCAAGACTGGATTAAACAAGACTTCTTGGCATCATAGAGTTTAATCCCTGGAGCAACCCTGGAGTTCCATCTGTATGGGACTCCATTATCCTTATGGGCGCATGCCTCCCTAGGCATGGAGGCATGCACCCTCTTCCTGTCTGTATTTTAGTAGGGGGACAAGTCCTTAGGTACTTTCCTATGGGTGCATGACACATGGGTAGATGTCTAAGTATCCAGGGTCAATATTTGACCAATGTCCGAAAACAAGATTTAGCAGGTGACCGAAAATGGTAGATGTTGTCTCAAATTTATCTCATAAATTAAAACAACCCTTTTCTAATCTAGACAAGCTTCAGTCAGACCAAGTAAAGGTTCATGAGTGAGCCCAAATATATTTGGCTCAGTTGAGATAAGCTTTAATAATTATTAAAGGAGAACATTAGGCTCAATCGTGTGCTAGCACGATTTCTTTGAACCTAATTGAATCTTATTCAAATCAATTGAACTGGATTAGTCCAATTGATGATATCCAGATCCAAACCCTTATTTGTGTGACCCAGTTAGATTCAATTTCGTATGGTAATGGGACATGTCACGATCTCTATCATCGATATTATTGAAATATCTTCCGATGGATCAAAACTTTTCTAATTTAGACAACTAGTATGATCAATCATCCAAATCATTCTAATTGCTCCCAAAATCCATCAGTGACACTTAGCAGCATATGGTGGCAACCCATCAGTACTAAAAGTGAAACTCTTAGTGTAGTTACCTATGTGATTAAGTTTCTCTATCTTGAGCTCCGACCAGATTAGGGTTAAGGTGATCTCGTCAAACCCTAATTTCTATCGTATGAATTAATCAGTCGATTCAAGTCCAATATGAAAATCCTAATAGAAACTCTTTCTATTATTTTACTCCGCCATGGCCATGGGCTTATGGACTTGATTTTCATGATCATCATAGGACTGCTCCTTATCTATCGAGGTAGATAGATCCCCTATTGATAAAATCTAATTCCTACAATGAACATGTTATAGCCAACATATACCTCAGGGTTTCGACTCGCTAGGAGACTGAGTTATGGTATAGTCAAACTATAAGACCCTCAAGGTGAACTGTCGACACACCTCAGGTCAAAGAACTAGACACACCACTACAGCTTTGAGCCAGTCATCGACGAGAAGGTAGACTTCCTCATGACTGCTCGAGATGGTCACGCTCAGTGCCCTCATTCTCTAACAAGTATCTGTACTCTCGCTTTGGAGTCTCTACACCATAGACTCAAGACTCATCTATCCTGAAGAAGTGATCGTACACCAACCTTCTGGATCAATCACCATCCTCATGATGATCCTACGGTCGGAAGTATTTTATGAGTTAGTAATGAAAATTCATGTCTTAAATTTTTAACTCTTGATAATATGAACCATCATTACCATTAACTCAAGGGATGTATCACAGACACTTTCAAATATACACTATGATAGAAAATAATCCATTTTATTATTTATAATTAAAATTATAAGTTTATTTTTAGAAGTGTATTACAAGTGTCAGCCAATCTGGCTTTTAGGACACACATATCTAACAGTTGAGTGGCTGATCTTATGCTTGGAGGGCTTGAAGATGACCTTAGTAGTTAGGAACTATCTAGATCTAAGACAATCCTTATTAGAATTGTTTGCCTAACTTGATTGCTAACTAAAATATCAAACCTAATTAAACCTAAGTCTTCACTTTCTTCTTAGTTCTAGGACTCCTTAGGATCTTTTCTTTAGAACTCTTCTCTCTTTCTTCTCCTTTTTCTCTTCAAAAATAAAAAAATAAAAATAAAATAAAATAAAATAAAAATTAAACTAAATTAAAAAAATAAAATAAAATTATAATAAAATCATAAAAAAAAATTAAAAATAGTAAAATAATTTAAAAAATTTTAAACCACATGTTAAGGTTACACTTTTTTTGATCTAGTTGAATCCAATCATAAAAATTGAATGGCTAATTCATATTAAACTAGATAATCAAATGGCTAGAAATAATGGAGAAACACCTAGGCAGATAAAGGAATACTTTATCCCTTCTACCTATAATCCATTGACTAGTATCTAGTTACTTAATATCCTTGCTATCCACTATAAGATCAAGCCAACTACAATCTAGATGCTCCCATCCTTCCATGGGAACACCAATGAAGATTTTTATAAGCATCTGGATGAATTTTTAGAAATCTGCTCTATGGTGAAAATCCAAAATTTGTCTAATAATGCTCTTAGACTAATTTTATTCTTCTTTTCATTAAAAAATAAAGTTAAGTACTGGCTTGGCACAATAGGAAGATCAATCCAAACTTGGGCTAAATTACAACATGAATTTCTTAAGAAATTTTATCCCATAGGCCAGACCAATACCATGAGGCAAGCTATCACTGGATTTTCTTAGCTTCCAGGAGAACAAATTCATGAATCATGGAAAAGACTTAAGGAACTTCTTAGAAAATGCCCACACCATGGTCTATCTAAGTGGTAAATAGTTTAAGCTTTCTATGAGGATTTAGGAGACCAATATAAATAAATAGTAGATGCATCCTATGGAGGTGCATTCATGAATAAAAGTGAGGATGAAGCCTATACCTTATTTGAAATCTTAAGTGAAAACTCAATTAACCATGCTTCACTATCCTTCTACCAAAAGTGGGCAGGGATCCATGAATTTAAATATATAGAATCTAGTTCAAAGGATGACTTGAATCTAATAAACAAAGTGGAACTTCTTACCCAAAAATTAGATCAACTCCTAACCCTAGGTCAACAAACTCTTGCACTATTCATATCACCTTCTAATTATAATTTTTTTTTTTCTATTTATGCTAGCCCAATCCATCATATGAGTGAATGTCCTACGGCTACACAATTTTTATTTTTTATCAAAGAATAAGTTCAAGCTGCTAAAGACTACTCCAAGCTGGTTAATGATCCTTTTTCAAAAACATATAACCTAGATTGAAGGAATCATTCTAATTTTTCTTGGATACCTCAATAAACTCAAGCTTAGACCCAAATTTCATCCATCCAAAATCATCAAAATAGGCTTCAATACCAAAACTATGCCTATAATAGAGGTCAGCCTAGTCATTCTATCCAGCCATTGTATTATAATCAGCCATCATACCCACCTCCTCAATAGACTAATCTAGCTGATGATAGATTTAATCAACTATAATAATTAATTCTAATTCAATAGCAATCTATCGCCATACTAAAAACTCAGATAGGATAACTAACTGAGCCTAATATGAGGAGAGAACTAGGTCAATTATCGAGCCAACCAATTCTTATAAATAACCCACCTAATATTTACCAATCACCTAGACTAAATTATCAATCTAATATTTCACTTAAGAATTTTTAATTTGAGAATGCCAAATTAATTTTTGAACTTAAAAATTATAGGATTCTTATGGACTCATACCAAGATAAGATGAGAGAGGCTAATACTAATGCTAGCCAAGATAAAAATTTACAAGAATAGGTTAGTACCAAGATTAACCATATAGAAGAACCTGAGCATGAAATCGATACTATTGCTAGTTCCAATTTGAATAAGATTGATAAAGGAAAGAAAAGAATAGATGATTTAGTAGAGATCTATAAACCTAAAATTTTGTTTCCTTTAGTCTTAGAAGTAGGTTCTTCTCATACAAACCAAGGGACATGCAATAAGGAGCAAATGGAGTTGTTTAATCAAGATCATATTAATTTACCTCCATAATTGAATCCACCTTTAGACATCCTTCTAGTATCCATTGCATTAAACTTAACTCCTAACTTAAAATCTCAATTTATGAGCATTCTGGAAGAATAAATAGAAGAAATTCTTGACAAACAAGGATTTAAGAATGGGATCATGAATTATCTTCCCATAATTAAAAAATGAATTTATCAATAAAGAGATTACAAATTGTCTTCCTGAGATTAGCAATCCAAAATCGCTAGAATTTGTCAATCCAGTATTTGATATGGGATAGGTAAGCTGCTTTGTGTCTAGCTGAAGATGGTAAACTTAGTGCTTATTGGAAGGCAATCCAATATTTAGTTTTTTGTATCTAATTTATCTTTTTAGTTTATTTTTTTAGGTCATTTTGAATAAGTTGGAGGGAGAGTCCAAATTTCAAGACCTATGCTAGATCAAAAAATATATTGAATTAGGTGTATTCTTTTCTATTCTTTATTACATTCTTTATTTTTCTTCTCCATTAATAACATTGTTGATTAAGTTGGGAAGAAGAATAATAATTTTTTAAAATTTTTAAAGTCCTCGAAGAAGTTAGTATTTAGTACTTAGATACTCGATTATACATCAAAATCAAGTTGAACTAAGCATTTTTAAAAGAAAATTAATGCATAGATTAGAGAATTTATGAGATATTTAGGGATCAAGTATTAAGAAAATCCAATAAAGAGTTAAGTCTAGAACATAAAATATTTTTTTTTGAGCATTTTTTTATTTTTCTACTAGCATCAAAGAAGAGTCTACTTTTTATGGGCTTGAGTAGGATAACTATATATTTCTTCATAAAAAAATTAAAATAAAATAGTTTCAAGTATTTCTCACTGAGTAATCGGGCCTTTTTGCATAAGAAAGCATTGAGTTTTGCATCAAAAAGTAGAAAATATGAAGAAGCTCATTGTAACGCTAGTCTTAACTCTTAGCTTATTTGATTTGAGCTAGTAAGCCTAAGAGAAATTTTATATCTAGTGCCCTAAAGCCAATAGATTTTGGAGTCATTGGCCCAAAACTCTTTACATGGATCAAATAGAAAGCTTAAGGGGTTAAAGCACTCAATAGTGGTACAATGTTATAAAAAAAATAATACATTGATTTTCCACCAAGTAATCGAATCTTGTTGCCTAGGTAAGCAATGATATTTGCATCAAAAAATGGACAATATGAATAAAAAATTTAATAAATAAAAAGTGAAAGTAATAATATACTTGCTCATATGAAAGTTTAGATGATTTAGAGATAAAGATAGAGATAATTTAAAAAAAGTTTGAAAAAATTGAATGCTCTTCACTTAATTTTTCTATTGGTAAGTATTAATACCCCAATGACATACTTCACTTAAGCTCTACTAAATATCAATGGCCATTTTAAAAAATTACTTGGATAAAATTCAAAATACTAAGCCTAAAAGATATCTAAAATTAAATTTTTTCTTTACTCGAGGATGAGCAAAGCTTAAGTTGGGGGGTGTGATAAGTACCATAAATGCACCATTAAAAGTATTATTTTATTAATTAATTTATTTTTATTTTTAAAAATTAAATATTTTTATTATCTATTTTAAAATATATATTATAAATAGAAAGAGCTCATTTTTTTGATCATAAATAAATAAGTTTGGAGCAAAATAAAGTTAAAATGGATCGAATATAAATTTTTAAAGAAATAAAAATATATAAAAAAATAAAATCGGCTTAGTCAGCTTATTTGGCTCAACCGACATGCTCAGCCAAGCCACCAAGCCCAGCCAGTCAGTGCACCCATTCAAGCCATCCCAGCCATAGAAGCTAGCCTGTCGGTCCATGAAACCAAGCGTAGATTGCCAGCTCAGTAGAAGGCAGCCAATCATAGGCTACCACGTGGTGGACCAAGATCCTTAAAGGATTTATAGAAATTCAAATGCAGCTTATGGAACAAAATGATAATTTCACATATAAAAGGTGCGCGACGATTTGGCGAAGTTCACAGACCACCTGGTCTATGCGGTCCACATGAATAGTATTGTGCCATCAGATGATAGTGCTTGTTCTCGATCAAGATTGGATTGTAGGGGTCTTTTCCTTCTTTGATTTGATTCCCAACTCCTTATCTCGCCCAATCCGATAGCCTGGGAAATGCCAGGCGATGATCCAATGGCTAACGAAGCTCCCAACGGCAATCCAATCACCTAGACGTGATCTAATGGTCAAAAATGCTCCATCATGCATGATCAGATGGTTAGAATTTAGTCTAAGTGGATCTGGGCTATTATATGTCAATTTTTGTTGATTTTAGGATTGTTCTATCCAAATTTAATGGCCAGAATTCAGGAAACTCAATAGAATTTTTCCAGGACTATTTTCATCTAATTTTTCTTAAGATTTCTATAGATGGTGTGGTGCTTCCGAGCCTTGGGAGGCCACGGTCAAAGCCAGAATGTTGGCTATGATGATTGTAGGACAGGTATGGTCCTAGGACGATGATAGAAATTATCCTAGGATGGAGGCAGTCTGTAGCCCTCCATGGGCTTGAGGTCTAGGTATTGAGGACCTTGAGGGGTTTGGTTGGTACTTCAGAGATTCAAGATAAAAAATGAGGCAAGAAACCAAAGCCGATGAATGAAGACTGTAGAAAGGGAGCTCTTCTGTAGGCTAGCCAGCTTAGTCTGAAATTAGGTCAGTCAAGTCTTAGTGGATAGGCCAAACAAAAAGGTGCATTCAAAATTATAGGCATGGCATGTAACTAGATTGGCTCAGTCTAAAACCGAGTTGACCTAGTCTTAGGTTAGCTGGCTCAGTGCACGAGTACATGAGGATCTATTTGGAGCTAGGATAGGGACTTATCTGATAAGAATGCGATATTATCGTTAAGACACCGTATTTATCAGTTTAATCTGACTTCTTAAAATAATTAAAAATACATAGATAGCAGTGAGTTGGATCGAATCCACAGAAAAGATAGTGTTTTAGTTTTAAAATTTTTAATTTTTTTTTGAAAAAAAAGAAAAGAATTTTAAAATCAAAAGTGAAGTCAGAAAATAAGAAATAAAAATTAAAAAGTGCAGAAATTTAAACTTGGTACTAAGATCTACTAGTTAGATCATAGCATCTACTTGCAATAAAATAAAAAGCAATAATTAAAGTATAGAAATTAAATTACAATAAAAATAAAGAGCATGAAATTGAAAAGCATAAAAATAAATATTACATTAATTAAAATTTATAATTTAAATATATAAAAAAATAAATAAATAAAATAGGCTAATCTTTAATCTTGGATTGGCATCGGCAGAAAGATGGTGTAGAAGGCCAGCTCTTCTTCTCAGCACCAGTTGCTTTCAAGCAGCCTCTAATTCAAAGCCTAGCTCTATCCTATACTAAAGCTTCACCTTGACTAAAGATTATGAATTCTGAAAGTTTGGGGTCTTATTTATAGAGCTAGGAGGAGTTGAGGATTTTCTTCTAGATAATGTGGGACAAAGAGCCTTTTTAATCATCAAAATAGAAAGAAAACCAAGTAAAATTTGGATTAAAACAGCTTTAAGATGAATCTGGTGAAGTCCGATGAAATCTAGTCATTCAATAGGAATCCAATAGATCAAAAATCAACAAAATTAGATATGTATCGATCCAGATTAGGTTGGATTAAATTCTGACCATTGATCACATATTGATGGAGAAAATTTAGCTACTGATCGCATATTGAGAGTCTTGATCACCGTCAGAAGCATTCTGGACCTTTGGATCTGAGTTAGATGAGAGCGTTGCCATCCAATGGCGATCTACATGAAGTCTGAAGCTGAATCAAAGTAGAAAATTCTCTCCACCATCTGATCTTGACTACAATCAATTGGATCCGTCCAATCGTGCATTTACTATTCCCATAGACCGCATGGACCGGCTGCACCGCACACTACAATGAATTAGCACCTCTGGTCACCAAGTGAAAAGTTTAAAATGCCTTATAAGCTGTGATAATATTTTGGGTCTAGGTCCACCACATGTCGCTTCGTGGTTCGTCGATTTTTGCTGACTTAGCGGTCCACGCCTGGATTGTGGACCGGCTGATGGCTTTCACGACTGAGTCGGCCAGAATGGCTGACATAGCATGCTGGCTTTGTTGGCTTGGCTCGATGCATTTGGGCATGCCGACTGATATGGTACGATGGCTTGAGCCGATTGAGCCGTATGCTATTTTTTATTTAATTTTTATTTATTTTATCTTTTTTAGAAATTCATATCTTCTTTGTTTTAGCTCCGTTTTGCTCAAAACTTATTTCATTATGATCAAAAAAATAAGCTCTTTCCATTGATAATAAATTTTTTTTTTATTTTTATTATTTTTTAAATTAATTTTTTTAGTAAAAATCTAAATTTTTCAAAAATATGTATCAATTAATTATTAATTTTTAAAAATTAATATAAATTAATTAATAAATTAATATTTTTATTGATAAATTTATGATATTTATCATTATCCTAGGGGACTTAAGGTCTGATTTGAGAGATCTTAAGGATGCTAACTCATATATGGTCAGGTTTAGATCTAGAAGATGAGAGCATATGAGACATTGGTGTACATGGGATCGGTTACTGCTTTCATGTATTAGGTTAGCCTAAGAGAGTTTTTGAGCTAAGGTTTATTAGCGTTCATGTAGAAATCCTAGGATATAAAAATTTGAGTATTGTAACTTTTATAATAAGAGTGAAATATAATTGAGCTTTTCTTCCTAACTCTCTTCTCTCTTCTCTCTGGTTCTATCACTAAAACCCTAGATTCCATCGTCTTCTCTCTTCTTTCTTAGATCTTGTTTAGTTTGCTGGATTAACACCTGGGTTCATGCAAGAGCTCGCTTCTACTGCGATGGTTCTGAGCAGCCATAGGTACAACAGCTGGTATCAAAGCCTGGTTGAGCATGAGGAAGGAAGAAGAAAGATTTTAATAGAGATCAGTAGTGAGGTTCAGATCTAATGCTTTTCTTCAGGCTTCATGAGGAAGAAAGTGATCTAAGGGCTGCTATCCATCATCCCTAGTCAAGGTAATTTTTAGATCTATTTGTTAGCTATTTTTTGATTCAATTTGATTATGGAGAACAATGGGTTGAAGGTAGGTTTAGAAAAGTGTGATGGTAAAGAGAGTTTCATGATGTGGAAGGTTAGGATGAAAGATCTGCTGATTCAAATGAGGTTAGATTTGGTCTTGGAGGATAGGTCGGAGGAGATGACAGACAAAAAGTGGAAGTCCTTGGAGTAAAGAACGTGTGCTGTGATTAAAGCTTGTCTGACGGATAAGATTTTGTATGATGTGTTGGAGGAAAAGACACCCAAGGGTTTATGGTAGAGGTTATATTAGTTGTACATGGAAAAGAATATATGCAATAAGTTAATGCTGAAGAAATAACTATACAGCCTTCGGATGCAGGAGGGCGAGGATGTTGTGGGGCAAATTCAGTAGTCTGACCGAATGAGCATAGACTTGCTTAATATAGAGGTGGATCTCAAAGAGGAGGATAAAAATTTATTACTACTATATTCACTATTCGGAAGTTTCGATCCATTGGTGACTACACTGCTGTGTGGAAAGGAGACATTGGTGTACGAGGAGATCGTATCAGTACTAAGATCCAACGAGCAGCGAGAACAAATGACAAAGAGGAAGGTCTTCTAAGAGGATCTTGTGGTTTCAAAGAGGCCTAGGAAAGGGAAGAAGAAGGATGTGCAGAGGGGCAGCAAGGGATCCAAGAGATGCTTCAAGTATAGTGAAGTAGGGCACTTTAAGCAAGATATTTGCTTTAGAAAAAGTGCAAAAGAGAAGAAAAGTCAGATTTTATTAGTTTAGTCACTAAGAGTGAAGAGTCGGATGAGCTCTTGGTGGTCTTGAAGGAGCCTATTGGGTGCAGTGTATCTAAGATGACTTTGGAGGAGTCTGCTATTAGATATGTGTGCCCTACAAGCCAAAATTGGCTGACACTTGTAATACACTTCTAGGGGCAAAATTATAATTTTGACTATAAATAATAAAATAGATTATTTTCTATCATAAATGTGTATTTATTGTCTGTGATACATCCCTTAAGTTAATGGTAATGATAATTCATATTTTCAAGAGTTGAAAATTTAAGATATGAATTTTTATTTATTAACTCATAAAATGCTCCTGACCGTAGGATCATCATGAGGATGGTGATTGATCTAGAAGGTTAGTATACAATCGCTTCTTCATAGTAGATGAGTTTTGAGTCTACGATGTAGAGACACCGGAGCGAGAGTATAGATACTCATTAGAGAATGAGGGCACTGAGCGTGACCACATTGAGCAGTCATAAGAAAGTCTACCTTCTCGTCGATGACTGACTCGAAGCTGCAGTGGTGTATCTGATTCTTTGACCTGAGGTGCATCGATAGTTCATCTTGAGGGTGTTATAGTTTGACTACACCATGACTTGGTCTCCTAGCCATTCGGAATCCTGAGGTGTATGTTGGCTATAGCATGTTCATGTAGGAATTGGATTACACCAAGAGGGAATCTATCTACCTCGGTGGATGAGGAGTAGCCCTATGATCATGAGAATCAAGTCCATAAGCCCATGGCCATGGTAGAGTGAAATAATAGAAAGAGTTTCTATTAAGATTTTCACATCAAAATTGAATCGAATGATTAAATCATATGATAGAAATTAGGGTTTGACGAGTTTACCTTAATCCTAATCTGATTGGGGCTCAAGATAAAAGAACTTAATCACACAAGTAGCTACACCGAGAGGTTCATTTTTAGTTTTGATGGGTTGCCACCATATACTGCTAGATGTCATTGGTGGATTTTGGGAGCAATTAGAATGATTTAGATGATCGATCATTCTAGTTGTCTGAATCAGAAGAGTTCTGATCCATCGAAAGGAGTTTTGATGATGTCGATGATAGAAATTATGACATATCCCATTACCATATAGAACTGAACCTAATTGGATCACACAAACAAAAATTTGGATCTGGTTATCATCAATTGGACTAATCCAGTTCAACTGATTTGAATTAGATTCAATTAGGTTCAAGAAAATCGTGCTAGCACACGATTGAACCTAACATTCTCTTTTTATTATCATTAAAAGTTATCTCGACTGCGCCAAATGAGTTTGTTCTCACTCAAGTACCTTTACATGGTCTGACTGGAGCTTGTCCAGGTCAGAAAAGGATTATCTTAATTTATGAGATAAATTTGAGACAACACCTGCCATTTTTCATCACCTGCTAATTCTTGTCCTTTGACTTTGGTCAAATATTAACCTTTGACCCTTGAACATCTGCCCATATGTCATGCACTTATTGGAGAGCAGATAGGATCTTGTCCCTTTATTGAAAATTGGAAAGAAAGGGGCGCATGCCTAGGGAGGCATGTGCCTATGGATAGGGATGCCTGAAGTCCCATACGGATGGGACTCTAGGTTGCTTCTTGGATTCTACTTAGGTGACCCTTACTTATAGACTTTGACCAGTCTTAGGTGCCATCTAAGGATGAATTATTGGGGTTCTCATCTGATTAGAACAGGTGATGTCATTCCACCAATTAGATTTAGATCTGATTGCAATTAGCTGGGATGATGTGGCACTGCATGGCATAGCAGGGTCTATATAAACCTTGTCTGCACCATACTTTAAGAGAGTTCCTCTTAGCCCATGGCCCAAGGCTACCCCTTTTCCTCCTCCATGCCATCTTCTAATCCTCTCTCTCCTCTCCATGCCTAAAGAAAGTTGGGCTCCAGTTTGGTACGATCCAGGCAAAAAAAGGCTAACGAAAAGGAAGAAGGTAGCACTGCTGCAGAGATGACTGCTAATCTTCAAAAGAAGTTTTGAAGATCCTCTAAATTAGATCCAGATGTAATTTTTGGAGAGGTGATAAAGAAGGAGAAGATCTTCAGATCCAGTCTGAGTGGATACCAGTAGAGGCCAGGCACTTACGTGGCTAGATCTAGAATCTCAGACAATCAGTAGGATCATCAAAGGATAATCAAATTACCCATCATCAAGGTATAATTAAATTAGATTTAATTTACTTTTATTTTATTGATTAGATCTATAAAATTAGATCTGAAACATCTCAAATCTGATATAGATGCTTGAGAGAAAATTTTGAAATATCTCTCTTGATCCGATCAGATTTGAACAAACCTGATCCGAGAAATCAGGATTTTCCCTTCATCTGCAAAGCATGGAGGGTCCGAAGGAGTAGCGATGGTGTCCAAGGAGTAGCGGCAAGTCCAGCAGTGCAGCATTGGATGGTTGACCTTAGGTGGCTTAGGTATAGAGTCAACTTCTGTAGCATCAAGGGGATTTTAATTCTAGGTGGAACACCAGATTGAGGTAGCTTCATAGATGGAGAGAGAAATAACATAAGCTCAAAGCAAAGGGGTGTAGAGGGAAGAGCTATATTCTAGTACCAGTGCCAGGGTTGTACAGATCCAGCTGGAGCAGATTGTGCAAGGAGGCAAGCATGGCTCTGAGAGAACTATGTTAGGTGGAGCATCAGGGCATGCACTGAGTGCCGATATAGGAATGCTGTGTAATCTCTAGGAAAGTCCAGGATAATTGATGTGGCTATCAAATAGAAGGATATCTACAACTCCAAAGATGGTACAGAAGAGCAAGCCAAGATCTTCAGCAGTGGAGGCGATCATCTCAAAGGCCTCAAAGGGAGCTCAAAAGCTGAACAAGGATGACGGTGGCAAGATGAGCATAAGGAGCTGTCAGGATATGCAGAGACACTAAGATCGTGTAGGAGGATGTTGCCAGGTGTGCCAAGGCTTGGATGCACCAAGGTGGAGATTGTAGATAGTGTGGTGATCCCAAGCCTTGGGAGACCACGAGAGGAGCAAGGGTGTTGACTCTAAGGATTCTAGGATAGGTGTGGTGATAAGAGCACGATATTGTCGTTAAGACACCGTGTTTATCAGTTTAATCCAACTTCTTAAAATAATTAAAAATAGGTAAAAAGTAGTGAGTCAGATCGAATCGATAGGAAAGGCAATACTTTAATTTGAAATCTTTGATTTTGAGAAAAGACAAAAGAAAGAAAAAGAAATTTTGAAGTTGAAAAATAAATAAAGAGCGAAAATTAAATAGTATGGAATAATAAATTTGGTACTAAGTTGTACTAGTTAGATCTTAGCATCTTTTTATGGTAAAATAAAAAGTAATAATTAAAGTATAGAAATTAAATTATAATAAAAATAAAAAGCTAAAATTAAGTGCATAAAAATAAAATTTATATTAATTAAAATTTTAAAATTTAAATATATAGAATTTAAAAAGAAAAAAAAAATTAAAACAAGCTGATCTCTAATTTTGGATCGACATCAGTAGAAAGATGGTGTAGAAGCCCAGCTCTTTCTCTTGGCACCAGTTACCTCGAAGCAGTCATTAACCAAAGCTTAGCTCTATCCTGTACCAAAACTTCACCTTAATCGAAGACAATGAATTTTGGAGGCCTGGGGTCTTATTTATAGGTGTTGGAAGGCTGGAGTCTTTTGTTATAGGCAATATGGGACTAAGAAGAGTTTTGATCGACGTTTGTAGAAGAATTTGAGTGAAATTTGGATTAAACTAGCTTCTTGATGAATCTGGTGAAGTCTGGTAAAATCTGGCCATTCAATAGGAATCCAATGATCCAAAAATCATCAAAATTGGATGTGTATAAGCTCAAATCAGGTCAGATTAAGTTCTAGCCATCTGATCACATTAATTAGGAGAAAATCTGGCCGTTGATCAGAGTTCTGGGTGTCCTGATCAAGTCAAAAGCTTTCTGGACCATTGGATCATTATGTGGAGTGCTGTCCGCCATTGAATCGCGATCAGGGAGAGCTGGAAAACCAAATCAAAGTAGGAAGAAACCCTGGTCGTTAGATCTGGACCGACATCAATTTGGATTGTAGGATGGTGCAATTCCTATAGCTATGGACCACATAGACCAGCTTCACTGCACACCACAATGAATCAATGCTTGTCTTTGCCACTTGAAATGATGAAAATACCTCGTGATCCATGATAGATTTTTTATAAACCCCTTAAGGGTCTAGGTCCACCACGTGGCAACATGTGATTCGCTATCTTCTACTGAGCTGATGATCCATGCCTAAATCATGGACTGATTGATCCACTTCTATGGCTGAGTCAGCTTTGACGACTTGGCTTGCGGAGCTAGTTGAGCCATTTTTCTTTTTATATTTTAATTTTTTTAAAAAAAAATATATCTAGTCTATTTTAGCTTCGATTTGCTTTAAATTTATTTCATTGCTATAAAAAAATGAGCTCTTTTCATTGGTAATAATATTTTATTTTTAAATTTTTAAATTTTTATTATTTTTTATTAATAAAAATATTAATTTCTTAAAAATATGTATAAATTAATTATTAATTTTTAAAAATAAGTATAAATTAATTAATAAATTAATATTTTTATTGATGATTTTATGGTACTTATCATACCTTTCAACTTAAGCTTTGCTCATCCTTGAGTAATGAAAGAATTTAGTTTTAGATATCTTTTAACTTTAGAGTTTCGAATTTTACCTAAATAGTTTTAAAAATGGCCATTGATATTCAGTAGAGCATAAGTAAGGTATATCATTAGGGTATTAATTTTTATCAATATAAAAATTAAGTAAAGAACATCAAATTTTTTTGAATTTTTTCTAAATTATCCTACCTTTATCTTTGATTGGTCTAAACTTTCATATGGGCAAGTGTATTGCTAGTTCCATCCTTTATTTATTAACTTTTTTATTCATATTATCCACTTTTTGACATGAATATCATTGCTTACTTAGGCAATGGTGCCCAGTTACTCGGTGGGAAACCAATATTTTCTTTTTTTTTTTTAATATTGTACCACTATTGAGTGTCATAACCTCTTAAACTTTCTATTTGATCCATGTAGTGAGTCTCGGGCCAATGACTCCCAAACTAATTTACTTTAGGACACTAGGTATAGAATACCCCTCGAGCTTACTAGCTCGAATCAAATAGGCTACGAGTTAAGACTAGCTTTGCAACGAGTTCTTTGCCCTTTCTACCTTTTGACATGAAACTCAATCCTTGCTTAGGCAAAAAGGCCTAGTTACTCAGTGAGAAGAACTGAAAAACTATTTTATTTTAATAATTTTTTATATGAAGAAACGTATAGTTATCCTACACAAGCCCATAAAATGTAGACTTTTCTTTGATGCTAGTAGAAAAAATTAGAAATGCTTAAAGAAAAAACTTTTTATATTCTAGACTTAACTCTTTATTGGATTTTCTTAATACTTGATCCCTCAATATCTCATAAATTCTCTAATCTATGCATCAATTTTCTTTTAAAAATGCTTAGTTCAATTTGATTCTTAAGCATAATCAGATGTCTAAATACTAAATACTAACTTCTTCAAGGATTTAAAATTTTAGAAATTTTATTATTCTCTCTCCTAACTTGATCAATATTATCCTCAATGGAGAAGAAAAAATAAATGATGCAATAAAGAATATGAAAGAATACACCTGACTTAGTATATGTTTGGTCCAGCATGTCCCTTTGAAAATTTAATCTCTCCCTCCAACTTTATTCAAGATGACCTAAAAAAAAACTAAAAAAAAAATTCGATGAAAAAAAACTAAATATTAGGTTGCCTCTTAACAAGCACTAAGTTTACCGTCTTTAGCCAGACACAATGTAGCTTAACTATCCTGTGTCAAATACTGGATTGATAAATTCCAATGATTTTGGATTGCCAATTTTAGAAAGTTAATTTATAATCCCATTATTGATATATTCATTGTTAATTTTGGAAAGATAGTTTATAACCCCATTCTCAGTCCCTTGTTTTTCAAGAATTTCTCCTATTTGTTTTCCTAGAATGCTCATGAATTGAGTTGTTGAATTAGGAGATAAGTTTGATGCAATGGATACTGGAAGGATATCTATAGGTGGTTTTAATTCTAGAGGTAAATTAATATTATCTTATGTAAATGACTCCATTGACACTTTATTACATGCCACTAGGTTTTTATGAGAAGAACCAACTTCTAGGATTAAAGGGAACAAGACTTTTGATTTATAGGATTCTGCTAAATCATCTATTCTCTTCTCTTCTTTATCTATCTCATTTAAACTGAAACCAGCATCAGTACTAGTTTCGGACTTAGGTTCTTCTATATGGTTAGTCTTAGTACTAACCTCTTTTTCTAAATTTTCATTTTGACTAGCATCAGTACTATCCTCTCTCACCTGGTCTTCGTATGGGTCCATAAGAATCCTATAGCTTTTAAGTTCAGAAATTACTTTGGCATTCTCAAATTGGAGATTCTTAGGTGGGACATTAGATTGATAATTTAGTTCAGATGGTCGGTGGACAATGGGTGGATTGTTTGAAATTGGTAGGCTTGGTAGTTGACCTAGTTCTCTCCTCATGTTAGACTCAGCTAGTTATCCTATTTGAGCTTCTAGTTTGGCGATAGATTTTTGTTGAGTCAAAATTAATTGTTGTTGATTTAGAATTAGTTCTTAAAGTTGATTAAATCTATCATCAGCTAGATTGGTTTGTTGAGGAGGTGGGTATGATGGCTGATTAAACTGATTAGGCAGACCCCTATTATAGGCATAATTTTGATATTAGAGCCTATTTTGATAGTTTTGAGTTATCCAAGAAAAATTATGGTGGTTACTCCAACCAGAGTTATATGAATTTAAAAATGGATCATTAACTGGCTTGGAGTAGCCTTGAGCAGCTTGTTCTTGGATAAAAGGTAGAAACTGTGCAGCTATAGGATATTCACTCACATGATGGGTTGGGCTAGCATAGATTGAACAAATCTTCTGATAATTAGAAGATGATGTGAATTGTGCAGGAGATTGTTGACCTAGGGTTAGGACTTGATCTAATTTCTAAGCAAGAAGGTCCACTTTATTTATCAAATTTGAATCAGCCTTAGGACTAGATTCTAGATGTTTAAATTCATGGATTCCTACCCAGGTTTGGTAAGAAGATAACGAAGCATGGTTAATTAAGTTTTCACTCAGAGTTTCAAATAAAGTATAGGCTTTGTTCTCACTCTTGTTCATGAATGCACCTCTATAAGATGCATCTACCATCTTTCAATATTGGTCTCCTAAATCCTTATAGAAAGCTTGAACTATTTGCCACATAGATAGACTATGGTATGGTCATTTTCTAATAAGTTCTTTAAGTCTCTCCCATTACTCATGAATTTATTCCTTTGGAAGCTAAGCAAATTCAATGACAGCTCATCTAATAATATTGGTTCGACCTATGGGATAAAATTTCTTAAGAAATTCACTTTGCAATTCAGCCCAAGTTTTAATTGGTCTTCCTATTATGCCAATCCAGTACTTGGCTTTGTCTTTTAATAAAAAGAAGAATAAGATTAGTCTAAGGGCATCCTCAGTTAAATTTTGAATCCTCACCGTAGAGCAGATTTTTAAGAACTCATCTAGATGGTTATAAGGATCTTCGTTGGTGCTTCCATAGAAAGATGGGAGCATCTAAATTATGGTTGGCTTGATCTCATAGTGGGTAGCATGAATTTTAGATAATTGAATATAAGTTGATGGATTATAGGTGGAAGAAATAAAGTATTCCTTCATCTGCCTAGGTGGTTCTTTAAAATTTTTAGTCATTTGGTTATTGGATTTAATATGATTTAGCCTTTCAATTTTATGGTTGGGTTCAACTAGATCAAGTAAAGCAATTTTCTATCATGTATGTATTAGTGCAACCTTAATATATGGTTCAAATTTTTTTTAGAATTTTTTTATTATTTTTAAATATTTTTTTTATTATTTTTTTAATTTTTTAAATTATTTTTAATATTTTTTTTAATTTTTTTATTATTTTATTTATTTATTTATTATTTTTAATAATTTTTAGTTAGTTTAATTTGATTTAATTTTTATTTTATTTTATTTTATTTTATTTTTAGAGGAGAAAGGAAAAGAAAGAAAGAAGAGTTCTAAAGAAGAGGTCCTAAGGAGTCCTAAAACTAAGAAGAGAGAGGAGAATTAGGTTTAATTAGGTTTGATGTTGGTTAGCAATTAAGTTGGTCAATCAATCCTATCTATGGGTTATCTTAGATCTAGATAGCTCCAACTGCCAAAGTCACCTTCAAGCCCTCCAAGTATAAGATCGGCTAATCAATTGGCCAGGTAAGTGTAAGATCAGTGGGAGTCCTCTCGTTGCTTGCCTTAGATACCAATTGTGCTTGGCTAGGTAAGCTAATGGAATAAATTAAGTAACCGCTTTTCTTTGGGCCTAGTCATCCTTGAACCATTTTTCTAGATATCAGTTAAATTGATAAATCCTAATCCGGTCCAATTTTTAGGATTTCTTATCCTAATAAGCTCGAGTTTCTAGGACTGTTGTCTAATTGATTTTAAAATTAAAGACTTAGATCAATGCAAGATGCTAGTTGGTTATTTATGGGCCAAGGAAGGATGATCAAATGTCCATCTCTTTTTGTTTAATTGGGTATTGCCCTTAAGTTGATTTAATATGAATATGCATAAAAATTTTTTTTCAAGCAAGTGGTTCTATGCAATTTAAACTAGATGCATGCAACTAATTAAAGTTGAGATGCTCACCTTATCTCCAATGATCACCAAAAAGAAAATAAAAATAAAACTAATGTGATGCATGCTCTAAGCAGTTAGAGTTTCTAATCTTGTCATGAGATTTTAATTAGATTTAGGTAGATATTTTTAGATTAATTTAAATATAAAATAAATAATAATAATAAAAAAATTTAGGTTTAGGATTGATCTCATCAAGTAGGATTGGAAGCTTCCTTCTTGCCCTAATCTTTTTGTTTTCTCTCTTTTTCTTATCTTTTTTTTCTACATAATAAAGAAGAAAAAAAATTAGTAAGCAACATTTATAGAAATTTAAAAAAATAAAAAATTACTTATAATTTATTTATAAGAAAAATTAAAGAAATTAAAAATTTTAATATCGTGCCTTCCTCGGCAACGATGCCAAAAACTTGATAAGAGCATGATGTTGTCATTAAGATATCGTGTTTATTAGTTTGATCTAACTTCTTAAAATAATTATAAATAAATAGAAAATAGTGAGTCGGGTCAAATTTATAGGGAAGGTAGTGCTTTGATTTGAAATCTTTGATTTTCAGAAAAGAAAAAGAAAGAAAAAGAAATTTCGAAGTCGAAAAATAAATAAAGAGCAAAAATTAAATAGTATGGAATAATAAATTTGGTACTAAGATTTACTAATTAGATTTTAGTATCTACTTACAGTGAAATAAAAAATAAGAATTAAAGTATAAAAATTAAATTATAATAAAAATAAAAAATTGAAATTAAAATGCATAAAAATAAAATTTATATTAATTAAAATTTTAGAATTTAAATATATGAAATTTAAAAAGAAAAAAAAATTAAAATAGGCTGATCTTTGATCTTGGATCGGCATCGGTAGAAAGATGGTGTAGAAGCCTATCTCATCCTCTCGGCATCAGTTGCCTCGAAGCAGGCATTAACCAAAGCCTAGCTTTATCCTGTACCAAAACTTCATTTTAACTGAAGACAATGAATTCTGGAGGCCTGGGGTCTTATTTATAAGTGTTGGAAGGCTGGAGCCTTTTATTGCAGGCAATATAGGACTAAGAAGAGTTTTGATCAGCATTTGTAGAAGAATTTGAGTGAAATTTGGATTAAAATAGCTTCTCGATGAATCTGGTGAAGTCTGGTGAAATCTGGCCATTCAATAAGAATCCAATGATCCAAAAATCATCAAAATCGGATATGTATAAGCCCAGATCAGGTCTGATTAAGTTCTGGCCATTCGATCACATTAATTAGGAGGAAATCTGGCCATTAATCAGAGTTATGGGTGTCCTGATCAAGTCGGGAGCTTCCTCGACCATTGGATCGTTGCCTGGAGTGCTATCCACCGTCGGATCATGATCAGGGAGAGCTGGGAAACTAAATAGGAACGAACCCTAGCCGTTAGATCTAGACCGATATCAATCTGGACCATAGGATGGTGCAATTCTTATAGCTATGGACTGCATAGACCGGCTTCACCACACATCGCAATGAATCAGCACTTGTCTTTGCCACTTAAAATGATGAAAATACCTCATGAGTCACAATAGATTTTTTACAAATCTCTTAAGGGTCTAGGTCCACCACGTGGTAGCATGTGATTCGCTGTCTTCTACTGAGCTGGTGGTCCACGCCTGGATCATGGACCGGCTGATTATCTTTTATGGCTGAGTCGGCTTTTATGGCTTGGCTTGGCTTAGTGGGTTGGCTTGCAGAGCCGACTGAGCTATTTTCTTTTTTATTTTAATTTTTTTTTTTGCTTTAAAAATTCATATCTAGTTCATTTTAGCTCTGATTTACTTCAAACTTATTTCATTATGACCAAAAAAATAAGATATTTTTATTAATTTATAATATTTTATTTTTAAATTTTTATTATTTATTATTTATTTTTTAATTAATAAAAATATTAATTTCTTAAAAATGTATAAATTGATTATTAATTTTTAAAAATAAATATAAATTAATTAATAAATCAATGCTTTTATTAATGATTTTATGATACTTATCATATGGTCCTAAGACTAGGATAGGAGTTGTCCTAGGGTGGAGGTAGTGTGTAGCCCTTCATGGGCTTGAGGTCTAGGTGGTGAGGATCTTGAGGGGCTTGGTTAGTGCCTCAAAGATCTGAGACACAAAGTAGAGCTAAGAATCAGAGCTGAAGAATGAAGACTATAGAGAAGAAGCTCTTCTATAGGTTAGCCAGCTCAGTTTGAAATTGGATCGGTTAAGTCTCAATGGATAGGCCAAACTGAAAGGTGCATTTAGGACTACAGGCATGGCATGCAATTGGGTTAACTCAGTCTGAAACTGAGATGATCCAGTCTCAAGTTAGCCGATTTAGTGCTGAGATTGAGTCGGCTAAGTGCATGGGTAGAGTTACGTAAGGGTCTATTTGGGGCTAGGATAGGGACTTATCCTAGGGGTCTTAAGGCCTGGTTTGAGAGATCTTAAAAGGGCTAACTCGTGTATGAGTCGAATTTAGATCTAGGGGATGAGAGCATATAAGACATGGGTGTACATAGGCTTGGTGAGTGCTTTAACGTATTGGGTTAGCTTAGGAAAGTTTTTGAGCTAGGATTTATTAGGGTTCATGTAGGAACCCTAGGGTATAAAAACCTAGGTATTGTAACTTTTACAATAAGAGTGGAATACAATTGATTTTTTCTTCCTAACTCTCTTCTCTCTTCTCTCTGGTTCCAACACTAAAATTCTAGATTCCATCCTTTTCTCTCTTCTTTCTTAGATCTTATTCAGTTTGTTGGATTAACACCCAAGTTCACGTAAGAGATCGCTTCTGCAGCTGTGCTTCCGAGCAACCATAGGTATAATAATTTCTTCATATTTGTCGATCAAAACTCCTCTTTAAGTCCCACATTGCCAAGAAGCAAAGGTTCCAGCCCTCTTAACTCTATTTAAAGGACAATAGGCCATCAAATCAAATCATGGTTGAGATTCATGGTTGCTTCGAGATAGACGATGCCGAGAGAAAGAGCTGGACTTCTACACCATCTCAATGCCAACATCGATCCTACTTTTAATTTTTATTTTTTTCTATTCTTTTTGAATTTCATGTATTTAAATTTTGAATTTTTAATTAATCCAAATTTTATTTTCTAGCTATTTGAATTTTATCTCTTTATTTTTATTGTAAATTTAATTTTATTACTTTTTAATTTTATTTCAAGTAGATGCTAAGATCTTGGTAGTAGATTTTAGTACCAAAATTTATTTTCATGCAATTTAAATTTTTGCTATTTAATTTTATATAATTTTAAATTCTATTTTTTGACTTTAATTTTATTTTAAAAATCTTTTCTTTTTCTTTTCTTTTATAAAAAAGTTAAAGATTTCAAAACTAAAATACTGCCTTCTCTATGGATTCGATCCGACTTGCTACTATCTATGTATTTTTAATTATTTTAAAAAAATAAAATTAAACTGATAAATACAATCTTCCAATGACAACATCATGCTCTTATCAAGTACCTAAGTACCTCTTAATAGGATGGAAAACCCTACTTGATCTATGAGATGGAGGAGGTTGTGTTTGGATCGACTCAGACTGACTGGGTTCCTCAGGTTCTTTGGCTCGTTGCTCTTCAAAGACTTTCTCCTCGAGCCTAATCTATCTCCCAATGGCACCATCTTGAATGAACTATTTTCCAAAAAAATGTCATGTTGACTCACAATCATATTGTGGTCTTCCGAAAGATAGAAATAATATCCTAATAACTCTTAAGGATATCCAACAAACCAAGCTCTAAAGGATCTAGACTCTAATTTATCCATTTGCTGTCTCTTGATAGGAGCCGGACAATCCTAAATTTTGAGGTGACTCAGACTTGGTTTCTTATCATGCCATATCTCATACGGTATAGTCAAAATGATTTTAGATGGAATCCTATTTAGTAGATATATTACTATCATTAAACTATGTCTCCAATGAAACTCAGGAAGGTCCGTAAAGCTCATCACAGATCGGATCATATCTAATAGGGTTTGATTTCTCTGTTCTAAAATCTTGTTGAGTTGAGACATTTTAGGTGGAGTCCATTATGAGACTATGCTATTATTCTTAAGATAGTTCAGAAATTTTTGACTAAGGTATTCACCTCCTCGATCTGATCGAAGTATCTTAATAGGCATTTTGGTTTATTTTTTTACTTCATGTCTAAATTTCTTGAGCTTTTCAAAGACTTCAGACTTATGTCACATCAAGTACACATATCCATACCGAGATAGATTATCGGTAAAGGTAATGAAGTAGATATAATTATTAGATGTGTGCCTTAGAAGCCAAATGGACTGACACTTATAATACACTTCTAGGAACAACTTTAAAATTTTGACTATAAATTAATAAAAAAATTATTTTCTATCATAGCATATGTTTAAAGTGTTTGTGATACATCCTTTGAGTTAATTGTAATGATTATTTATATTTTCAAGAGTTAAAAATTTAAAACATGAATTTTCATATTTAACTCAAAAGTAGCTCCTGACCATAAGATCATCATGATGATGGTGATCGATCCGAAAGGTTGGTGTACGGTTGCTTCCTTAAGAAAGATATTGAGTTTATGGTGTAGAGACATTGGAGTGAGAGTACAGGTACTCGTTAGAGAACGAGAGCACTGAGTGTGACCATCTCGAGCAGTTATAAGGGAGTCTACGTTCTTATCGATGACTGGCTCAATGCTATAGTGGTGTATTTGGTTCTTTGTCCTAAGGTGCATTGATAGTTAATCTTGAGGGCATTATAGTTTGACTACACCATAACTCGATCTTCTAGCCATTCGGAATTCTAAGGTGTATATTGGCTATAGCATGGTCATTGTAGGAATTGGATTGCACGAATACGTGATCTATTTACCTCAGTAGATGAGTAGTAACTCTATGATGATCATGAAATTAATTCCATAAGCCCAGGGCCATGGCAGTGTGAAGATGATAGAAAGGGTTTCTATTAGAGTTTCACATTAAACTCAAATCGAATGATTAAATTATATGATGAATATTGGGTTTGACGAGTTTATCTTAATCCTGATGCTATCAGGGCTCAAGATAGAAGAACCTAATCACACAAGTAACTGCACCGAGAGGTTCATTTTTAGTTCTGATTGATTTCCACCATATACTGCTAGGTATCACTGGTAGATTTTGGGAGCAATTAGAATGATCTTGATGATCAATCATTCTAATTATATGAATCGAAAAAGTTCTGATCTATCGAAAGATATTTCAATGATGTCGATGATGGAGATTGTAACATATCTCATTACCATACAAAGCTGAATCTAACTGGATCACACAAACAAGATTGTGGGTCTGAAAGTGATCAATCAAGCTAACCCAGTTTGATTGATTTGGATTAGATCCAATTAGGTTTATAAAAATCATGCTAGCATATGATTGAGCCTAACTTTCTCTTTCTATAATCTTTCTAGTTCATCTTGACTGAGCCAAATTGGTTTAGGCTCATCAAGAAACCTTGTATGGATTTGTCCTTGTCTAACTAGAGCTTCTCCAGATTAGAAAAAGATTGTCTTAATCCATCAGATGGAAATAAGATAATACCTGCTAATTTTTGTCACCACCTACCATTTTCTATCACCGTCGGGACATGAGATGTCCTAATGCAGCAAAGAAGGGATATGGGCATGCACCCCCTTTGGATATCTCCTTCGGGTGCATGCCCACTTAGACTTCATGCACAAAAATGTGTGCATGCCCTTAGTTGGCATGTGCATACTGGGAAAAGAGGAGTCCCATACAGATGGGACTCTAGGGTTACTTGATGGCTTTAGACTTTTAGGCGCCAATTCATTTATGCTCATCCTATGTTAGCGCCACCTATGGAGAGTTTGAGGGGTCTCTAACTTGATTGGATCAGGTGACATCACTACACGAATCACATTAAGATCTGATTGAATCAAGCAATATGATTGATCGAAGTGATGTGGCACTACATGGCACAACAGGGTCTATTTAAACCCTATTTTCGCCTAGGGTTTCATTATTGCGCCTATTCGCCATGCCATAAGGCTGCCCCTCCTCTCTTCCAAGCCTCCCATTGGTCCTTTCTCTCCCCTCTCCATGCCCAAGAAGTTGGGCAAATCCAGCAAGGAAGATCCAAGCATTGGCATAAAGATTAGGAAGATAGTCGATGTGTTCATGAGATGAGTGCAATATCTTCATTGCTTATTTTGAAGGCTCTACGAATCAGATCCAGATCTAATTTTTAGAAATTAGATTTAGAAGGAGATTACATCTAGATCCTACCTGAGTGGATACCGATAGAGGTTAGGCACATGCATGGCTTGATCCAGGACCTTAGGGCTTCAGCAGATCATCGACTGGGTAAAAGTAATTTACCCTAAAGGTAACAATTGTTATTCCCTTTTTTTTTATATTAGTTTGTAATATCAGATCTATAGGAATAAATCTGAGAACTCTTAGATCTGAATAGAATTTATTAGAAAAATTTTGAAATATCTCTTCAAATCTGATCAGATCTGAAAGATCCTGTGATGAAAAAATACTAATTTTTCTTCAGCTAGTATCAGAGCCAGGTTAGAAGTTCTTCAGATCTATTTTAGATCTAATTTTTTTAAAATTTTATGATTTGATATTAAAAAATTTAAAATGTTAAATCAGATGTGATTAGATTTAAAATCAAACAATTAAAAAATTTTAGATTCATATCAATCATGTATGATATACATGTCTAGACTAGGTGTAGAATTATTCTATGTGTTGTCTAGCATAGTTTTTCTTTTTGATATGATTAAATATATTTTTTAGATCCATTTATTTTTATTTTTTTGATGTTATAAATATTATAATTAGATCTAAAAAATAAAAAATTAAATATTTAAATGTTTAAATGAGATATGATAGATGCATGCCTAGACTAGTTATCGAATAGTTTTATGAATTGTCTAGAATAAGTTTTATTTGATGTGATCAATTTAAAATTTTATTTTTAGATATTATATATGATATATCAGATCTGAAAGCATGCATGCATTTGTGATTTAATGAATGATACATGAGATGTATACAGAATATGCATGATCAGATCTATGATTTTATATGTGATATATATTATAAATCTTATTATTTTATAGTATAGTAATTATTTTTGATTAAGGCATTGCCCTTGGCCGTCTGATCATAAAAGTGAGAAGAATTTAAAGACCCTCTTTTTTCATTCGATGGGATGCTCTTATGGTGTGTAGAGGTGCTACGCATTTGTCCTTAATCAAAATTTGAAAACTTACTTTTCTGCAAAACTCTAGATCATGAAATCTTAGGATTTTTGGCATGTTTCTATTTATGAACCCAAACTTAATCAAAAATTAAGATTATAAAATTAATTAGATCTAAAAAATTATGAATTTTCATATCTAAGACACCTTTATAAATTTGGATTTGGATTTGAGTAGTTCAATAAGGTCTAGCGGTTGATCAAATCGAATCAAGAGTTGGTTAGATGGGATCAAAAGTACTTTGAATTGACTAGCTCAATAGGATTAAGTTTGGATCAAGGTCGACTCATAGTAACATGTGGTCGACCAAGTCAAGATCAAATTTGGCTTCATGGTTTGAGCCTGAATTATAGACTAACCTGATTAGTTCTAATTCGATAATTTGGTGTCTAAGGTAAGTTTGGCAGATACGATCGACTGATTTTTAATTAAGAGCTACTTGACCTGAATGTGTTCTTATCGAGTTAATGGCATATCTCTTCCACCGATCTCACTTACCTGGCCATTTGGATCGATCTAGTTCTGATTTTAGATGGCTAACAATTCAAGCTAACCCATGCCACTAGGTTAGTCATAATTGTTACGACTAAGTCAAGTCAAGTTTAAAGAGATCAAAATTAAATCTTTCTAAGAAAATATTAAGTCATAGGTTTTCCACCATTATAGATGTGCACGCCCTTTTTGGGGTTAATTATTCTTGGCTAGTTACAGTGGTTCAGTTGCACCGAAAAGATGCAACCATGTCTATTAGGCATTGGATGCTATGAGTTGGAGGATGGGTTGGGCTCAATATTTTGTATACGATGAGGAGACCTAATCAAGAATCCAAATCATGCAAATGATGGGTCTGACTTAATTAAGGAGTGGAGCAATATTTTGGGCATGGTGAGCTTCATGAATTAGAGATCAGGTTTAGGCGCACTATGATTAGAGAATTATTGGACAACAATTATCCACTCATCGATTGATCCATCATCAATAACTATTAGGTGAGGTGGTGAGCCAGTCGGTAGGATCGCACCATCCACTAGAAATTAAATGATCGTGAAGATTTTTGCATCTTTGCCAAGGGAGTGTAGGGATCCAAGTAAATAGTGAGAGCCTAATTTATTTAAAAATAAAACTTCTAATAAATTAGTTAAGTCTAATTATAAAATCTAACTAGAAACTTTGACTCTCTATAGAAAAATATCTGCATCCAATCCACTAGCTCGTATCCTGGACACCCACAGACAGACCGGACCCAATAACAAGGATTGGCTCTGAAACTATAAAATTATTTTGGGTTTTAAAATGCTGACTCATATATTGGACCAGGACCCCCCACCTTACCAGTCCGTCCATCTGCTGAACATAGAGCATCTCTGAAAAGGTGGACTAATGAAGATAATAAATCTAGGTACTACATGTTAGGCTCGATGTCTGATGAGCTTCAGCACCAACATGAGGATATCAAGACTGCTCACCAAATATTGGCTCACCTACAAGAGTTATTTGGTGAAGAGAGTCGTACAGCCAAGTATCAAGTCACTAGATTTTTTAAGGTTCAAATGCATGATGGGTAGTTGGTCCAAGATCATTATCTGATGATGATCAAGGACTTAGAAGAGCTTGAGAAGCTCGGTGTCAAGCTAGATAGGGACTTGCAAATTGATGTGATCTTACAGTCCTTGACTGATGCATATGGGTAGTTCATCATGAACTTTCATATGCATAAGTTGTAATGTACCTTAGCAGAATTGATGAATATGCTGGTTACCGCTAAGCTTTCTTTGAAAGGTTCAAAGGGCTCAATGCTTGCTTTGGAGCGGACTTCCTCTAAAAGAAAGTCTTTTAAAAAGAAGAAGAAGTTTGCGAAGAAGCAAAAGATAGATGGAGGGAAGAAGAAGAAGAAGGAAGAGTCGAAGAAGATGGCCATCGACAAAGGAAAGTATTTTCATTGTAATACAGATGGCCATTGGAAGCCGAACTACCCTTTATACCTGGCCAGCCTGAAGAATAAAGAGGTAGGTCCTTCTGGGGGTATGCTCATAATTGAATCTAATCTAACAATTTTTTCTACATCCAGTTGAGTTCTTGACTTTGGTTCTAGTACTCATTTGTATACTTTTATGCAGGATCTTGAGGAGAGCAGGAGGCTGAGGGATGATGAGATGATCCTATGCATCAAGAATGGAGCAAGTGTTGCTATTGTGGCTGTGGAAATCTATCCTCTTTGACTATCGTCAGGATTAGATTTAGTACTTAGAGACTATTTTTATGTGCCTGCAGTAAAGAAGAATTTGATTTCTATTTCTTGTTTAGCATAGAAAGGCTATGTAATTAGATTTCTTAAGGACTATTGTAATATTCTTTTTAAAAGAAATAAAATTGCAAGTAGTTTTCTTGTTAATGATCTCTACCAATTACATATTGATGTTTCTATTTTCAATATCGAGCAAAATGAGAATGCCATAGGATCCAAGTGACCAAAGGATAGTCTAAATGATAGGTATCTATGGCACCTTAGGCTAGGTCATATAGTGGAAGACAAGGTTAATAAATTGGAGAAATCCAGACTATTGAGCTTGTTGACTTTCGAGTCATATCCAATTTGTGAATCACGCTTTTATGGCAAAATAACCAAGCTTTTTTTTGTAGGACATGGGGAAAGGGCCATACACCTACTTGCCCTGGTACACACAGATGTGTGCGGCCTATTTGATATACCGGCCAGAGGCAGTTATGCTTACTTCATCATCTTTATTGATGATTTATCTTGGTATAGGTATGTGTATTTGATGCGACATAAGTTTGAAGCCTTTGAAAAATTCAAGGAATTCAGACTCAAAATAGAAAATAAATAAAAAGATTCATTAAGATTCTTCGATTAGATCGAGGAGGTGAATACCTTAGTCAAAAATTTTTGAACTATCTCAAAGATAATTGCATAGTCTCATAATGGACTCCGCCTAGAATGCCTCAACTCAACAGAATTTTAGAATGGAGAAATCGGATCCTATTAGTTATGGTCCAATCCATGATGAGCTTCATGGATCTTCCTGATTTTCTTTGGGAACACAGTTTAATGACCATAATATATTTACTGAATAGGATTCCATCTAAAACTACTCTTACTACACCATATGTGATATGGTATGGTAAGAAACCAAGTCTGAGTCACCTCAGAATTTGAGGTTTACCAGCCCATGTTAAGAAATAATAGACTGATAAGTTAGAGTCTAGGTCCTTTAGAGCTCGATTTATAGGATATCCTAAAGAATCGTTAGGATATTATTTCTATCTTTTAGAAGACCATAATATGATTATGAGTCAATATGCCATTTTTCTTGAAAAATAGTTTATTCAAGATGGTGGCATTAGGAGACAGATTAGGCTCAAGAAGAAGGTCTTTGAATAGCAACGAGCTAAGGAACCTATAGAGCCCAATCAGATTGAGCTAGTCTAAACACTACCTCCTCCACCTCAAAAATCAACTAGAATTTTTCATCCTCTTGAAAGGTACTTAGATACTATTTTAGAGGCCGTTGAGAAAATATTTCTCATGAAAAATAGGGTTCATGGTTATTTCCCAACAAGACAACCCAACTGGGGGGTGAATTAGATTTTTTAAAACTTAAAATAAGTTAGCTGCTATTTTCAAAAATAAGTGATGTGATTGTGTATGCTTTAGTTCTAAGTATGCATAAATGTAGAAATATAAATGCAATGGAATGAAGTATACAAGACAATCATAAATATTAGAAAATTTATAGTAGTTCGGTGCTCCTTACACCTACGTCCACTCCCCAAGGCCTACATGGAAATTTTACTATAATCTCTCCAAAATTATGGTTGGATAGTTTTTCAAGGCTCACTATCCAAAACATAGTTGATTTTTACACCAGCTCACCATGCACAACCAACCCCCAAGCCAACTCTTGGCTTACAATCCAATTTTTAGACTTGGATAAGCCTTCTCCTTAGCTTCAAAACCCTATTAAAGCTAAGTTACAAGAAAGAGGAAAGTTGAACAACAAAAATGAACAAAAAGCTTCTTTGATGAGCAAATAAGTCGATGAAGCTTTTTGGAATCTTCTTAGATGGAGGATTTTATACTGTTTGAGCTTGTCTTCTTGCAGAATGGAATCACTTGATTTAATGTTTTTTGATGTTGGGAGTCGAATGCTCTCTATTCAGGGCTCTTATGACTCTTTTTCTTGATGTTTTGATTCCTTTCAATGGTCTTATATTCATGTCTCTTCCTCTCGATGTTTTGTAGGTAATTTTCCATGTTTGGGAGGTTGGAGAATCCTATTTGATGATTGGAGAATCAAAAATGACCATTTGAACCAAATCTGCACAGTTCTGGATAGTCTGCAGAAACTAGCTATTGGAGCTCGAGTTGAACCTCGAGTTGACTCGAGCCTCAGCTCAAGACCTTTTGCTCCGCTCGTTCCTCTACTCGAGACATTTTACTCTGCTCGATCCTCAGCTCATGGACCTCGAGTCGACTCGAGCCTCCGCTCGAGACTGTGCCAAACATTACTTCAAAATTGTTATCTTCTGTATTTCTCCTGAGACTTTGAGTCGGCTCAAGCCTTTGCTCGAGATCTTGGTCCAAAATCACCATTCTCTTGATTTTCACTAAGACTTCGACTCAAGAATCTCGAGTTGACTCGAGCCTCTGCTCAAGACTGTTCCTTCTGAAGCTTCTGTATGCCAGTCTGCGTATTAGCTCGAGCTGAACAATGAGTCGAACCTCGAGTCGACTCATGGGCTTTTTATGCTGAAAAATTTTAGTTTGCCCAAAAGTTTTTCTCTTGAATTCTAATTTTGGGATATCTTTCTAAAGCCTTATTTTAGGTGTGATTTATGCTTCAAAAGCCTCCAACTCTTCTCTATCAATTTTCAAATGCACTTATATGGATGTTTTATTTGATACTCTAAAATACATCCTGAAACATTATCTCATCAACTTCATTAGTTCAAATATGTACTCAAATGTTTTGTTACTCATCAAAATCAATCCTTGGGGTCAACAATCTTCCCCTTTTTGATGATGACAAAATTTTGAGTATATGAGTGAGAAATGTGCAATAATAAATAGACTAAAGATTTAATCCTTTTTGTATTTCCATATTTGGCTCCCCATTAATTTATGCTTGTATTTTTAATATATCTTTTCAATTCAAGATTAAGTTTTCTACTCGTACTTATTATAATGGTAAATTACCAGCATATATCCATATGTGTGTGCCAAGCATTAGTATTAATCAATCATATATAGAGTATGTATCATGGCACAAACTCCAAACTTATAATGCACATCGTATATGCTAAAAATTTCAATCCTTAACATATTCATATGTATGTGCCAAGCATTAGTATTAAATAATCATATATACTAAAAATTTCAATCTTAACATATTCATCCTTAACACATTTAAGCTAGAAATTTTCAATTTAACATATTCAAAGCCAATGAATTCATGCTCATATACATATTACTCTTTCTTTTTGTTATTAATAAAAAATATAAAGTTAAGGCAAATGTTTAGAACAAGTGTAAGAGTAAGTGATCATGAGTTTCATTGCATTAACAAAATGCACTATGATACAATGAAACATCAAGTTCAAAGCAAGACTAGGTTAAGCAAGTTTACATCTATAAGTGTCAAGTACATAGAGTCAAATACAACCACAGAGACAAATACAACCATATACTCCTAATACATAGATCTAAGTATAAGAAGTGGACTGACACTAGAGCCTACGAAGCTACTCATCATCAAATGAAATCTCTAATGTCTAGGATGAGGCTCATGAGGTAGAAAGTTTGGCTCTCCTGCTCCTAGTTCTAGTAGAAGGTCCAGCTACCTACAAGGGAGGAGACCTTCCACGAGTGTAGACTTTGAGTGGTGGTCTACTCTCACTCGTGGATACTTGGGTGGTCTGACCAGGTGACATAGGTGGAGGAGGTGGAGGTCGAGGCATGGCTGCCCTAGCCACGACATCTACTGCTGCTGTTGGTATCGCACCTGGAGTGAGTCTCTCTATTTTTTCAATCAAACTGCCCATAGCTCCAAGTATTGAAATGATGCCCTACTGCTATGCCTGACCTAGGCTACTGATTGCTACCATCATCTCAGTGCCTCCAGACTCAACTCTACCCCTGAGTCGAGCAAGCTCCTCAGTATTATTGGAGTGATCAGTGGGTGTGCCATGTGCATGCTCCCTCTGCTCTAGAGTAGTAAGCCTCTAAGAGATAGTCCCCATCTCAGTATGTACAATCTCTACTCTCTTAGACAATCCTTGAATCTCTCTACTAACTCTGGTAGATATCATATCTACCGTCTCTCCATAAATGCAGAGTCAGCAGCTGGTGTCTGTGGAAATCTTCTCGTGGATGGATGTTGCCTAGCTATGCAACCCAAGACGTGGGGGATTGGGTTTTTAAAATTTTAAAGCTAATTTAAAGATATCAGGATTGAATGATGATATGCAAGATGTATGTGTGAAGCGATTTAGATTAGAGAAAAAATATAAAAGATTAGAGAGCAAGAATTTAAAAAACTAAGGAAAGAACGATAGCAAGCACACCACAAATAAGAAAGATTTATAGTGGTTCGGTGCTTCCCTTGTCAGCAAATAAAACCTTAAGAATGCTTTTCACAATAATGGAGGAAGCTTCTCTAATTTTTCTTAAAGTTATTGGAGATTTGAAAGAGCTCTTGAGAGATAGGTGAACTTGAAATGAAGGCTTCTTTGCTTAAAGATGATTTTTGCTTAGGGCTGAAATTGAATCACACCAATCTCTTGTGTTTTTTCATATTTCAAGCCTTTTAAATCTTCAATAGGTAGAGGAGAGAATCCTGGGCAAGATTTGTAGCCATTGGAGATATTAAAAAAATCATTAAAATCTACCAAAATAAGAAAAAAATAGTCATTGCAGTAAAATTTTCGTTGCAGAGGTCGACTCATGGCACAAGGGTCGACTCATGGCACAGGGGTTGACCTTGAGGTCGACCTCTGAGACAAAATTCAGAAAAGCAGTCGTTCTATATTTTTAGCCTTTGAAATAGTAGAGGTCGACTTTGGGGTCGATCCTTGGCACAGAGACAGCATGCCAAACTATCCTTTTTAGCAGGGGACGACCTAGGGGTCAACCCTTTCGCTTCAAACTTGATTTTCTCCCAAAATAAGCATCCAAAAATTTTGGAACTATCTCTAAAGAATTAGAAATCTTCTATACTTGCTCTTGAGGCTCTCAGATCAAAACTTGATAAAATTATGATTTTGCCCCTGAGATACAAAAAGTCTTTTTTCAAGGCAAATTCATTAGTAATCTCCTCAAATGCTTTGTAATCATCAAAATTAATTCTTGGAGCAACAATCTTCTCCTTTTTGATGATGACAAAATATTTGAGCATAAGCAAAAATAAAGCATGTAGAAGCATTGATTGAGAATTTCAAAAATTTTGAAGGAACATGCTACATCACATACTAGGATATTATATTCAATTATTTGACCAATATGGCATCAAGAGCAATTTGATGATTACTTATAGTCAGGCATTAAAATGATTTGCAAAAGTGTTTGACTTTCTTATTCCTTTTATCAATTTTACTTCTATTTTATTTTTTTTTATCAATTTCACTTCAATTTTGCTTATAGCCTAATTTTATTTACTCTACTCCCCCTTTTTGACATCATCAAGTAATTTTAAAATTCAAAAATAAAAAAGCCTCTCTCTTAAGTTATTTCATATGTTTTTCTGTTAGAACAAAAGTTTATAACAAAACTTTTAATTTACAACATAATGATCATAATGAAATTTAGCTAATTTATAAAGGTTTCATTTCACATCATTCAAATAACATCATCACATATGTACATCCAAATGATTATCATTACATCAAGTCATCAAAATATATAAGTGCTAAACATACAAAATATAAAGGTATCAAAAGTATTCATGAGAATTAGTCCATCAAAACATACAAAATTCATGGATACAACTATCGATGACCCAAATAGCCAATAGTGCTAATGCCATAAGTTTGATCCAAAAAAAAATATAACCAACTATGACTTGATAAACAACTCATAGAAACAACTAAGAGATACTAGATCATAACCTAATGCAAAGATGACTAAACTAAATCTAGTAGAGATCACGACTAGAAGCATCTGAATCAAATGAGAAATCAGAGATATGATGGGGTATGACAGGGTCAAATCCAGGAGCACATCCTCGACCATGTCTGCCTCAACCATGGGTGTAGGTGTAGGCTCGAGTAGCTAGACGAGATGACTCAGGAGGCTGAGAGGAAGTGGGCTGAGCAAGAAGAGCAATCCTGATAGTGTCTATATGATCCAGTGCTCTCAACATAAACTGAGTGATGGCATCAATCTATGTAGATAGAGTCTCACTAGAATCTCTGAACTCTCTCCTCAGTAAGTTAAAATCATCCTTGAGAACACCTCGAAGTCTAGCTACCTCAGTAGTAAGATATGATATCTCTAAAATATCCTCTCTCATCTAGAGATGAGCTAGATCCAAAACCTATCTCTGTAAATCTAAAACTCATCCTATCAATCTCAAAATACATCCCTCGAGGTTCTTAAGCCATGCAGACTAAGCAGTAAATAATTGGAAGATAGTAGATACATGTGGAATCATAGATTGATTAGAAGATGGAATGAAGTGAGTACTCTCCCCCTAAGTGGTATTGGCTATCTGCTAAGATAAAAGACCTACAATCCTCTGAGATAAGATATCGACAATCGGTGGAATTAATTGGTCAATGATCCTTTTGATCTAGTCATCAGTGAATCTAACATGGCACATCTACATCTTTCCTCACTGACTCTGAGGGACCAGTCTCATGATCAGATGCAACTTGAAAGTCAGAAGATCCTCTATGATCATGAGGAGGTGAAGATGGTCCCTCCTCCTCAGCTCTCTCTGCATCCTCAGTACCTTTGGACCAACCTTCATCAATCTTTGAAAAATCCATGCGATGCAGTGTGTGGCGGTTGATGGTATCGGTGTGAGATAATATGGCAACTAGCTTTCCTTCAAAACTAACTCCAAACCTCCTAAATACTGATGAGAGGACCATACCATAGGATAGATGTGCCTTAGACCTATTCAAGGTCTCTCTAATCATTTCTATCATCAAAATAGGGAGGTTAAAGGGGGTCTCTGTAATCACATGAAACATGATACATATATCCCTACCAGATAATAAATCATGCCTGCCACTCCTAAGGATAAATAACTTGGTAACCATGGTGTGTAACACTCTCATTTCAGCAGAAAGAATGTTGGCCTCTAATTTATTCAAATTTCCTTCAGATTCTTTCCCCAAGATGGCTCTCAGTCCTTCTTCTTTATGGGTTAGTTCCATTTCCTTGTAACCCTCACATGGTAATCTTAGAATTTCTCCCAGGTGAACTAGATCAAGAGTAATCTTAGTACCTTTAACAGTAGATTTTATTGTTCCATTGAAGTATGCCAAATTTAGATAAAACACTCTAACCAAATTCACATATGTAGCTTCTTTCAACTTGCAAAAGTAATCCCAACCTTGATTTTTAATTTTTAACACAAATGAAAATCCTTCTTTCTCAAAGAAACTAAAATCAACATTCTTTTTCGGTTCAATCTTTCTATCAGATAAAGGAACCTTACTTGGTATAAGAGGAGACTGTGAAGATCATCTGGAGATAGAGGTTGGACCAGTAGAGGGCTCTGGTGCTATTCTTTTTCGACGAGTTTCTTCCTCTAAGCAACGGGCCAATTTTCTTCTTTGCGATAATTTCATCTTGGGTGCCATTCCAACCAATAAAAGCCTTAATCCCACTCAAGAGTGTCAAGGAAAAGTGGAATGGAGAAGATTTGAGAAGAAAAGGAAAAGTTTTGAGGGAGATAGCCAACGGTGGGTTTTAGGGTAAGGGTTTGCTAGGATTCTTCAAACCGTCCAAACAGAAAGAAAGTAAGAAGAGATTTGACTCCTTAAGGAAAGATTTTGAGGAGAAGTTTAGGTAGGAAAAGGGATTTTTAGAGATTTGATCAATTGAGGAAGTTGAGAGGGAGAGAGCTTTTGTTCGATCGAACGAAAGAAAATAAGGAAAGATGGTGAGGTCATCCTTTTTGGCCAAAAGAAAATCCAAATAAGAAGCTGCCCGATGGGTTAAGTGCAACAAAGACCAAAATGCCCATGAGTCGTCCTCTAGGTCGACTCATGGCACAGAAAAATCTGAAAAAAAAAGATGAAAAAAGTTTGAAAAAATATAAGATTTTAAGGATTGAAATTTCATTCATGAGAATGATCAAGGAAGGTTAGATTTGAGTTTTTTGAGATAGAAAATTTGAGATATAGGCTCAAGATAAAGATTAATATCATTTTTGATGGATTTAAGCTTGAAATCATAAAGATATTTAGGCTAAGGGATCAAGAATTTCTAATTTTCTTCTAATCTCATAGAATTTATCTTCACCTAAGACCTTAGTAAAAATATCAGCCAGTTGATTTTTAGTACAAACATAATAAAGAATTATGTCATTATTTTGAACATGCTCTCTTATGAAATGATGTCTTATTTTGATGTGTTTTGATCTAAAGTTTTGGAGTGGATTCTTAGTTAGATTTACAGCACTAGTATTAGCACATCTTATGGGAGTTTTGTTTAGTTTGATGCCTGAGTCCTCAAGTTGTTGCTTAATCCACAAGATTTATGCACAGTAACTTCCAGCTACAATGTATTTGGCCTCGGTCGTAGATAATGCTGTCGAATTTTGCTTCTTGCTAAATCAAGAGATTAAGTTAACTCCTAGAAATTGACAAGTTTCACTAGTGCTTTTTCTGTCTAATTTACATCCAGCAAAGTCTGCATCTAAATATTCAATTAAATTAATTGATGAATTCTTAGAGTACCATAAACTTATGGATCGAGTTTCTTTTAGATATTTAAGTAGTCTTTTTACAGCAATTAAATATGATTCTTTTGGATTAGATTAAAATCATGCACATAAACAAACACTAAATATGATATCTGATATACTAGCAGTTAAATATAATAAAGAATCAATCATGCCTCTATAAAGTTTTTGATCAACAATTTTACCTTCTTCATCCTTGTCAAGCTTTGCATGATGGACTCATGGTGGTACCAATTGCTTTGGAGCTCTCCATCCTAAATTTCTTGAGTAGTTCTCTTGTGTACTTGCTTTCAGTGATAGAGATCCCTTCTTTTATTTATTTGATTTGAAGTCCGTGGAAGAATGTTAGTTCATCTATCATGCTCATCTTGAACTCACCCTGCATGAGCTTAGCAAAATCTTGACATAAAGTTTCATTAGTAGATTCATATATAATGTCATCAATATATATTTGTATTACTAAGATGTCATCATGATCTCTTTTAATGAAAAGGGTTGTATCTATATTTCTTCTTGAAAATCTATTATTAAGCAAGAATTTACTTAGTCTTTCATACCAAGTCCTAGGTGCTTGTTTTAAACCATATAATGCTTTGTTTAATCTAAAAATATAATTTGGAAAAGCATGATTTTCAAAATCGGAAGGTTGTTCTACATAAACTTTTTTGGTAATATATCCATTTAGAAAAGTACTTTTAACATCCATTTGAAATAACTTAAAATTCATAAAGCATGCAGAAGCGAGTAAAAGTCTAATTGCTTCTAGTCTAGCAATAGGTGCAAAGATTTTATCAAAATCAGTTTTCTCTTCTTGATTACAATCCTTTATAATTAATCTTACTTTATTGCTAATTACATTTTTATTTCATCCAATTTATTTCTATATACCTATTTTGTATTAGTTATTGGATAATTCTTAGATCTTGATACTAAGGTCCATATATTATTTCTTTCGAATTGATTAAGTTCCTCTTGCATTGCGTTTATCCAATTATAATCTTTTTCAGCTTCATCAATGGTTTTGGGTTCAAAATGAGAAATAAATGCAAAATGATTGACTACATCTCTAAGTGAAGAGCGAGTTCTTATCCCATGTGTAGGATCACTAATAATTAATTCTTTGGGGTGATTGTGAATGTACCTCCATTCTTTTGGAAGATCGTTTATACCTTGAGGTTGTTCTTGTTGTCCTTGATCCTCAATTTCTTGCTTGTCTTCATGATTCTCTTCATTTTGAATTGTTGAATCCTTTAGGGTGATCTTCTTCAATCCTTCTATAAGAGGATTTGCATCATCAATACCCTCACTCTTCCTTGATGGAAGATTATTAGTTTCATAAAAAACAACATGTATTGACTCCTCTACTACTAAGGTTCTTTTGTTAAAAGCTCTAAAAGCTTTACTAGAAGAGGAGTAACCAAGAAAAATAGTTTCGTCAGATTTTGCATCAAATTTGTCTAGTTTTTCTTTACCATTGTTCAAAACAAAACATCAGCAACCAAAAACATGAAAATATGCAATGTTAGATTTTCTTCCTTTTCAAAGCTCATAAGATGTTTTCTTTAAAATTGGTCTGATTAGGGCATAGTTTAAGATGTAACATATTGTGTTAATAGCTTCCGTCCAAAAGCATATTGGAAGATTGCTTTCACATAGCATAGTACGGGCCATTTTTTCTAGAGTTCTATTTTTTCTTTCTACTACTCCATTTTGTTGGGGTGTCCTAGGTGCTGAAAAATTATGGCTAATTTCTTTTTCATCATAAAATTTTTTAAAGTTTTGATTTTCAAATTCGGTTCCATGATCACTTCGAATGCTTTGAATTGAAAACCCTTTTTTATTTATAACTTTTTAGTAAAACTTTATGAAAACATGAAAAGTTTCATCTTTATGTGCCAAAAAAAAAATCCATGTAAAACGTGAGTAGCCATCGATAATTACAAAATCATAACATTTTCTACCTAAGCTTGCTATTCTTATAGGACCAAACAAATCCATGTGCAAAAGTTCCAATGGCCTAGAAGTTGAAACAATGTTCTTAAATTAGAATGAAACTCTTGTTTGCTTACCTAATTGGCATACATCATAAATTTTATCTTTTTCAAAGTTCAATTTTGGTAAACCGATAACTAATTCTTTTTTAATAAGCTTTGAAAGTGAATGCATACTAATGTGTGCAAGCCTACGATACCAAAGCCAACTAGTCTCATTAATTTTGGCATTCATAGCTACTAAACATTGCATGTTTATCATAGAAAGATCATTCAAATCTACCATATAAACATTACCATGCCTATGACCAACAAACTTAATGCCATCTTCATTGGAACTAGTTACAATGCACAATGAAGATTCAAAAAAAACTTTATAACCCTTGTCACAAAGTTGACTAATACTTAAGAGATTGTATTTTAAACCATCTACTAATAAAATATTTTCAATATACTTGAAGGGAGTGATACCGACATAACCTATACCAATGATCTTTTCTTTGTCATTGTCTCTAAATGTGACCATCCCTCTATTTTTAGCATCAAGCATGATGAATTGGAACTCATCACCAGTCATATGTCTTGAGCATCTACTGTTAAGATATCATCTTTGATTTTCTTCTTTGGATGCAAGACACACCTATATGCAAAATCAAGTCCTTACACTAGGTACCCAAGTTTTCTTAGGTCTTTTAAGGTTAGTCACAATGGTTTCTTTTGGAACCCATATTTTCTTTACATTTAAATTGTTAGAGAAGCATGTATAAGATTTGTGTCATAGTTTACCATATTTAAAGCAAGTAACATTTAAAAATTTATTCCTTTATAAATTTATAAAAATATTTTTCAAAAATTTTTATTTTCTTAGGGGGTTATAGCCTAGACCAGCCTTATCATAAATGGCCTTTTGATTTTCAAGAATCATATGAAGTTTATTTGAACTCAAAGTAAATTTTTTAACTATTGATTTTAAATTATCAATTTCATTTTTTAAATTTAGATTCTCTTAAGTTAAGACTAGTTTTTCATTTAGGATAGTTTTATTTTTTTTTAGCAAGATTTAATTTTTTAATTTTAGTTCTTTATTTTTTGTTCCTAACTTCTTTAAATCATCTACTAAATCATAGAAGGCTTCTTGAAGTTCTTCGAATGTAAATTCATTTGAGATTCCAGCACTTACCTCATTCTCATATGCCATAAGACACAGGTTGGCTTATTCATGAGCTTCTTCCTCTTCGGAGCTTGAGTCATCACTATCACTCTATGTTGCCACCATAGTCTTTTTCTTGTATTTCTTGAAAATCTTTTTAAGTTGAGGACATTTAGACCTAAAGTGCCCCAACTTCATACATTCATAGTGTAGGTGGTGTGGTCCTCCTAAGCCTTAGGAGGCCATGGGCGGAGCTAGGGTGAGGGCTCCAGAGAGGCTAGGATAGGTGTAGTCCTAGAGCTAGGATAGAAGTTGTCCTAGGGTGGAGGCGGCATGTAGCTCTCCACAGGCTTGAGGTTCGGGTATTAAGGGCCTCAAGGGGCTTAGTTAGTGCTTCGGAGATCTAAAATTCAAGGTGGAGCAACAAACTAAAGCTGAAGAATCATGACTATAGAAAGGATATTTTCTGTAGGTTAGCTAGCTCAGTCTAAAACTGGGTCAGCTAAGTCTCAGAGCATAAGCAAAATAGAAAGATCGAGTTTCGAGACTGCAAGCACAGCACTGAACTGGGCTTGCTCAGTTTCAGACGGAGCCGACCCAATGAAACTTAGTTGGCTCAGTGCTGAGACTGAGTCGACTCAGTGCACAGGCAGAGTTATGCGAGGGTCTATTTTGGGTTATGGTCTGGGTTGATCCTAGGGGTCTTAAGGCCTGGTTTGAGAGATCTTAAGAGGGCTAATTCATGTATGAGTTGAGATTAGATCCAGTGGATGACAGCATGTGAGACTTGGGCTCGGTGAGTGCTTTCATGTATTAGGTTAGCCTAAGGAAGTTTTTAAGTTATGGTTTATAAGGGTTCATGTGGAAACTCTAGGATATATAAATTAGGACATTGTAACTTTTACAATAGGAGGGAATACCATTAAGCTTTTATCTCTAACTCTCTCCTCTCTGGTTCTAACATCAAAACCCTAGCTTCTCTCATCTTTCTTAGATCTTCTTCAGTTTGTTGGATTAACACCCAGGTTCATGCAAGAGATCGGATCTATGATTATGGCTCCAAGCAGCCATAGGAACAACAATTGGTATCAGACCAAGGTTGAGCATAAAGGAGGAAGAAGATTAGTTTTCAGTAAAGATCAGCAGCGAGATTCAGATCTAAAGGCTTTCTCTAAGCTTCATGAGGAAGGAAGAGATCACAGGACTGCTGTCCATCATTCCTAGTCAAGGTATTTTTCAGATCTATCTATTTGTTATTATTTGATTTGGATTGATTATGGAGAACAGCGGGTTAAAGGTAGGATTAGAGAAGTTTGATGGAAAAGAAAGTTTCATGATGTGGATGATAAGGGTAGAGGATCTACTGGTTCAGATGAGATTGGATTCGACCTTGGAAGATAGGCCAGAAGAGATCATAGACAAGGAGTGGGTGTCCTTGGAGAAAAGGACATGTGCCATGATTAGGGCTTGTTTGGTGGATGAGGTTTTGTATGGTGTGTTGGAGGAGAGAACACCCAAGAAATTATGGTCGAGGTTACCGTAGTTGTACATGGAGAAGAACATGTGCAACAAGTTGATGCTGAAGAAGCAACTATATAGCCTTTAGATGCAGAAGGGCGAGGATGTTGCAGGGCATATTCAGCGGTTCGACCAGATGAGCATGGACTTGCTCAATATAGGGTTGGATTTAGAAGAGGAGGATAAGAGTCTATTATTGCTGTGTTCGCTATTTGGAAGCTTTGATTTGTTGGTAACAACTTTACTGTATGGTAAGGAGACACTGGTGTACAAAGAGATCATATCAGTGCTCAGGTCCAATGAGCAACAGGATCGGATGATGAAGAGAGAGGTCTTCTAGGAGAGTCTTTTGATTTCAGAGAAGTACAGAAAAGGGAAGAAGGGTGAATAGAGGGGTAGTAAGGGGTCCAAGAGATGCTTCAAGTGTGGAGAAGTAGGGCACTTTAAGCTGGAGTGTCTGCTTTGGAAGAAGTGCAAGGGAGGAGAAAGCTCAGATTCCATCAGTACAATTGCTGAAAGTAAAGATTTAGATGAAATCTTGGTAGTCTCAGAGGAGACCATAGGGTGCGGTGTATCTGAGATGGTTTTGAATAGGTCTACAGAGTGTAGAGGGTCCGAAGTGGCAGCGACAGTGTTCGAGATATAGCGGCAGGCCCAGCAGTGCGGCATTGGGTGGTTGGCCTCGAGGGACTCAAAGATAGAGTCGGCTTCTGCGGCATCAGGGGGACTTCAGCTTCAGGTGGAGCATCAGATAGAGGTGACTTCATGGGTGGAGGAAGCTGTGACTTGGGTTTAGAGCAGAGGGGTGCAGAGGGAGGATCTATATCCCAGCACCAGTGCTGGGGCTGTATAGATCCAGGTGGAGAGGATTGTGCAGGGAGATAGGCGTGGCTCTGAGGGGACTGCATCAAGTGGAGCATCAAGATATGTAAAGAATACCGATAAAGAAACATTGCATGATCTTCAGGAAAGTCCAAAATAAGTGATGTAGCTGTCAAGCAGAAGGATACCTACAACTCTAAAGGTGGTGCTGAGAAACAAGCCAAGAACTTCAACAATGGAGGTGGTCATCCCAAAGGCCTCAAAGGGAGCTCAGTAGTTAAAGAAGAATAATAGTGGCAAGGTGAGCATGAGGGCTATCAGGACATGCAGGGACAGCAGGATCGTGCAGGAGGATGTTGCCAGGTGTGCTAAGGTTTGGGCGCACCAAGGTGGAGATTGTAGATGGTGTGGTGCTCCCCAATCTTGGGAGGCCACGGGCGGAGCCAAGGTGAGGGCTCTGGGAAGGCTAGGATAGATGTGGTCCTAGGGCTAGGATAGGAGTTATCTTAGGATGGAGGCGGCATGTAGCTCTCCATGGGCTTGAGGTTTGGGTATTAAGGGCCTCAAGGGGCTTGGTTGGTGCTTCGAAAATCTGAGATTCAAGATGGAGCAAGAAATCAAAGTCAGAGAATCAAGACTATAGAAAGAACATTTTCTGCAGATTAGTCAGCTCAATCCAAAATTGGGTCGACTAAGTCTTAGAGCACAAACAAAATAGAAAGGTTGAGTTTTGGAACTGCAGGCATGACACAGAATTGGGTCGGCTCAGTTTCAGACTGAGCCAACCCAGTGAAACTTAGCCAGCTCAGTGCTGAGACTGAGCCAACTCAATGCGCGGGCAGAGTTATGCGAGGATCTATTTTGGGCTAGGGTCTTCGTTGAGCCTAGGGGTCTTAAGGCCTAGTTTGAGAGGTCTTAAGGGGGCTAATTCATGTATAGATTGAGATTAGATCCAAGGGATGAGAGCATGTGAGACTTGGGCTTGGTGAGTGCTTTCATGTATTGAGTTAGCCTAAGGAAGTTTTTAAGCTATGGTTTATTAGGGTTCATGTGGGAACTCTAGGGTATATAAATCAGGATATTGTAACATTTACAATAGGAAGGAATACAATTGAGCTTTTTTTCCTAACTCTCTTCTCTCTGGTTCTAACACCAAAATCCTAGCTTCTCTCATCTTTCTTAGATCTTCCTCAATTTGCTGGATTAACACCCAGGTTCATGCAAGAGATCGGATCTACGACTTTGGCTCCAAGCAGTCGTAGGAGCAATACATAGCAAATATGGGGCTGCTCCCTATCCTTTTCCTTGCTGTGCTCTCCTTTGGTAGGTAGCCTCTTCCTTATCCCTTATTTTCTCTTCAAAAATCTCTTGAACTTTCTTATGATGAGTGCTATTTCTTCATCTTGTTCTTTATCTTTCGTTTCATCAAATTTCTGATCCTGTTGAGTAGTGGATTTAAGGGCTATTGTCTTCTTTTTCTTGACATCTTCTTCTTGATATTGTTTCATGATTAGCTCATGCATTATTAGTGATTCTAGAAGCTCCTCCAAGGATAAAATATTCAGATCTTTGGCTTCTTGGATTACAGTCACTTTGGCCTTCCATGTCCTTTGAAAAGATCTAAGAATCTTCCTCATAAGATCACTGTTAGAATAAGACTTGCCAAGACTTTTAAGACCATTTATAATATCCATAAATCTAGTAAACATTATAGTTATTGACTCATCATGCTCCATTTTGAAAAGTTAATATTTGTGCACAAGCATGTTAATTTTTCACTCCTTAACTTGATTAGTGCCTTCATGAGTTACTTCTAACCTATCCCATATTTTCTTAGCCGACATGCATGTTGAAATACGATTAAATTCATTAGCATCTAGAGCACAATATAAAACATTCATGGCTCTTGCATTAAGTTGAGCCATTTCCTTATCAATCTCATCCCAACATTTTTTTAGGTTTGATTGATTCCTCACCATCAATTATCTTAATGGGTGTGTGGTCTATTAACTATGATACTCCACATATCATAGTCAAGTGCTTGTATGAAAATTCTCATCTGAGCTTTCCAATAGGTATAGTTTGTCCCATTCAAAAGGGGAGGTCGATTTGTAGATTGCCCCTCAGCTAAAGAAATACTAACTTGGATTGCCATAGATCTTTGGCTCTTTGATGGTTAAATCAAAGTAAAGCTAGAGCACCGAGCTCTGATACCACTTGTTGCCCAGCTATGCAACCCAAAAGGGGGGTGAATTAGTTTTTTAAAATTTTAAAGCTAATTTAAAGATATCAAGATTGAATGATGATATACAAAATGTGTGTGAATCAATTTAGGTTAGAAAAAAAAATATAAAAGATTAGAGACCAAGAATTTAACAAACTAAGGAAAGAAAGACAGCAAGCACACCATAAATAAGCAAGATTTATAGTGGTTCGATGCTTCCCTTGTGAGCAAATAAAACCTTAAGAATGCTTTGCACAATAATGGAGGAAGCTTCTCTAATTTTTCTCAAGATTGTTCGAGATTTGAAAGAGCTCTTGAGAAGTAGGTGAAGTTGAAACGAAGGCTTCTTTGCTTGAAGATCACTTTTGCTTAGGGCTGAAATTGAATCACACCAATCTTGTGTATTTTTCTCTATTTATGGTCTTTTAAATCTTCAATAGGTGGAGGAGAGAATCCTGAGCAAGATTTGTAGCTATTGGAGATATTAAAAAAATCATTAAAACCTGCCAAAATAAGAAAAAAATAGCCATTGCAGAAAAATTTTCGTTGCAGGGGTCGACTCATGACATAGTAGTCGACCTTGAGGTCAATCTCTAAGATAAAATTCAAAAAAATAATCGTTCTATATTTTTATCCCTTGGAACAGTAGAGGTCAACCCTGGGGTCGACTCTTGGCACCGAGACAGCTTGCCAAACAACCTTTTTCAGTAGGAGATGACCTAGGGGTCGATGCTTTCGCTTCAAACTTGATTTTCTTTCAAAATAAGCATTCAAAAATCATGGGACTGCCTCCAAAGAATTAGAAATCTTCTATACTTGCTCTTGAGGCTCTTAGATCAAAACTTGATAAAATTATGATTTTGCTCTTGAAATACAAAAAGACTTTTTCCAAGCCAAATTTATTAGTAATCCTCTCAAATGCTTTGTAATCATAAAAATTAATTCTTAGAGCAATAGTGGAGCTCGAGGTGTCATAGGTGTACTAGGTTCGGTGTTAAGTGCATCTCGGGCTGCAACTGGAGTAGAGGGCTCTCCTACCTCTACAACCCTGGGTGCTCTCCTCTCTTGATCAGAAATGTTCTTGACCCATCTTCCATCCTCTACGTGATACTACATTCTGATTAAGGCTCTCATGTCATATACATCATAGTGAGACTGCTTCTTACTTGCTTCATTTTCTAGTGACACTCTTGCAGTCTCAAATATCCTGGTTAGGGCCATTCCATAGGGCAAGCATACCTTGTTTCTTGATGCAGCCTCTCTCATCTGATGCATCATTATACCAGGCAGGTTTATTTAAGTTTCCTGAACCATCAAATACATCATATACAACTCTCTTTCAGACATAAAGTCATGTCTCCCTAATTTTGGAATAAAAATCCCACTGATGATATGATGAAGAACTCTCATTTCCACTAATAGTGTGGGTGGCAGTACATCTCCAATGATATCATCCCTATCCATAATTAATCTCAAACCCCTCTTTTTGTCAGATAACTTATCGGGCATAAAACCTTCTTTTGTGATTCTAAAGGTCTGAGCCAAATTCTCCTCTGTCACCTCAATTTGTATGCCTTTGACTATACTTACAATTTCAGGATGTCCCCTTTTAAGATTTTCATAGAACTCTTTAACCAATTTAGGGTACATGGGGATATCCATTGTACAAAACTTCCTCCACCCCATCCTATCAATCCATGTCCCAATAGAGAAATTGTAACTTTCAAAGAAATCAAAATCAACTCTCCTTCCCATTGCAATGGCTTTAGTGGCCATCCTACCGACAGGTGAAGATGGTGGAGGAGGTGAGTTTGGTATACTTTGATCCTATTGAGGTTGAACAGGTTCCTCCTGAATGGGTTCTTCAGAGGGTTAAGAAACCTCATATGGTTGGGATGTCACCCATTCCATTCGAGCTTTTCCTCTCCTCTCCCATTCTTTGGCTCCATGGGTATTACAAACTTTCCGCACTCCATGCCTTTCTCCAACCATTTTACCCAAATCCGGTCCTTAACTTTACAAATCGAAGGGAAGAGATGGTAGGGAAGCAAGCAGATACTATTGGATTGAGTTTGGGGGGGATGAGAGGCCCTCTGCTCGTCGAGATGAAGAATCCCTAGGGCATCATGAAAAGTCATGGGTCTATTTTAATCGCCTGTGGCCCTGACTCTCGAGTCGACTCATGGTTTTGAACTAGTTTGCTCGAGTCGACTCTAGCAATAGTTTTGAAACTTTCAAAGTTTTAGAGAAAATTTTGGCATTCAAACAATGTCTAGTTATTTTTCTAGATATTTATCATTGATAATATACACAAAATTTGATTCTTTTGAATTTAATTTGATTTACCTAAAATTACGAAAAATAAAATTTAATTAGGTTGACAACAAAGTCCTAAGTCTCTACTAATTATGCTAAATTTTTCTTCATTAAGGGATTTTGTGAATATGTCAACTAATTGTTTATCAGTACTAACAAATTTAAGTACCACATCAGTATTTTGTACATGATCTCTTATGAAGTGATGTCTTATCTCAATATGTTTGGATCTTGAGTATTGAATTGGATTCTTAGTTAAATTGATTGCACTTGTGTTGTCACATCTTATGGATTTCTTATTAAGTTTGAATCCAAAATCTTCTAATTGTTGTTTAATCTAAAAAATTTGTGCGCAATAACTCTCAGCAGCTATATATTCAGCCTCAACCATTGAGAGTGCTACTGAATTTTATTTTTTACTAAACCAAGAAATTAAATTTACTCCTATGAATTGACATGTGACACTAGTGCTTTTTCTATCAAGTTTGCATCCAGCAAAATTAGCATCAGAGTAACCATTTAATTCAAATTGAGATGCTCTATCATATCATAGTCCTACATTAAGTATTTTGAATAAGTATCTAAAGATTCTTTTGACAGCATACAAATGTGATTTTCTAGGGTCTGATTGATACCTAGCATACATGCAAACACTAAGTACTATATCTGATCTACTTGCAGTAAGATAAAGAAGTGAGCCTATCATACCTCTATATAATTTTAAATCTATTTTCTTACCTTTCTCGTCTTTGTTAAGTTTGCAGGATGTACTCATTGGTGTGCCAATTGATCTTGAACTCTCCATCCCAAACTTCTTGAGTATTTTCTTTGTATATTTTATTTGGTTGATGGAGATCTCCTCTTCATTTTGCCTGATTTGGAGTTCGAGGAAGAAGTTTAACTCTCCCATCATGCTCATCTCGAACTCAGCCTGCATTAGCTTAGCAAATTTTTGACAAAGGATTTCATTAGTGGCACCAAAAATAATATCATCCATAGATTTGTGCAACTAATAGATTCTCATCTTTTCATTTTAAGAACAAGGTTTTATCAATATTTTCTCTAGTAAATTCATTATCTAGTAAGAATTTACTTAATCTTTCATACCAAGGATGTGGGGCTTGTTTTAGACCATACAGGGCTTTATGTAATTTGAATACATGATTTGGAAATGCATGATTTTCAAATTCAGGTGGTTGTTCAACATACACTTCTTCTATTATATAACCATTAAGAATTATACTTTTTACATTCATTTGATATAATTTGAAATTCATGAAATATGCAAAAGCAAGCAATAATCTAATGGCCTCTAATCTAGCTGCAGGGGCAAAGGTTTCATCAAAATCAATGCCTTCTTCCTGATTATTTTCTTTTGCTACTAATCTAGCTTTATTTCTTATAATAGTTCCATATTCATCCAATTTGTTTCTATATACCCATTTAGTTTCAATTATTGGATGGTCATTTGGTTTATCGACTAGGGTCCACACTTTGTTTCTTTCAAATTGATTTAATTCTTCTTGCATGGCATCTATCTAATATGGATTATTTTCATCTTCTTCTATTGATTTAGGTTCAATTTATGATATAAAAGCTATGTAATTGTTTACATTTCTAAGATAAGATCAAGTTCTTACCCCTTGTGATGGATCACTAATTGGTAGCTCCTCTCTTGGATTATGAGAGGACTCTTCATTCTTCTCTTCTTCATTATTTTGAGGTGGAGCATCCTTGAGTGTTAGATTATCCATCTTGTCATGAAGATTTTCTCATCCTCATCCAAAACATTTTCTTTTCTAACAGATTTGTCATTATATTCATCAAAGATAACATAAATTGATTCTTCAACAATGAGAGTTCTCTTGTTGAAGACTCTATATGCCTTGCTTGATGACGAATATCTTAAGAAGATACCCTTATCGGACTTGGCATCAAATTTTCTCAGGTTATCTTTTTCATTATTAAGTATGAAGCATTTGCAACTAAACACATGAAAATAGTTGATATTTGGTTTTCTATCTTTCCAAAGTTCATATGGGATATTCTTTAAAATAGGTCTTATTAGAATATGGTTTAATGTGTAACATGCAATATTTATTACCTCAGCCCAAAAATATCTAGGTAAATTACTTTCATACAATATAGTTTGTGCCATTTCTTCTAGTGTTTGATTTTTTCTTTCTACTACATTTTGTTGTAGGGTTCTAGGTGCTGAAAAATTATGATCAATTTTCTTTTCATTATAAAAGTTCTCAAAGTACTGATTTTTGAATTCTGTACCATGATCACTATGTATGCAATCTATTAATGTGTTCTTTTCATTCAAAAATTTTTGATAAAATTTGAAAAATGCATTGAAGGCTTCATCTTTTATGCTAAAAATATTGTCTAAGTGAATCTTGAAAAATCATCTATAATTACAGGATCATACTTTTTATCTCATAGACTAGCAATTCTTGTGGGACCAAACAAATCCATGTGTAGCAATTCTAAAGGTCTAGAGATTGAAATCATTCCTTTTGGTTTGAAAGAATTCCTAGTTTGCTTTCCAAATTGATATGCATCATAAATTTGATTCTTTTCAAAACTTAGTTTTGCTAATCCTCTTACAAGGTCTTTCTTAATTAATTTTGAGAGTAAGTCCATACTAGCATGACCTAATTTACGATGCCACAACCAACTAGCTTCATTGACCTTGGCATCCATTGCCACAAGACATTGGCCATTTTTCATGTGTAGATCATCAAGATCTACCATGTAGATATTGTTATGTCTATGTCCTATGAACATGATGCCATTGTCATTTAGATTAGAAACAATGCATAATAGAGATTCGAAAGTTACTTTAAATCTTTTATCATAAAATTGACTAATGCAAAGCAAATTATGTTTCAACTAATCAACTAGCAATACATTTTGAATAGAAGTAGAAGGAGTGATACGAATGTTACCGACACCAATGATACGTCCCTTTCCATTGTCACCAAATATAACTACTCCTTTTTCAGGCTCAAAAGTGATAAATTAAGATTTGTCATCCGTTATGTGCCTTGAACAGTCACTATCAAGATGCTAAAGTTTTTTCTTATCCCGGGCTGCAAGACACTCCTACACAAGGAAATCAAGTTCAGTTTTTAGGTATCCAAGTCATCTTGGATCCTTTAGGGTTAGTGCTGATGGTTTCTTTTGGAACCCAAATCATTTTAACTATTTTTTCATTTAATTATGTAAAATCACATGCATAAGACTTATGACCAATTTTGCCATAACAAAAATATGAGATATTTGAGATAGAGTTTGATGAAGCTTTAACAAATAGATTTTTAAATAATTTTTATTTCTTATGAGATTTAAATCCTAATCTGTCCTTGTTAAAAATAGCTCTTTGCTCATTTAGTAGCATATTTAATTTTTTGGAGCAATAGGTAAATCTTTCTATAAATGGTTTCATTTTTGCTAGTTCATTATTTAATTTCTGATTTTCATTAGTAAGCAAATTTAATTTTTCAGAAAATATTTTTTTTTATGAGTAAGTTCTGAATTTAACTTTCTCAAATCTTTATTTTTCAAAGTTACTTTTCTATATTCAGCCATAAGTTTAGAAAAAGCCTCTGGTAACTCATCAAAAGTGAAATCTAAGGACTTTTTAGCATTTACCTCCTCATGATCTACCATCAGTTAAAGATTGGCTTCTTCTTGTGATTCTTCCTCGGAGCTAGAGTCCTCACCATCACTCCAAGTGGCCATCATCACCTTCTTCTTGAGCTTTTTGGATGATTTCTTGAGAAGGAGGTAGTCCATCCTAAAGTGGCCGGATTTCTTGCACTCGAAGTAAATTGGTTCACCTTTAAAGGTTTTCTTATTGAATCCTTGCTTCTTCTTTCTCATAAACCTCTTAAACTTTCTTGCAATCATGGCCAAGTCTTTTTCTTCCTCCTCTTCAATGGATTTCTCACTTCATCATCCTTGGAAGTAGTTGTCTTAAGAGCTATGGTCTTTTTCTTCTTGGTTTTCTCCTCCATGTTTTGCCTCATATTCAATTCATGAGTCATTAAGGACCCAAGAAGCTCTTCCAATGGTAGCTTGTTGAGGTCTTTAGCTTCTTGGATGGCAGTGACCTTTACTTTCCAAACATTCGAAAGTAACCTAAGAATTTTACGAACAAGCTCATCGTTAGTATAAGATTTACCCAAGCTTTTCAAAACATTGATAATATTGTTAAATCTAGTAAATATTTTAGAAATAGACTCATTTGACTTCATTTTAAATAATTCATATCGATGGACAAGCATATTTATTTTAGACTCCTTTACTTGATTGGTAGCCTCATGACTAACTTCTAGCCTATCCCAAATCTCCTTGGCTGAAGCATAAGTAAAAATTCTATTGAATTCATTAGGATCTAATGCACATTATAGGACATTCATGGCCTTAGTATTTAATTCTATCATTTTCATATCATATTTATCCCAATTCTCTTCTGATTTGGGAACATCATTACCCTCTATTTTGATTATGGGAGTGTGTGGGCCTTTGATTATCACTCTCCAATGTTGATAATCAAGTGCTTGAATATAAATGCATATGCATACTCTCCAATAAGTATAATTTATTCCATTGAACAAGGGTGGGCGGTTGGTCGATTGCCCTTTGGCAAGAGATGCACTCATATGGGTTACCATTTGATCTTAACTCTTGATTATTAAATCAAATGAAGTAAGTACCAAGCTCTGATACCATTTGTTGCCCAGCAAGACAACCCCAGAGTGGGGGGGATGTGAATTGGATTTTTCAAAATTTAAAACAAATTAGGTGCTGTTTTCGAAAATAAGTGATGTGATGGTGTATGCTTTAGTTCTAAGTATGCAGAAATGCATAAATATAAATGCAATGGAATGAAGTAAATAAGGTAATTACAAATGCTAGAAAATTTATAATGGTTCGGTGCTCCTTGCACCTACATCCACTTTCTAAGGTCCACTTAGAAATTTCACTATAATCTCTCTAGGATTACAATTGGATAGTTTTTCAAGGCTCACTATCCAAAATCTAGTGAATTTTACATCGGCTCACTAACCACAACCAGCCCCCAAGCCAATCCTTGGCTTACAATCCAATTTTCAGGCTTAGATAAGCCTTCCACTTGGCTTCAAAATTCTATTGGAGCTAAGTTACAAGAAAGAGGAAAGTTGAACAACAAAAATGAATAAAAAGCTCCTTTGATGAGCAAATAAGTCGATGAAGCATTTTTGAATCTTCTTGGAGGAAGAATTTTGAACTGTTTAAGCTTATCTTCTTGCAGAATGGAATCACTTGATTTGATGTTTCTTGGAGTTAGGAGTGGAATGCTCTCTTTTTAGAGCTCTTATGACCCTTTTTCTTGACTTTTTGATTCCTTTTAATGGTCTTATATTCATGTCTCTTCCTCGAAGTATTTTGTAGGTGATTTTCCATGTTTGGAAGGCTGGAGAATCTTATTTGACTGTTGGAGAAGCAAAAATGATCGTTTGAACCAAATCTGCATAATTTTGGACAGTCTGCAGAAACTAGCTATTGGAGCTCGAGTCGAACCTCGAGCCGACTCGTGGCCTTTTGCTCCGCTCATTCCTCTACTCAAGATTTTTTACTCTGCTCGATCCTCAGCTTGTGGACTTTGAGTCAACTCGAGCCTCCACTCGAGATTATGCCGAACTTTGCTTCAAAATTGTCATCTTCTGTATTTCTCCAGAGACTTTGACTCGAGAACCTCGAGTTGACTCGAGCCTCTACTCAAGATGTTGCCCCAAAATCATCATTCTCTGGATTTTCACTAAGGCTTCGACTCGAGAACCTCGAGTCGACTCAAGCCTCTTCTGGAGACAGTTTTTTCTGAAGCTTCAACGTGCCAGTCCGCGTATCAGCTCGAGCTGAACAATGAGTCGAACCTCGAGTCGACCGTGGGCTTCTTATGCTAAAAAATTTTAGTTCGCCCAAATATTTTTCTCTTGAATTTTGATTTTGGGATATCTTTTTCAAGCCTTGTTTCAGATGTTATTTATGCTTCAAATGCCTCCAACTCTTCTCTATCAATTTCTAAATGCACTTATATGGATGTTTTATTTGATACTCTAAAATACATCCTGAAACATGATCTCATCAACTTCATTAGTTCAAATATATACTCAAATATTTTGTTACTCATCAAAATCGATCCTTGGGGTCAACAATGGTGATGATCCCAAGACCTATGATGAGGCGATATTAGATATTGGCTTTAAGAAATAATTAGAGGCAATGAGGTCAAAAATTGACTTAATGCACTTGAACCAAGTCTGGATCTTAGTAGATCCACCTGAAGGTATAGTACCTTTTTGGTGTAAATAGATCTTCAATAGAAAGATAGGTGCTCATGGGAATTTAGAAACATTCAAAGCAAGGCTCATAGTGAAAGGGTATAGTCAGCACGAAGGCATCGACTATAAGGATATTCTTTTGCCAATAGCTATGCTTAAATCCATCTGGATATTGCTTGCTGTTGTAGCCTATTTTGATTATGAAATATGATAGATGGACGTGAAAATAGTGTTCTTAAATGGATATCTTGGAGAAGATATCTATATAGAATAACCGTTTGGTTTCACATTCAGTGATAGTGATCACAAGGTTTGCAAGCTATAAAGATCCATATATGAACTTAAACAAGCATCTTGGAGCTAGAATGCTTATTTCAATGATGTGATCAAATCATTTGGTTTCATCAAAAATGAGGAAAAGCTATGTGTATTAAAAAAAGACAATGGGAGCGCTATTGTCTTTCTCGTATTGTACGTGGATGACATCCTCCTAATTGAGAATGATATTTTCATGCTGACTATGATCAAAATGTGGTTATCAAAGAAGTTCTCTATGAAAAATCTAGGAGAAGCATCCTTTATATTAGGAATAAAGGTCTATAAAGATAGACCAAATAGGATGCTAGGACTTTCACAGAAGATGTAAATAGAGGAGGTGCTAAACAAGTTTAGCATGGAAAACTCCAAAAGGGATCTAGTATCCTTTAGACATGGCATTTATCTCTCCAAGAAGATGTGCCCTAGCACACCTGAGGACATTGAATGCATGAGCAAGATCGCTTATGCTTCGGTAATAGGGAGCCTCTTGTATTCCATGCTATGTACACGACTTGATATCAACCATGCTATGAGTGTCACGAGCAGGTAAGAATTCAAATGAAGAGCACTAAACTTCTATGAAATGTATCTTTAAGTACTTAAGAAGGACTAAGGGTATGTTTCTAGTTTTTGGTAATGGAGAACTCCAGGTCTATGGGTTTACAGACTCGGAGTTTATATCCGACATAGATGATCGAAAGTCGACATCTAAAAGTTTGTTTGTATGCAATGGTGGTGCTGTTAACTAAAAAAGTTTCAAGCAGATGGTGATAGCAAACTCCGCCATGAAAGCAGAATACATTACTACATCAGAAGCTATGAAGGAGGCATTCTAGTATAAGAAATTCACTATAGAGCTCGAAGTGATGCCTTCGAATGCCGTCCCTCTGTACTATGACAACAATGGCACAATAGCCTTAGCAAAAGAGCCGAGGTCTCACCAAAAATTCAAGCACATCAGGCAGCAATTCCACCTTATCCACGATTACTTCAAGAAGAGATATGTCGTGGTTAAGAGAGTCGACACCGCAAACAATGTGGCTAACCCACTAACGAAGCCATTAAGCCAATAAAAGATCGAAGCCCATTTAGGGAAGTTGAGACTTAGATTTGTAGCCAATGGGCTTTAGGTCAAGTGGGGGTTTGTTAGATACGTATCCTAGAAGCCAAATTGGTTGACACTTGTAATGCACTTCTAGAAATAATTTTATAATTTTAAATATAAATTAATAAATAAATTATTTTCTATCATAATGTGTATTTAAAGTATCTATGATATATCCTTTGAGTTAATGGTAATGACAATTTATATTTTCAAGAGTTAAAAATTTAAGACATGAATTTTCATATTTAACTCATAAATTGCTCCTAAGCATAGGATCATCACGAGGATGGTGATCGATCTGGAAGGTTGGTGTACGATCTCTTTTTTAGAGTAGATGAATCTTGAATCTATGGTGTAAAGACATCAGAGTGAGAGTATAGGTACTCATTAGAGAATGATGGCACTGATCATGACCATCTCGAGCAGTCATAAGGGAGTCTATCTTCTCGTTGATGACTGGCTTGATGCTACAGTGGTGTGTCTAGTTTTTTGACCTAAGGTGCATCGATAGTTCACCTTGAGGGTGTTATAGTTTGACTACACCATAACTCGATCTCCTAGCCATTCAGAATTCTGAGTGGTATGTTGGCTATAGCATGTTTATTATAGGAATTAGATTACACCAATATGGAATCTATCTACCTCGGTAGATGAGGAGTAGCTCTATGTTGATCATGAGATTGAGTCCATAAGCCCATGGCTATGGCAGTGTAAAGATGATAGAAAGAGTTTTTATTAGAGTTTTATATTAGACTTGAATCGAATGATTAATTTATATGATAGATATTGGGTTTGATGAGTTTACCTTAACCCTAATCCTATCAGGTTTCAAGATAGAAGAACCCAATCATACAGGTAGAAGTACTGTATGGTTCATTTTTAGTTCTGATGGATTCCACTATATACTGCTAGAAGTCATCGATGGATTTTGGAAGTAATTAGAATGATCTTAATGATCGATCATTCTAACTATATAAATTAAAAAAATTATGGTCCATCGAAAGATGTTTCGATGATGTCGATAATGGAGATTGCGATATATCTCATTTGAAGGAAAAGCGATTTTCTGCCATAGGATTGTTCAGATCTAACTAAATCTAAAGTAATTTTTTTTTAAAAATTATTTTTGATCTAATCAAATCTAAAAGTTTTCAGATCTGATCTTAATGATCTGATATTAAAAATAAAAAATAAATTCAAATAGTGACAATAGTTGTTACCTATCTAGGGTAAACTAGTACCTTGAAGACCCTGAAGATGATCCTGACGCTCTTGAGGTCCTGGATCAAGCCATGTATGTGCCTGGCCTCTATCAGAATCCACTCAGGCTGGATCTAGACATGCTCTATTTTGAATCTAATCTCAAAATATTAGATTTAGATCTGATTTATGAAGCCTTCAAACGAACTTTGAAGGTAGCACTCTATCTCTTGATCTAGATCATCCTATCTTGATTTTGTCTTTAGCTTTTCTCAGTTCTTAATGGTTGAAACCTCACCAAACCTGGTGTGGACATCGAGAAGAGAGGGAGGAGCTCTAGATGGCGCATGGAGGAGGTTTTTGGTGGCAGCAATTGGGTGTGGGGATCCAAAGAATAAAGCCATAGGGCGCAGGGTCTCTTATATAGAACCCTGCGCCACCTCTAGTGCCCTTGTTGATCAAGCAATTGGCTTGCTTGATTTTCTACAACTCTAGGCCCTAAAGTCCATGCCAAATACCAGATACTTATCTAATTATGGTGCCTAAAAGACCTTTTAAAGGTGGCAGCATGAAGGGATAAGGAAGAGTCCAAGACGCAAAGGACTCTTCCTTCTAGAATTTGATCCAAATTGAATTTTAGTTTAACCCAATCTAGGAACCTCCAAAAATCACCAAATTGTACAAACCCAAAGTATGACTTGAGATCAATCACAGTCCCAAAAATTAGATGAAAAGAATTCCTAGAGAATTCTCTAGGAGGCTCAGATCCTATGACCCTCAATTTTCTCAATTAGGTCAACTATTGACCCTAGTCCAATTGCATTTCAGAATGGATTTATTTTTAGAATTAATCTAACCTGGACAAGTTTTAGCTAGATGAAAATAAACCCATTCATAATCCAGGGATGAGTCAAATCAAATTTGACTCAATCGAGATAGATCAAAAAAACTATGGAAGGAGAATGTTAGGCTCAATCATGTGCTAGCACGATTTTCTTGAACTTGATTGGATCAAATCTAAATCAATCGAACTGGTTTATCCCAATTGATCACAACCAAATCCAAATCCTTATTTGTGTTATCTATTTAAGTTCAGTTTCATATGATAATGAGATATGTCACGATCTCCATCATCAACATCATCGAAATACCTTTTGATAGATCAAAATTTTTTCGATTCATACAATTAGAATGATCGATCATCAATATCATTCTAATTGCTCTCAAAATCGATCAGTGACATCTAGCAGTATCTAGTGGCAACTCATTAGAACTAAAAATGAACCTCTCGGTGTAGCTATCTGTGTGATTGGATTCTTCTATCTTGAGCCCTGATAGGATTAGGTTTAAGGTGAACTCATCAAACCCAATATCCATCATATGAATAAATCATTCGATTCAAGTCTTATGTGAAATACTAATAGAAACTCTTTCTCTCATTTTTACATTGCCATGGCCATGGGCTTATGGACTCAGTCTCATGATCATTATAGGGCTACTTGTCATCTATCGAGGTAGATAGATCCCCTATTGGTGCAATCTAATTCCTACAATGAACATGTTATTGCCAACGTACACCTTAGAATTTCGAATGGCTAGGAGATCAAGTTATGATTTAGTCAAACTATAATACCCTCAAGGTAAACTATCGATGCACCTCAAGTCAAAGAACTTGACACACCGCTGCAGCATCGAGCCAATCATCGATGAGAAGGTAGACTCCCTTATGACTGCTTGAGGTGGTCATGCTTAGTACCCTCATTCTCTAACATGTATCTATACTCTCACTCTGATATCTTCATACCATAAACTCAAGACTCATCTATCCTAAGAAAGTGATCGTACGCCAACCTTCCAAATCGATCACCATCCTCGTGATGATTCTATGGTTAGGAGCAGTTTGTGAATTAATTATGAAAATTATTATTTTAAATTTTTAACTCTTGAAAATATGAATTCTTATTACCATTAACTCAAAGGATGTATCATAGACACTTTAAATATACATTATGATAGAAAATAATTTATTTATTAATTTATAGTTAAAATTATAAAATTGTCCCTAGAAGTGTATTACAAGTGTTAGCCAATATGGCTTCTAGGGTACACATTTAACATCATTACCATACGGAACTAAACCTAACTGGGTCACACAAATAAGGGTTTAGGTTTGAAAGTGATCAGTTGAGCTAATCTAGTTTGATTGATTTGGATTAGATCCAATTAGATTCAAGAAAATCATGCTAGCACATGATTGAGCCTAACTTTCTCCTTTTGTAGTCTTTCTTATTCATCTCGACTGAGCCAAATTGATTTGGGCTCACCAAGGAACCCTATATGGATTTGTCCTTATCTAACTAGAGTTTGTCTAGGTTAGAAAAGGATTGTCTTAATCCATCAGATAAAAATAAGACAATACCTGCTAATTCCTATCACCACCTGTCATTTTCTATCACTGTCGGGACATGAGATGTCCTAATGCAGGAAAGAAGGGATATGGGCATGCACCCCTTTTGGACATCTCCTTAAGGCACGCACCCACTTGGACTTCATGCACAAAAATGTGTGCACGCCCCTAGTTGGCAGCGCACATGGGGAAAGGAGGAGTCCCATACAGATGGGACTCCAGGGTTACTTGATGGCTTTAGACTCTTGGAAACCAATTCATTTGTGCTTATCCTATGTTGGTGCCACCTGTGGGGAGTTTGAGGGGTGTCTAACCTAATTGGATCAGATGACATCATTCCATCAATCAGATTAAGATCTAATTGAATGGAGCAATATGATTGATAGAAGTGATGTGGCACTACATGATGCAGCAGGGTCTATTTAAACCTTGTCTACACCTAGGATTTCAATATTGCGCCCATTCACCATGCTACAAGGCTTCCCCTCCTCTCTTTCATGCCTCCCTCTGGTCCTTTCTCTCCCCTCTCCATGCCTAAGAAGTTGGGCAAATCCAGCAAGAAAGATCCAAGCATTGGCGCAAAGATCAGGAAGATAGTCAACGTGTTCATGGGACAAGTGCACTGTCTTCATCGCTTGTTTTGAAGGCTCTATGAATCAGATCCAGATCTGATTTTTGAAAATCAGATCTAGAAGGAGATCATGTATAAATCCTATCCAAGTGGATACTAGTACAGGCTAGGCATGTGCATGGCTTGATCCAAGACCTCGGGGCTTCAACAGATCATCGATAGGGTAAAAGCAATTTATCCTAAAGTTAACAATTGTTGTTCCCTTTTTTTTTATATTAGTTTTTAATATCAAATCTATAGGATCAGATTTGAGAACTCTCAGATCTAATTAAAATTTATTAGAAATTTTTTTTGAAATATTCCTTCAAATTTGATCGGATCTGAATGATCCTATGGTAGAAAAATATCGATTTTCCTTCAATAATTGCCTATGGCTGACACATCAAATAGGTCGCACACATCTGTATGTATTAGGACAAGTATATCTATGGCCCTTTTTCTATGTCCTACAAAAGAAAGCTTGGTCATTTTGTCTTGAAGGCTTGACTCATGAATCAGATGTGACTCGAAAGTCAATGGACCCATTAGTCCAAATTTCTCTAATTTGTTAATCCTGTCTTCAGCTATATGACCTCGCCTAAGATTCTATAGATATCTTTCATTTAGACTATCCCTAGGTCACTTAGATCCTATGGCATTTACATTTTACTCGACATTAGATATAGAAACATCAATATATAACTGGTAGAGATCATTAATTAAGAAACCACTTACAATTTTATTTCTTTCATAAAAAATAGTACAGTGGTCCTTAAAAAAGCTAATTATATAATCTTCTTATGCTAAATATGAAACAGAAATCAAATTTTTGCTTACTATAGGCATAAAATAATAATCTCTAAGAACTAAAACTAATCCCGATGGTAATCGTAGAGGATAGGCTCCCACGGTCACAGCAGCAACTCTAGCTTTGTTTCTGATGTGCGGTGTCATCTCACCATGCCTCAACCTCTTGCTCTCCTCAAGACCCTGCATGAAAGTATGCAAATAAGCACTAGAACCAAAATCAAGCACCCAACTAGATGCAGAAGAAAATGCAAGGTTAGTTTCAATGACAAGCATACCTCCAAAAGGACCTGCCTCCTTTTTATTCTTTAGGTTGGCCAGGGATGAAGAGCAGTTCCACTTTCAATGGTCGTCGGTATTGCAATAAAAATATTTTTCTTTGTCAGTGGCCTTCTTCTTCGATTCTCTCTTCTTCTTCTTCCTACCTTCTACTTTATGCTTCTTCGCAGATTTCTTCTTCTTTCCAAAAGACTCTCTTGGTAGAAGTTTGCTCCACAGCAGGTACTGAGCCCTTTGAATCTTTTATACTTTTTTCAACAGTAACCAGCATATTCATTAATTCAGCCAATGTGCACTATAGCTTATGCATATGGAAGTTCATGATGAACTGCCCATATGCATCAGTCAAGGACTGTAGGATCACATCAATCTGTAGGTCCTTGTCTAACACAACACCGAGCTTCTCAAGCTCTTCTAGGTCTTTGATTTTTGTCAAATAATGATCTTAGACCGACTGCCCATCATGCATCTAAGCCTTAAAAAGTCTCCGTGAGACTTGGTAGCGAGCTGCATGACTCTGTTCACCAAACAATTTTTGCAAGTGAGCCAACATTTGGTGAGCAGTCCTAATGTCTTCATGTTGGTATTGTAGCTCATCAAGCATGGAGCCCAACATATAGCACCTGACCTTATTATCATCATCTGATCACTTCCCATGAGATGCTCTCTAATCAGCAGTTGAATAGGCTGGTAAAGTGGAGGGGTTCTGGTCCAATACATAGGTTAGCTTTTCTGAACCCAAAATAGTTTTGAAGTTTCTTAGCCAATCCTTGTGCTTTGGTCCGATCAATCTGTGGGTGTCTAGGATTCAGGCTAGTGGGTTTGATGCAGAGATTTTTCTGTAGAGAGTCAAAGTTTCTAGTAAAATTTTGTAATTAGACTTGATCAATTTATTTAAAAATTTTATTTTTAAACAAATTAGGCTTTTAATATTTTCTCAAATTTCTATACTTCCATGGCTGAGATGCAAAAATTTTTATGATCATAGATTTTTAGTGGGTGGCGCAGTCCCACCGATTGGCTCATCACCTCACCTAATAGTTATTGATAATGGATCAAATGATGAGTGGACAACTCTTGTCTTATATTTTTCTAAATATGGTATACCCAAACCTGATCTCTAATTCATGAAGCTCACCGTGCTCGAATATTACTCTACTCCTTAGTTAAGTTAGACCCACCATTTGCATGAATTGAATTTCTAATTGGATCCCTCATCATATCTAAAATATTGAGCCCAACCCCTCCTCCATCCCATAGCATCCAATGCCTAATAGATATGGTTGCATCTTTCTGGTGCTACTGAACTGCTGTAACCAGTCAAGAACAATCAACCTCAAAAAGGGCTCGCACATCTATAATGGTAGAAGATCTATGACTTAATATTTTCTTAGAAAATTTTGATTCAGATCTCTTAGACATGACTTGACTTAGTCATAATAATTATGACTAATCTAGTAGCATGGGTTAGCTTGAATCATTAGCCATCTAAAATCAGAGCTGGGTCGATCCAATTGGCTAGGTAAGTGAGATCAGTGAGAGGAATATGCCATTAACTTACTGTGAACGCATTCAGATCGAGTAGCTTTCAATTAAAGACCACTGGTCATATTTGCCAAACTTATCTTAGATACCGATTCGTCTGACCAGACTGATCGGGTTAGCCTCCAATCCAAGCTCGAACCATGGAGCCAAATTAGGACTTAACTTGATCGATCACATGTGACTGTGAGTCGACCTTGACCCAAACTTAATCCTATTAGACTAGTCAAATCTAAGCACTCTTGATCCTATCTAACCAACTCTTGGTTCGGTTTGATCAACCACTTTACCTAATTGAGCTATCCATATCCAAGCCCATGTTTTATAAAAAGTGTCTTAGATATGAAAATCCATAATTTTAGATCTAATTGATTTCATAAACTTAATTCTTAATTAAGTCAGGCTTTATAAACAAAATATGTATAAAAATATCCTAAAATATCAAGATCTATGATTTTGTAGAAAATTAAATTTTGATTTCTCATTAAGGATAGATGCACAACACTCCTACACACCATTAGAGTACCCCATTGAATGGAAATAGAAGGCCTTTAAACCCTTCTTACTCTTATGACCGAATGGCCAAGAGGAATGCCTTAATCAAAAATTTGATTTACACTATAAAAACTATCAGATCTAAATCATATATCACATATATAATTGAAGATCTAAGCTATACATGTTTTGCATACATCTCATGTATCCAAATTAAAATCAGACATGCATGTTTCAAATCTGATTATATCTAATATAACATCTGAAAATAAATTTCTATTTGATCATATCAAAGAAAATTTATTCTAAACAATCTATTGCACAGAACAATAAAACTAGTTTAGACATTCATGTCATATATCATATATATGAATTTTTTTAATTAATCTACTAATTTTAGATCTGATTACATCTCATGTAATCTATAAAATCATATATATCAGATCATAAATAAATTAAAAATTAGATCAAAATCTAATATAAAGAACTATAAACACAGCTCTGATACTAGTTGAAGAAAAATCAGATTTTCCTACCATAGGATTGATCTGATCAGATCAGATCTGTAGCAAAATTTCAAAAAATTTTTCAAAAAAATCTAATTAGATCTAAAAGTTCTTAGATTTGATCCATATGATTTGATATTAAAAATAAAAATTAAATTAAAACCATAATAACTTTTGTTACCTATTTGGGTAAACCTTTTATCGTGACGATAATCTGACTGCTATGGAGGTTCTGGATCTAGCCGCTCACATGCCTAACCTCTATCATAGTCCACTCAGGCTAGTTTTGGATGTGCTCTCCTTCTAGATCTGATCAAAAAAAATTAAATCTGATCTAGATTTGTAAAGACTTCAAGACAATCTCCAAAGTCTGTGCATTCATCTCACAAATAGGATTATCTCGTGCTGAACTTTGTGCTAACTGGACTTGATCTCTTCCTCACTGAAGTACCCAACACCTTGGGCATGAAAGGAGAGAGAAGAGCAAGAGAAGGTGGCATGGAAGAGGGGAGAGGATGGCAGCCTTTGGGCATGGTGATTGGAAAAGCAAAGAACCCTAGAGCACCGGGGTTCTTATAGAGACCCCTACGCCACCTTAGAGTCCCAATCCATCAAGCAACTAGTTTACTTGATATATTTGGATTCTAACCTGATCTCCATGCCATAAACCTGATCTCCATCAGGTTTTTGTCACCCAAACCATGGATAAAAGTGGCATCAATTAGAGATAGGAAGGAGGGTGGCGCAAGGCTTTTATCTCTTAGAGTCTCTGATCTCATCAAGACTCTTTGATCCATTCAAACCTATTTGAATGGGGTGCCTCATCCCTTATCCATATGGGGCACACGTCCAAGGGGGGATGTGGCCCTCTCTCCATGAAAAATATCAGTGGGTGCATGCCCCTAAAAAATTTATAGGGGTGCATGCCCTCTCCCTTCTTTTCTGCAACATGGGTCAACCTTTGATCCTTATCCAGTTCCTATCTTATGGGATTTAAGACAAGCCTTAATGAAGTCCTATCTAATGAAATTAAGATTAGTCCTAATCAAGTTAGGACAAGTCTTGATCAGGCCAGGACTAGGTTCAATCAGATCAAGACAAATCCATCAGAGTTTCTAGAAGAGCCTTATCCAAATTTCATCTTATGATTTTAGGATAAGCCCTGATCTCATCAGGACAAGTCTTGTTTTGATAAGGATAAGCCTATTCTGACTAGTACAAGCTCTAGTTAGATTAGGACAAATCCATACAAGACTTTCGGATGAATTAATTCCAATTTGGCTCAGTCAAGATGAACCAAAAATACTATAGAAGGAGAATGTTAGGATCAATCGTGTGCTAGCATGATTTCTTTGAACCTAATTAGATATAATTCAAATTAATCAAACTAGGTTAGTTCAATTGATTATATCTAGATCCAAATCCTTATTTGTATGATCCAGTTAGATTCAGTTCCATATGGTAATGAGTCATATCATGATCTCTATCATTGACATCATCGAAATATCTTTCGATGGACCAGAACTCTTTTGATTCACCAAATTAGAATGATCGATCATCAATACCATTCTAATTGATCCTAAAATCCACTAGTGACACCTAGCAACATATGGTGGCAACTCATCAAAATTGAGTGCGAGTCATTCGGTGTAGTTACCTGTGTGATTGGATTCTTCTATCATGAGCTCCGACAGGATAAGGGTTAAGGTGAACTCATTAAACCCAACACCCATCATATGATTGAATCATTCAATTTGAGTCTGATGTGAAACACTAATAGAAAACTCTTTTATACTATTTTACACTGCCATGGCCATGGGCTTAAGGACTCGATCTCATAATCATCATAGGACTACTCATCCTTTACTGAGGTAGATAGGTTCCATATTGGTGCGATCCAATTCCTATAACGAACATGCTATAGCCAACATACACCTCAGAATTTTGAATGGCTAGGAGACTGAGTTATTGTATAGTCAAACTATAACACACTTAAGGTGAATTGCCGATGCACCTCAAGTCAAAGAACCAAACACACAACTACAGCATTGAGCTAGTCATCGATGAGAAGGTAGACTCCCTTATGACTGTCAAGGTGGTCATACTCAGTATCCTTATTCTTAATGAGTATCTATACTCTCGCTTCGATGTCTCCACACCATAGACTCAAGACTCATCTATCCTAAGAAAGTAATTATACACTAATCTTCTGGATCGATCACCATCCTCATGATGATCCTATGGTTGAGAGTAGTTTATGAGTTAATTATGAAAATATATGTCTTAAATTTTTAACTCTTAAAAATATGTATTATCATATTTATTAACTCAATGAATATATCATAGACACTTTATACACAATGTGATAGAAAAAAATAATCCTTTATTAATTTTTAAGTCAAAATTATAGAAATTCTCCTAGAATGTGCATTACAAGTGTCAGCCAATCTGGCTTCTAGGACACTCATCTAACACTATTGGCACCTCATCTAGATTTATAAATAGGATAGGAATGGAAGATGTTGGGCATTCCAATTTAGTGGCTTGTCTTAAGATTCTTCCTCCCTTTCTTTTGGACAAGGTATTGGTAAGACAAGAAATCTTCCTTTAGACAAGGTCTTAACCAATATAAGGAGTCTTAATTAAGATAAGGATTAGAAAGAATATTTAAGATGGCTAAGAGAGAATAATAGGAAGATTAAATTAGAGAGATGGAGGAAGAAGGAAGGCCAAGAAATTCTAGTGCAGAATTCAGCAAGCAAGGCATCAAAAGGAATTGTTCTTGAAGTTAATTCCTGTGTGGCACTAGGGTTATTAAAGGTATGTTACTTAATTTTATACCTTATTGATGTATGTTATTTAATTTTATACCTTATGCATGTATGTGATTGAATTACATCAAGATTGATCCTAGGGTTTAGGGTTTGATAAACCAAAATTTTTAAAATCTAATGCTTCCACCATGTTAATCAAACCCTATAGTGGTATCAGAGCCACACCTTGTATTTTTCAATGATATACATGAATGCTTTTAATTATGATTTAAAGCATGATATGATTGGTACATATGTCATATGATAAGGATGATATATGATGTTATGAATGATCATGCTGATGCTTTATGTCTTATAATATGATCATGTTCATATTATTATGATTTTAATTATGCAACTTGATATAATATCTTAGATAAGATATTATATGTATGTTGCGCTTATTCATCATTCTAATTATAAGGCTATCCTAGCATAATCGAAACTTATCCATTATGCAGTAAGATTGTCCTAGAATGTTAAATATTTTAAATGTTTCACATTGCACAACATGTAGTTTCATGTATTAAAATTTTGAAGGATGTGCGTGAGATCTTTAAAGCCCTCTTAAAAATTATATTAAGTCATAGTGTTGTAAGATCAAAAAGCAAATCCATTCTTGATAGAAATTGATCAATTTATGTCTAGAAAAATAGTTCTGGGAAGATAAAGAGAACGTGGTTTAGTAATTGGATCCGTTCTTACCTAGCCAATTTTAATTGGTATCTAAGGCAAGAATAGAAGGCCTCCCACCTCTCTTCTACTTAGCCAATTCGACTCAATTGAAGTGTTGAATTGGAAATGCATATTGATCAAAACACTATAAAATGCATTCCTTCATGCTAAGGTAATTGTTATTTCATGAACCATAGTAAGTTTGTTGTGCTATCCTCAAGACTTATCTTGGAGACTGATATAATAATAACTTGGTGTATTTTTAAAATACTTATGGTATATTTGATTTATTATTACTTTGTTGTGCTATCCACAAGAGCAATATTATTTTCAAATATGACCATATGAAAATGAAGGGTTTGACTTAACCAACATATTATAGTTTGTTGTGCTATCTACAAGACTATAAATATTTTAGAGGCAGGTTATGTTGAGAGTTGCATAGAAATATAATTAGATAGATTTTCCTACTTTTCAACTTGTTGAAGTTTGTTGTGCTATCCACAAAACTTTCATAAAGGATAAGAATCTCAAGCCCACTAAGAAATTGGTTTAGGATTTTCTTATATACCATAGGGAGGGCTATGGTATATGGTAAAATAGTGGGAGTAATAACAAGAATAAAAGATCTTATCTAGTTATACATGTCATCTTGAGTGGTCTACTTATATTAGTATTCTTATTTCATGTAATTAAATATCTGCATAATGACTTCTTAGTCTCACTGTGATGCATTCTTGATATAAATAAATTGACTGGTCTCAATTATATAGACTGGTTGAGGAACTTGCGTATAGTATTTGCTCAAGAGAAGCTATCATATATTCTGGATACACCTAATCCAGGGATAGTTAGACAAGATGCATCAGAGGAGGAGAAGTCTACATATAAGATATGGCAAAATGACAGTACGACTGTCAAGTGCATCATGTTGGCCTCCATGAGTAATGAATTACAGAGGCAACATGAAAGTATGGATGCTTTCTCTATATTGCTCAATTTAAAAGAGCTTTATGGTGAATAGAGCTAGACTACTAGGTATGAATTTTCTAAGCAATTATTTTGGGCTTGGATGGTGGAGGGAACTTTGGTTCAGAACCATGTATTGAAATTAATTGACTTAATCACTAGATAAGGTCAATTAGATTTCACCATGGATGCAAAGCTCAGTCAGGATCTCATATTGTAGTCTCTCCTAGACTCCTCCCAGTTTGTTGTGAATTATCACATGAACAAATTGGATACTATCCTACCAGAACTACTAAATATGTTAAAATTAGCAAAAAATCATATCAAGGGAGAGAAAGGTCCATTTCTATTGGTGGATAAGAAAAAGACTGGCAGAAAGGATTCAAAGAAGAAAAATAAGTTGAATCCTAAAAGAAGCACCTTCAAGAAGAAGGCAAAGAATGTCCCAGCAGATATAACTTGTTATCACTACGGCAAGATAGGACATTGGAAGAAAAATTGCAAGAGTTATCTTACAAAAATAAAAAAAAATACATATTGTATTTCATTAAGTAATTCATGGATATTGGATACCACATGTGGTTCTCATATCTGCAATTCTTTGCAGGGGCTACAGAGAATTAGAAGGCTAAAGAAAGATGAGTTCAAGCTAGTGCTAGCGGAGAAATCATCTCTGCAGAAGCTATGGGAACTTACCTACTGGAGCTACCAACTAGAAGATCTCTCGAATTAGGAGAATATTATTATATGCCCAATGTAATAAGAGATATTATATATGTATCACTTTTGTTACAAAATAATTATCAAATAAAATTTATGAGCACAGATTGCTTCATTTTTCGTGAAAATGAATTTGTTGGTAATGGGCATTTTAATAATGATCTTTTGATTTTATCACTTAATGAAAATATACTTCATATTGGTAAAAATATGAAGAGGAAGAGAGAAGACATTAATATGTCATTTCTCTAGCATTGCCATCTTGGTCATATTAGTGAGTCAAGGATTAACAAGTTATATAAAGAGAAATTCTTTGAACCCTATGATTATGAATCATATGGGACTTGCGAATCTTGCCTAATGGGAAAAATAACCAAGTTTCCATTCTCTAGACATGAAAAGAGGGAAAATGAGTTATTGGCCTTAGTACATTCAAATGTATGTGGGCCAATGATAACTCAAGCCAAAGGAGGATATTTCTATTTTATCATATTTATTAATGACTTATTAAGATATGAATATGTGAATCTTATGAAACATAAATCCGAGGCTTTTAATAGGTTTAAGAAATATCCAAAAATGGTCAAAAATAAAATTGGAAAAAGTATTAAAGTCCTTTGATCTGATTGAGATGGTGAATACTTATCCAATGAGTTTCTTGATCATCTTAAGGGAAAAGAAATTCTCTCTGATTGGATACCTTCTTATATACCATAATTAAATCTTATGAAAATGGTACGGTCCATGATGTGCTATGCTAATCTTTTAATATCCTTCTAGGGGTATGCCCTAGAAACTACCGCTTATATTCTTAATAGATTACTTTTAAGTCTATTCCTAGCACTTCATATGAATTTTGAAATGGAAGGAAGCCTAATCTTAAGCATCTTAAGATATGAGGCTATCCTGCTTATGTTAGGAATATTTTTGGACATAAGCTAAGTGCATGATCAGAAAAATATTTGTAGATATCCTGAGAAAAAACTAAATGATATTATTTCTACCACCCTACTAAATAAAATATAATTGGCAGTAGACATGCCATATTCTTGGAAAAGAAATTCATCCACGAAGGAGGCAGTGGGAGAAATATTGAACTTAAGAAAGTTCAGGACCTACAAACTATTTCAGAAATATCTAATAAAAGTACTCAACCAGAATTACCCAAGGATGAGATACATCCATAATACACACAACTTTCCCATAGGTTAGAGAGAATGCATCATCCACCTCTAAGATATGGTTTCATCAAAGGGAATGATAATGAGACAAATTTCATTCAAGATAATGATCCATTGACCTATTCTGAAGCCATCATGAGTAAAGGCTCCGATAAGTGGCTAGAAGTAATGAAATCTAAAATGGACTCTATGTATTCTAACCAAGTTTGGACTTTGGTTGATAAACCAAAGGGTGTAAGCCCTATAGGATGCAAGGAAGTCTTCAAGAAGAAGATTGGAGTAGATGGCCAAATTCAAACCTACAAGGCTAGGTTGGTGGCAAAAGGCTTCAAATCGAAATAAGGAATTGATTATGATGAAACCTTTTCGCCAATGGCTATGCTAAAATCTATAAGAATTATACTTGCTATAGCAGTATACTATGATTATGAAATCTAGCAAATAGATGTCAAGACCACTTTTCTTAATGGTAACCTTGAGGAAGAGATCTATATGACTCAACCAGAAGGGTTCGTCTCTAGTGCAAGACCAAATCAAGTATACAAACTTAAAAAAATCATTTATGGATTCAAGCAGGCTTCGAGAAGTTAGAACATCCGATTTGATATGACATTCAAAGAATTTGGCTTCATAAAATTATGGATGAATCATATACATATAAGAAGGCTAGTGAAAGTGCCGTAGTTGATAAACACATAAAGTATATCTATAAAAGTATTAATTTATTAATTAATTTATCTTTATTTCTTAAGAATTGATATTTTTACTTTATCTTTTGCAGAAGAGAAGACCAAGGATGAGAGCTCAATTTATGGGTCACAACGAAATAAATTTCACTTAAATGAAAAAGTTATGAAGCCCAGAAGTTTTTTAAACAAATAAAAATAGTCCGATGCATGGTAGACCATCGATCGGTCCACAGATCCTGCACAAATCGGCTAGCTCAGTAGATGCAGCAAACCAAAGAGCGCCACATGGCAGACCTGAATCCTTAAGGGGTTCATGGAAAATCCATCACGGTTTGTGGGGTAAAGAGGTAATTTTGCATCAAAGCAGTGAGCGATGATTGGCTGAGGCATTCGATGTGCTCGGTTCGCGCGGTCCATAGCTATAGTAATTGTACGATCCAACGACCCACGTTTGATTCAGTGGAGATCTGACGGCCCACGACAAATCCTTCTTTGATTTGAATAGTGCTCAACGATCTGGCGTGATTCGATGGCCAGAAAACTAGTTGATGAAGATCCAATGGTCTAGAAGCATCTTTGACTTGATGAAGGACAATCAGAAGCTCATCCAACGGTCCTAAATCACCTGATCAGGTGATTCAATGATAGAAAATTACTCTAAGGAGCAGAATCCGATCCAGACTCGATTCCTTTGGTTTTTCTTCTATTTCAACCTAATTTCTTCCTATTTCTCCTCTATAAAAAGATCCTTAAGCTAAAGTAACGGACAATAGCCTCTATAAGCCCTCAAAAGCCTCCCCTCGGGGGATTAGCCCCTCCTAAGCTTCTCCAAGCCTCTCTCCTCTCCAAAACCACCAGCAAGTTTTTTCTCTCCCTAATTCTCTCTCTCAAGCTCTTCTTCTTTAACCTTTTCTCTTTCTTTCTTCTTCAAACCAGCACCAAAACCTGCATCTCCACCAAAACTTCTCTCCTGCTTTAAACTTCTATCACCTACTGCTGCTCGAATTCTTCTACAAGGCTCCAGGATGAAGAATTCAGTGAGAAGCTTCTCGATGTCTGGCTGATCCTCTCTTTATCAGAAGATCATTGTGATCTTACTTTGACGATGTTTTCTATTTCTCATTTTTTGTATTTCTTTTTAAATTATAATAAAGACTATTTTTAGTTATAATATCTTTATACCTTTATTTTCTTGTAATTAATCTAGAATAGTTTATTATCCTTGGGATGAGTCATGATGTATGGGTATGCTTCATACTCTTTGGATAAACTATATTTTGGTTAATTCTTTTCTTTATATATCTAAATCAATTTAGACTAGCCTATAACTTTAAGAAATGGATTATGATCCAAGGGTACAGACCGTGCTCTCTAAGATAGATTATATCTTTATTGATTAGATATTAATTATAGCATATTAGAAAGAGTACCAACTGTCAGATAAGTGATCAATTAAAATTCAAAGAATCCATCTTTATACTTATAATTTTTCTTTAAATTAATTTATTTTCTTAATTAATTAAGTAGCCTTTTAATCAATTATTAAATCTTGCTCTGAAGTTAAATTTATTATTTAAACATAATTAATATGATCCCTATGGATATGATCCCGACTCACCCTATCTATATAGTAGTGAGTTAGGTTTATTTTTGACCGCCTATGACAGCGATCAATAGTCTTTTTAATTTTATATGTTGATGACATATTACTTATTAGGAATGATGTCCCAATGCTCCAGTCAGTTAAGACATGGCTATCAAATAAGTTTTCCATGAAAGATTTTGGTGGAGCATTCTATATTCTTGAAATAAAGATCTATAGAGATAGATCTAATAGGATGCTAGGCATGTCTCAATCTAGGTACATTGACTTGGTATTGAAGAGATTCAACATGGAGGAAAGTAAAAGAAGTTACTTACCCATAAGTCAAGGCATACATTTTTCTAAAAAGATGTCTCCCAAGACATCAAAAGAAAGAGAAAGAATGAAGTCAATCCCTTATGCTTCAGTAATAGGATCGATTATATATGCCATGTTATGTACTAGATCTGATGTGGCTTATGCTTTAGGCATAGTAAGTAGATATCAAGCTAATCTAGAAGAGGATCATTGGAAAGCTGTGAAAAATATTCTTAAATATCTAAGAAGAACTAAAGATATTTTTCTAATTTATGGAGAGTTAGAGCTAAAACTAGAAGGATATACTAATTCTAGTTTTTAGTCAGACCCAGATGATAGCAAGTCAATATTAGGATATGTATTCATCTTAAATGGAGGTGCAGTGAGTTGGAAAAGTTCAAAATAGTAGACTGTAGCTGAATCAACAATAAAGGTAGAATAAATTGCTACTAGTGAAGCTGCCAAGAAAGCTGTCTAGATGAAAAAATTCATCGATGATCTAGTAGTGGTTTCTGAAATGACGACTAGTAACTACTTTTATTATGACTAATTGCTCGGTGCCAAGTTCGAAGTTTCGACTTCCATCCGCAAAATACCAAGTAGTAACATGAACACAAGGTCTCTCACTCATGTCTGATTATCCAACATTAGAGACAATTGGAAAATAACTCGTAAGATCCGCACGAGTCAAGATATTAGATTTAATGAGATTCTCTAACATTGTGCCACCACACAATACGAGACCCATCTTGACATTTATTCGCAAGAAAAAAATCCAAAAAGTTAATGAACAAACTTTGATGGGAATATGATCATGTCGGTAAAGTGCGCGATTCGTAAGATGTTTGTTCTAAATAAAATTGAATACGTATGATCTACGATATCACTAAATAAATATATTCGATCATATATAGTAAGATATTAGTTTAAGTTTAGTTCTTCAAAATGTTACCTTAATGGAACATTATACTCTGATTTATTTCCACATTGATTTAATCTCCCAGAACTCGTAGCTTAACAGCGGTAATTATTCTAGGTAACTCGCCATGCAAGTGCCCTGCCTCTATCGTGTATCCCTCTGCTTACTATTTTGCCCTCTTCGGCTTTAACAAGGACTGCAGATCCTCCTACTCACCTCGCTATAATATATCACGTATCTCATCTAATCATATTATATCTTTCAGATCTGGACAGTCCCTATAATTCATGAGTAGGAGGATCTCTTTTGCAACACAGATAGTTTTTAGCGCTTATCAATATGGACTTAAGTCGAGCCATTTAGGTGACAGTTCCTTAGCTCTAGCAGAAATACTTTAGCTATCTGAGATATTGAAAAAAAAGACATACAACCGCTTATGCGACGCAGCCCCTATCTTCATAATTCAAGCGAGCGTCCTCTCGTTGCTACCTGTAATCCTTTGTGAATGTTTCACCTAACGTCAAAAATCCAAAATCGTCCTGTTGATACTCTGATTTGAGTAGATCGGATTAGTCTGAAATACGCATTCCAGATGTTCTTTTGGCAATAAAGAATGAGAGCAGTCAGAGGAGAAAGAAGACAAGACCTTTTGGTGGCTTGAATTTTGATTTCCCTCTTCTCTCTATATGTCGCTACTTGATTTCCTCTCATCCCAATCACAATCTGGACACCATAGACAGCGAAGCTCATATTTTAATATTTTATAATATTATTTCACGATATCTATAGTGACACCACTAATCCTAGCGTCTCTTTCTACATATATCCATGACTTACCAATACACTTTATGTGAAATTCAGATCTGATATACAACATTTTTGTATGATGAGTTACCATGAATGAACTGGCTAGAGTTTTGGAAATATAGTGCTATCTCAAAATCCGCCACCCTGGATCCTCATGCTTAGCAGGGCGCCTCAAAGACCATGTCAAAGTGGTATCTCTAAGTGGATATATCTCTCTGAGATAGATTACATATCTCCTAAAATCAGACGATAGATGAGAATGTCCCGTTATTGAACACACTATCACATTTGACTGCACTAGGTGCGTTCCAACTGTGGCGCTACCTTAGCACACGATTATGATTCATCAGGTGTTGTGTGAGCTCGTCCACAACTACACCTTCGCCCAAAGGCATTTATCCTAGGTTCTGCAGGACAACCACCACCAAGCCTCTTTCAATAGTTGTCATAATGTATATTAACATGTGGTCGAAAAGTTCAAAGTGTCAATGCGTCAATAACGATGACCAGTTCAAAGGTAGACTATTTTACCAAAGTCAAAAGAAAGAAATGCTAGTTGACCAAAAATGGCAGGTAATGTCTTACAAAATAAGACAACCTTTTCTGACTTGGACAACCTCCAGTCAGACCATATGAAGGCCTCTGATTGAGCACAAACTCCTTTGGCTCAGTCAGGACAACTTATTTATGATAGCAAAAGAAGAACGTTAGGTTCAATCGAGTGCTAGCACGATTTTCTTGAACCTAATTGAATCTCATTCAGATCAATTGAACTGGATCAGTTCAATTGATGATCACCAGATTCAAACCCTTGTTTGTGTGACCCAGTTAGGTTCAGTTCTGTATGGTAATGGGATATGTCATGATCTCTATCATCGACATCATCGAAACTCCTTTCGATGGATCAGAACTCTTCTGATTCGAACAGCTAGAATGATCGATCATCTAAATCATTCTAATTGCTCCCAAAATCCACCAGTGACACCTAGCAGTATATGGTGGCAACCCATCAGAGCTGAATGCGAACCTCTTGGTGCAGCTACCTGTGTGATTAAGTTCTTCTATCTTGAGCCCCGATCAGATTAGGGTTAAGGTGAACTCGTCAAACCCTAGTTTCTGTCATATGATGTAATCATTCGATTCGAAGTCCGATGTGAAAATCTAAATAGAAACTCTTTCTATTATTTCACTCTGCCATGGCCATGGACTTCTGGACTTGATTCTCATGATCATCATAGGGCTGCTCCTCTACCACCGAGGTAGATAGATTCCATCTTGATGCAATCCAGTTCCTACAATGAACATGCTATAGCCAACATACACCTCAGGGTTCCATATGGCTAGGAGACCGAGTAATGGTGTAGTCAAACTATAACACCCTCAAGGTGAACTGCCGATGCACCTCAGGTCAAAGAACCAGACACACTACTGCAGCATCGAGTCAGTCATTGACGAGAAGGTAGACTCCCTAATGACTACTCGAGGTGGTCACGCTCAGTGCCCTCGTTCTCTAACGAGTACCTGTACTCTCGCTCCGGTGTCTCCACACCGTAGACTCAAGACTCATCTACTAAAGAGAAGCGATTGTACACCAACCTTCCGGATCAATCACCATCCTCGTGATGATCCTATGGTCGGGAGCATTTTATGAGTTAATAATGATTATTCATGTCTTAAATTTTCAACTCTTGAAAATATGAATTATCATTACCATTAACTCAAAGGATGTATCACAGACACTAAATACACATATGTGATAGAAAATAACCCATTTTATTGATTATTAGTCAAAATTATAATTTTGCCCCTAGAAGTGTATTACAAGTGTCAGCCAATTCTGGCTTCTAGGGCACATATATCTAACAATCTCCCACTTGTCCTAAAGCCAATTGGCTACAAGTCTAAGTCCCATCTTCTCAAGGTGGGCTTCGATCTTCTGCTGGCCCAACGGCTTTGTAAGTGGGTCTGCCACATTATCTGTGGAGTTGACTCTCTTGACCTCGACATAACCCTTCTCGAGGTAATCGCGGATGAGGTGGTATCGCCGCTCAATATGCTTGGATTTCCTAGCAAGGGCTATGGCTTTAGCAAGGGCTATAGAGGAATGGCATCTGATGGCATTACTCCAATTTCTGCAGCAAACTTCTTGTACCAGAATGCTTCCTTCGCAGCCTCTGATGCAGCGATATATTCTGCTTCCATGCTGCTATCACCAAACTCTTCCAGCTGACAGCACCACCATTGCACACAAACAGACTCCCAGATGTCGACTTTCGATCATCTATATCGGACATGAAATCCGAGTCTGTGTATCCCTGGACTTGGAGTTCTCCATTACCAAAGACCAACATCATATCCTTAGTTCTTCTCAAGTACTTAAGGATACATTTCACAGAAGTCCAGTGTTCTTCACCTGGATTTGACTGATATCTGCTTGTGACACTCACAGCATGGGCTATATCAGGTCGTGTACATAGCATGGCATACATGAGGCTCCCTATTGCAGAAGCATAAGGGATCTTGCTCATGCGTTCTATTTCCTCAGGTGTGCTAGGGGCACATCTTCTTGGAAAGATGAATACCATGTCTGAAGGGTATTAATCCCCTCTTAGAGTTTTCCATACTAAACCTCTTTAGTACTTTCTCTATGTACATCTTCTGTGAAAGTCCTAGCATCCTATTCGGTCTATCCCTATAGACCTTAATTCCTAGAATAAAGGATGCTTCGCCTAGGTCTTTCATGGAGAATTCCTTGGACAACCATATTTTGATTGTTGTTAACATGGGAATATCATTCCCAATAAGGAGGATGTCATCCACGTACAATACGAGGAAGACAACAGCGCTCCCACTGACCTTTTTGAAAACACATGGTTCCTCTTCATTTTTGATGAAACCAAACATTTTGATCACATCATTGAAATGAGTGTTCCAGCTCCGAGATGCTTGCTTAAGTCCATATATGGACCTTTGCAGCTTGCAAACCTTGTGATCAGTATCACTGGATGTGAAACCTAGCGGCTGTTCCATATAGATATCTTCCTCAAGATATCCATTTAAGAATGCCATTTTCACGTCCATTTGCCATATTTCATAATCGAAATAGGCTGCAACGGCAAGCAATGTGCGGATGGATTTTAGCATAGCCACTGGGGAAAAGGTATCCTGATAGTCAATGCCTTCGCATTGACTATAACCTTTTGCCACTAGTCTAGCCTTGAATGTCTCCACATTCCCATCTGCACCAATCTTTCTCTTGAAGATCCATTTACACCCAATAGGTACTATACCTTCTGGTGGATCTACCAAGGTCCAGACTTGGTTTGAGTGCATCGAGTCAATTTCTGACTGCATTGCCTCTAGCCATTTCTCGGAGTCGATATCTGATATCGCCTCGTTGTAGGTTTTGGGATCATCACCATGAGCACCATTACCTACGAGGAACATTTTCTCTACTTCCTCTGAAATAATACCTAAGTATCTTTCAGGGGGATGGAAAACTCTTTCCGATCTACGAGGTGGAGGAGGTAGTGTTCTTATTGGCTCAACCTGATTTGGTTCCAATTGGTCCTTAGCTCGTTGTACTTGTGAGACTTTCTCATCAAGCTTGAATCTGCTTTCCAATGCCGCTATCTTGAATAAACTATTTTTCAAGAAAGATGGCATGTCGACTCACAATCACATTGTGGTCTTCTGGAATGTAGAAATAGTATCCTAATGACTCTTTAGGATATCCTATGAATCGAGCTCTGAAAGGACCTAAACTCTAACTTGTCCGCTTGTTGTCTTTTGACATGAGCCGGACAACCCCAAATTCTGAGATGACTCAGACTTGGTTTCTTACCGTGCCATATCTCATACGGTGTGGTAGGAACGGTTTTAGAGGGAACCCTATTCAGTAGATAAATTGAAGTTAACAATGAGTGTCCCCAAAGAAAATCAGGGAGGTCTGTGAAGCTCATCATGGATCGAACCATATCCAATAGAGTCCGATTTCTCCATTCTGAAACCCGTTGAGTTGAGGTGTTCCTGGTGGAGTCCATTGAGAGACTATGCCATTTTTCCTTGAGATAGTCTAGGAATTCTCGGCTAAGGTATTCACCTCCTCGATCTGATCGAAGAACCTTAATGGGTTTTTCAGTTTGTTTTTCTACTTCATGTCTGAATTCTTTGAACTTTTCAAAAGCTTCAGACTTGTGTCTCATAAGATACACATACCCATACCTAGACAGATCATCGGTAAAGGTAATGAAGTAGACAAAATTGCCTCTAGCCGGCACATCAAATGGGCCGCACACATCAGTATGTACTAGGGCAAGGAGATCTGTGGCCCTCTCCCCATGTCCAACAAAAGGGAGTTTAGTCATTTTGCCTTGAAGACAAGAATTCACAAGTTGGATATGACTCGAAAGTCAATGGACTCAATAGCCCATTTTTCTCCAATTTGTTGATCCTATCTTCTGCTATATGACCTAATCTTAGGTGCCATAGATATCTATCATTTGGACTATCCCTAGGTCGTTTGGCATTCACGTTTTGCTCGATAGTTAGAACAGGTACATCAATATGTAGCTGATAAAGACCATTAATAAGGAAAACCATTTGCAATTTTATTTCTTTCATAAAGAATGTTACAATGGTCCTTAAAGAAGGTAATCACATAGCCTTCTAGTGCTAAGCATGAAACAGAAATCAAATTCCTGCTAGCTGCAGGCACATAATAACAGTCTTTCAAAACTAAGTCTAAACCAGATGGTAATCGAAGAGGGTATGTTCCCACGGCTACTGCAGCAACTCTTGCTCCATTACCGATGCGTAGGATCATGTCTCCATCCCTCAGCCTCCTGCTATCCTCAAGACCCTGCATGGAAGTGCACAGATGAGCACTAGAACCAGAGTCAAGCACCCAACTGGATGCAGAAGAAACCGTAAGGTTAGACTCAATAATGAGCATACCTCCAGAAGGACCTTCCTTCTTGTTCTTCAGGGTGGCCAGGTAAGTAGGGCAGTTCCGCTTCCAATGGCCGTCGCTGTTGCAATGGAAACACTTTCCTTTGACATCGGCCTTTTTCTTCGGCTCTGCCTTCTTCTTCTTTGCTCCTTCCACCTTCTGCTTTTTCGCAGACTTCTTTTTCTTTCCATAAGACTTTCTTTTGGAAGAAGTCCGTTCCATAGCAAGAACTGAGCCTTTAGAACCTTTCATAGAAAGCTCAGCGGTGACCAGCATATTCATTAATTCGGCCAAGGAATTTTGAAGTTTATGCATGTGGTAATTCATGATGAATTGCCCATATGCATCAGTCAAGGATTGCAGAATAATATCGTTCTGCAGATCCAAGTCTAACTTCACACCGAGCTTCTCAAGCTCTTCCATGTCCTTGATCATCATCAGACAGTGATCTTGGACTGACTGCCCATCACGCATCTTAGCCTTAAAAAGTCATTTCGTGACTTGATATTTGGCTGCGCGACTCTGTTCACCAAACATCTCCTGTAGGTGAGCCAACATTTGGCGAGCAGTCCCGATATCTTCATGTTGGCGCTGGAGCTCATCAGACATCGAGCCCAACATGTAATATCTGGCCTTATTATCTTCGTCTATCCATTTTTCCAGAGACGCTCTCTGTTCAATGGATGGACGGGCTGGTAAGGTGGGAGGGTCCTGGTCCAATACATGGGTTAACTTCTCGAAACCCAAAACTATTTTGTAGTTCCTGAGCCAATCTTTATAATTGGGTCCAGTCAGTCTATGTGTGTCCAGGATACGTGCCAATGGGTTGGACGCAGACATTTTTCTATAGAGAGTCAAAGATTCTAGTTAGATACTTGTAATTATGACTTGACCAATTTATTTAGGGAATTTTATTTTTAAACAAATTAGCTCCCACTATTTTCTCGGATCCCTACACTCCCTCTGTAGAGATGCAAAAATCTCCATGATTAATGATTTCTAGTGGGTGGTGCGGTCTCACCAACTGACTCATCACCTCACCTAACAGTTATTGGTGATGGGTTAGCCAATGAGTGAACAACTCTTGTTCAATGATTCTCTAATCATGGTGCACCCAAACTTGGTCTCTAATTCATGAATCTCATCCGTATCCAAAATATTGATCCACTCCTTAGTTAAGTCAGACCCACCATTTGCATAGACTGGATTCCTAATTGAGTCTCTCACCGTATCCAAAATATTGAGCCCAACTCATCCTCCAGCCCATAGCATCCAATGCCTAATAGACATGGTTGCATCTTTTCGGTGCAACTGAGCCACTGTATCCAGCCGAGAACAATCAACCCCGGGAAGGGCCCGCACATCTACAATGGTGGAAGACCTCAGACTTAATCTTTTCTTAGGGAAGAATTGATTCAGGTCTCATTAAACTAGACTTGTCATAGTCATAACAATTATGACTAACCTAGTGGCATGGGTTAGCTCGGATTATTGACCACCTCAGATCAGAACTGTGTCAACAGATATGGCCAGGTAAGTGAGATCCGGTGGAAGGAATATGCCATTAACTCGTACAAGAATGCATTCAGGTCGAGTAGCTTCCAATTAAAAATCAGTCGGTCGTATGTGCCAAACTTACCTTAGACACCAAATTGTTGAGCCAGAACCAATTGGGTTAGCCTACAATCCAGACTCTAACCTCTGAGCCTAATTAGGTCTTGCTTGATCGTGACTCGATCTTGACCCAGACTTAATCCTATTAGGCTGGTCAATTTAAGCATTGTTGATCCCATCTAACCAACTCTTGATTCGGTTTGATCAACCGCTTAGACCTAATTGAGCTACCCAAGCCCGAACCCAGTATTATGAATATGTCTTAGATCTAAAATTCTCAATTTTAGACCTAATTAATATTTCCATAATCTTAATTCTTAATTAAGTAGGGTTCATAAACAAAATATGCACAATAAATCCTAGGGTTTCAGGATCTAGGGTTTTGCAGAAAGTAAGTTTTGGATTTCTGATTAAGGACGAACACGCAGCACCCCTACACATCATAAGAACACCCCATCGAATGGAAAGAGAGGGCCTTTAAACCCTTCTTCATTCTTATGATCCGGACGGCCAAGAGGAACGCCTTAATCAGGAACATGCAATACTACAAAATAGTTTTAGATCTATATCATATATCTCATATACAAATTAGATCTAATCATGGCATATTTTGCATACATCTCATGTATCGAATCATGCATATTTTTAGATCTAAATTATCTCATAATAATCTAAAAAATTAGATTTAAATTGATCTAATCAAAATAAATTCTAATCTAGACAATTATGTAGAACTATTCTACAACTAGTCTAGACATGCATCAATCATATCTCATATGATGTTTAAAATTAAATAATTTTTATTTACTATTTTTTAGATGTTATTATAACCATTATAATATCAAAAAATAGTAAATAAATAGATCTAAAATATGATTTAATCAAATTAAATTAAAAACATGCAAGACTATTCTATAGAACTATTCTATTTTAGAACTAGTCATGCATATTTTCTAATCTTAGATCCAAATCATTTAATTTTAATTTTTCTGATTTTAGATCTGATCACATCTCATGTGACATCTAAAATCACTTATTTTTTAATTAAAATAAATTTAAAATTAGATCTAAATACTTTTAGAACCTTGGCTCTGATACCAGTTGAAGGAAAATCCTGATTTTTCGGACCAGGTTCGTTCAGATCTGATCAGGATCAAGAGATATATTTCAAAAAATTTTTCTTTTGATCTAATCAGATCTAAGATATTTTAGATCTAATTCTTATTATTTTAATAATTAAAATAAAATTAGATAAATTAAATCAAATTTAATTTACCTTGATGTGGGTAATCCTATTATCCGTTGATGATCCTGTAAGCAGCGGAAGGTTCTGGATCTAGCCACGCAAGTGCCTGGCCTCTACCGATATCCACTCAGGCTGGATCTGGAGATCCTCTTCTTCTCTATCACATCTCCAAAAATTAGATCTGGATCTGATCTGGAGGATCTTCAAAACTCCTTTTGAAGATCAGCAGTCGTCCTTTGCAGCAGCGCAGCCTTCTAGCTTTCAGTCGCCTTTCTTTGATCTGGATTGCACCAACCAAGGTCCAAAACTCCTTTTGGACGTGGAGAGGAGAGGGAGAAGGTGAGTTTGGCATGGAGGAAGAGGGGAGAGGCAGCCTTGGGGCATGGGGAATTTGAATTTTTCAATCACTTAATTTGAGTTGGGCGCAGGGTCTTATTTATAGACTGTCTGTGATCCAACTCCTCTTCTTCCCAACCAATCACAACTCTTTGTGAAATCAGATCTAAATCTGATTGGTGGAAATAGAGTCCCCTGGATTCCTCCTTAGAGGGTGCCTAAGACCAGTCAAAGTTGGTTCTTAGGAGAACTCTAATTGGAATCCAAAAAGGAGATGGAGTCCCTATCCAACAGGGACTCCTAGGTGCGCCTCCAACTTGGGCACACGCCAAGGGTGGCGTGCGCCCTCCTCCTTGCCAGGTTCTGGCAGGGGGACAGGCCCCCACCAGCTCTCCAATAGGTGCATGACATGTGGACAAAAGTCAAAGTGTCAATGGTCAACATTTGACCAGTCAAAGGTAGACTTTTGACCAAAGTCAAAGAACAAGAAATGGCAGGTGACCAAAAATGGCAGGTAATGTCTTACAAAATAAGACAACCTTTTCTGACTTGGACAACCTCCAGTCAGACCATATGAAGGCCTCTGATTGAGCACAAACTCCTTTGGCTCAGATCAGGACAACTTATTTATGATAGTAAAAGAAGAACGTTAGGTTCAATCGAGTGCTAGCACGATTTCCTTGAACCTAATTGAATCTCATTCAGATCAATTGAACTAGATCAGTTCAATTGATGATCACCAGATTCAAACCCTTGTTTGTGTGACCCAGTTAGGTTCAGTTCTGTATGGTAATGGGATATGTCATGATCTCTATCATCGACATCATCGAAACTCCTTTCGATGGATCAGAACTCTTCTGATTCGAACAGCTAGAATGATCGATCATCTAAATCATTCTAATTGCTCCCAAAATCCACCAGTGACACCTAGCAGTATATGGTGGCAACCCATCAGAGCTGAATGCGAACCTCTTGGTGCAGCTACCTGTGTGATTAAGTTCTTCTATCTTGAGCCCCGATCAGATTAGGGTTAAGGTAAACTCGTCAAACCCTAGTCTTCTATCATATGATGTAATCATTCGATTCGAAGTCCGATGTGAAAATCTAAATAGAAACTCTTTCTATTATTTCACTCTACCATGGCCATGGGCTTCTGGACTTGATTCTCATGATCATCATAGGGCTGCTCCTCTACCACCGAGGTAGATAGATTCCATCTTGATGCAATCCAGTTCCTACAATGAACATGCTATAGCCAACATACACCTCAGGGTTCCGAATGGCTAGGAGATCGAGTAATGGTGTAGTCAAACTATAACACCCTCAAGGTGAACTGCCGATGCACCTCAGGTCAAAGAACCAGACACACTACTGCAGCATCGAGTCAGTCATTGACGAGAAGGTAGACTCCCTAATGACTACTCGAGGTGGTCACGCTCAGTGCCCTCATTCTCTAACGAGTACCTGTACTCTCGCTCTGATGTCTCCACACCGTAGACTCAAGACTCATCTACTAAAGAGAAGCGATTGTACACCAACCTTCCGGATCAATCACCATCCTCGTGATGATCCTATGGTCGGAAGCATTTTATGAGTTAATAATGATTATTCATGTCTTAAATTTTCAACTCTTGAAAATATGAATTATCATTACCATTAACTCAAAGGATGTATCACAGATACTAAATATACATATGTGATAGAAAATAATCCATTTTATTTATTATAGTCAAAATTACAATTTTGGCCCTAGAAGTGTATTACAAGTGTGAGCCAATTCTGGCTTCTAGGGCACATATATCTAACACAAAGCATATCCTCAAACAGTTCCACCTCATTCAGGAGATTATCGAGAGATAAGATGTTGTATTGGAATGAGTAGATACTAAGAACAATATAGCAGACCCATTTACTACGGCCCTACCATAGCAATTGTTTGATCACCATCTCAATTGTATGGATTTAATATATAAAGGTGATTGGCTTTAGTACAAGTTGGAGATTGAAAAAATAATTGTCCTACAAGCTAATCACATATGGGATATGATGGGACTTGATACGTATCATAAATTCACCTATAAAAATATTAATTTATTAATTAATTTATCTTTATTTTTAAAAATTAAATATTTTTATTTATTATTTTTAGAAAATATCTAATGAAAAGAGCTCATTTTTTTGATTGCAATGAAATAAGTTTGGAGCTAATCAGAGTTAAAATAGACTTGATATGAATTTTTTTTAAAAAAAAATAAAAAATTAATTCGGCTCAGTCGGCTTGCCCAGCCAAGCCATCTAAACTAGCTCAGCCAACACATCACAAGTCAATCGGCATGCCACTCAAGCTGGCTCAACCATAGAAGCCGATCTGTCGATCCATGGATCCAGGCATGGATCGCCAGCTTAGTAGAAGGTGCCCAATCACACGCTGCCACGTGGTGGACCAAGACCTTTAAAGGATTTACAGAAAATTCATCATGGCATATATTGGTAAAATGATAATTTCATAGGCCAAGGCACACGGTGATTGGTTATGGTCTGAGATAAACTCGATCTAGATGGTTCCCAACTATAGTAATTGCGCCATCTGACGGTCTAGGTGGTTTGCAGTCCAGATCCAATGGCTGAGGTTTTTTTCTTCTTTGATTCGATTTTCATCTCTTCCCAGCATGCGATCAGATGGCTGCATGCATCCTAAGCGATGATCCAATGGTTGATATAAAACTTGGAGGTGATTTAAACATCCAGCGATGATCCGACGGCTAGATTTTCATCATCACATGTGAATGGATGGCCAGAACTTAATCCAACCTGATTTTGGCTTTTAAAATTTGATTTTTGGCGATGTTGGGACTGTTTGATTAGAATTTGATGGCCAAAATTTAGGAAACTCAACAGAATTCATCCAGAAGCTATTTTAATCTGATTTTCACTTGGATTTCTCCATATTTTATTGATCAAACACTTCCTTAGTCCCATATTGGCTGATAACACTTATTCCTCTCCTCCAACACTTATAAATATGACCCCAGGCCATCAAATTAAGTTGTCTTCGGTCATGGGAAGGTGATGGTAAAGGGTAGAGCCATGCTTGGGTTTAAGGATGTTTTGAGGCAGACGGTGCCGAGAGGAAGAGCTATCTTCTATACTATCTCAATGCCAACATCGATCTAAGATCAAGATCATTTGCTTATAGTTTTTATTTCTTTTTTTTGTTTTTTTTAAATTTCATGTATTTAAAACTTTAAATTGAATTTTAATTAATGCAAATTTTATTTTCTACTCCTTAAATTCTAGTCTTTTATTTTTATTATTTTATTTTTTTGCTTTTTAAATTTTTGTACTTTAATTATTGCTCTTTAATTTTATTGCAATAGATGCGAAGATCTAACTAGTAGATCTTAGAACCAAGTTTAATTTTCTACACCATTTAATGTTTATCTTTTATTTATAATTTTATTTTTCAACTTTGATTTTTTTTTAAATCTTTATTTTATTTTATTTTTTATAAAAATTAAAGATTTTAGAATTAAAACACTACCTTCTCTATAGATTCGACTCGACTCACTATTTACTACATATTTTTAATCAATTTAAGAAGTCAGAATTAAACTAATAAACATGATGTCTTAATGACAACATTGTGCTCTTATTAAGTTTTTGACACCATTGCCAAGAATGGCATGAAATTTTTTTTTTTTATTTCTTTGATTTTCTTATAAATTAAGAATAATTTTGGCAAACACACTATGTTTTTGGCACCATTGTCGGGGAAGGCGCGGACATTAAAATTTTTAATCTCTTTAATTTTTTTATAAAATAAATTATAAATAAAATTTTAATTTATTTTACTAACTTTTTTATTTATTTTATAGATAAAGAAAAAGAAGAAAAAGAATAAAAAGATTAGGACAAGGATGAAGCTTCCAGTCTTATTTGGTGAGATCAATCCTAAACCCTAATTTTTTTATTTACTTTATTTTTAAATTAATTAAAAATTATTTACTTAAACCTAATTAAAAGCTTCATGACAAGATTAGAAACCCTATTTGCTTAGAGCATCTATCATATTAGATTTAGTTTTATTTTTTTTATTTTCTTTTTGGTGGTCACTAGAGACAAGGTAAGCTTTCAAGTTCAATTAAGTTTCGTGCATCTAATTTAGTTGCATAGAATCCCTTATTTAAAGTGATTGTGCATATGCATTTTTTTTAAATCAACTTAAGGCAACACCTAATTAAACAAGATAAGATGGAAATTTGATTATCCTTTCTTGGTCCATAAATAACCAACCAGCATCCTGCATTGACCTAAGACTTAATTTTAAAATCAATTAGATATCGACCCTAGGAACTCGAGCTCATTAGGATAAGAAACCTTAAAAATTGGATTGGATTAGGCTTAGTCAATTTGACTAGTATCTAAGGCAAGTGGTTTAGAAAGGACTGGATCTGAAGAAAGATGATTTATAATTGATTTCGTTAGCTTATCTGACCAAGTACAATTGATGTTTAAGGCAAGCAACGGGGAGACTCCCACTAACCTTACACTTATCTGGCTAGTTGATTCGCTGATTCTTTACTTGAAGGGCTTGAAGATGACCTTGAAAGTTAGGAGTTGTCTAGATCTAGGACAACCCTTTATTAGGATTATTTGTCTAACTTAATTGCTAACCAATATTAAACCTAATTAAAATTAATTTTTCTTTTTTTTCTTAGTTCTAGGACTCCTTAGGATCTCTTCTTTAAAACTCTTCTTTTTTTCTCCTTTTCTCCACCAAAAATAAAATAAAATAAAATAATAATAAATTAAGTTAAATTAAATTAAATTAAATTAAAAATAATAATAAAATAAATAAAAAAATAAAAAAATAATAAAAAATATAAAAAATAATAAAAATTTTTTAAAAAGTTTTGGACTACACGATAAGGTTGCACTAGTACATACATGGTAGGAGATCACTTTTTCTGATCTAGTTGAACCCAATCATAAAATTGAATGGTTGAACTATATTAAACTCAATAACCAAATGACTAAAAATTTTAGAGAACTACCTAGGCAAATGAAGAAATATTTTATTTCTTCTACCTGTAACCCATCGACTTGTAACCAGTTACCTGATATCCATGCTACCTACTATGAGATTAAGCCAACTACAATCCAAATGCTTCCATCCTTCTATAGGAACACCAATAAAGATCCTTACAAGCATCTAGATTAATTTTTAAAAGTCTGCACCAAGGTAAAATGTCAAAATTTGATTGATGATGCCCTTAAACTAATTATTTTCTCCTTTTCATTAAAAGACAAAGCCAAGCACTGGCTTGGCACAATAGGAAAACCAATTAAAACTTGGGCTGAATTGCAAAGTAAATTTTTTAAGAAATTTTATCCCATAGGCCGAGCCAACACTATGAGGCGAGCTATCACTAGATTTGCTCAGCTTCCAAAGGAACAAATTCATGAGTTAAGGGAGAGACTTAAGAAACTTATTAGAAAATATCCATACCATGGTCTATCTTAGTGGCAAATCATTCAAATTTTTTATGAGGATTTAGGAGACCAATATAGATAGATGCATCTTATGGAGGTGCATTCATGAACAAAAGTGAGGATGAAGCCTATTGGGGATAAACTCACTTTTGCCAAAGTTCTACTGGATGTCCGATCTCTGAGTAATCCCACCTAGTGGTGACAACCATGGCTGGGCTCTGATCGGTAAAGGCCTTTAGGTTCTAGTTTACTCTAAGGTGACCGACCTTTAACTAATGACCGCCAGGTGATTCTCTCAGCTACGTTGATCAAGTCCAGAATTCATAAGATGTTATGAGTCCTACTTGGATGGGCTTGAATAGTAAAGGCAATCAAGTTTCTTTGCCATAAATAGACGACCCTCTCCAGTTGAGCAAAACCTCAGATGAACTTGAACAGTGAGAGCAGTTACTTGAGCAATTGAAGCGCTGAGATTTTGCCCACTTGATAGTCTAGCCTGGCCAGTTTGAAAGCTAGCTGAACTTCTTTCCTATCAAATCTTCCTTAAATCTAGTATCACTATCACCATCGAATTTCATCTCGAGAGTCTCCGATTGATAGAACCTCCTCTAGACAAACTTCTATGATTTATCTCGAACTCTTTTAGGACTTTTTCTTCCATCGAACTTCTCCATTAATTGAACTTCTCTCGGACTTCTTCTTCAAATGGACTTCTCCAACTATCAAACTCCTTCCAAACTTCTCCAGCAGTTGAACTCCTCTGGGACTTCTCCTTCAAACAGACTTCTCCAACTATCAAACTCCTTTCGAACTTCTCCAGTAGTTGAACTCCTCCAGGACTTCTCGTTCAGATGGACTTCTGCAATAGTCGAACTCCTTCTAGACTTATCCAGCAATCGAACTCCTTCCAGACTTCTTCTTCCATCGAACTTCTCCAATAGTTGAACTCCTATAAGACTTCTTCTTCTATCGAACTTCTCCAATAGTTAAACTTCTGCCAGACTTCTCCTTCCATTGAATTTCTTCATCAATCGAACTCCTTCCAGACTTCTCCTTTTGTCAAACTTCTCCTACAGTCGAACTTCTATCGGACTTCTCTTTCCATCAAACTTTTCCATCAGTCGAACTCCTATCAGACTTCTCCTTCCATCAAACTTTTCCTACAATCAAACTCCATCGGACTTCTTCTTCCGTTGAACTTCTCCATCAGTCAAATTTCTTCCAAACTTCTTCCCCCAATTGCCTAAGGGGCTCCATCTAGTCGAGCTTCCTCTAGACTCTCTCAACAAGGTCCTTTCTGTACCCCTTCCAGCTATCCAAAAGAACCTCGGTACTTACTCTTGATATAATAAATAACAGTCAAGGCATGGTCCATCTTGAGAACACCCAAACTTCTCTGGAATAATAGTAACTATGAGCACTTCATCGTCTGTAGCTACCCCATCCAAACCTCAACTGTTAAATCTCAACAGACTGACATGTTATTATAACGAACACCATCCTCCATAATAAACCCCATGTGGCCCTGAATGGCCCACTACTATGCGGTTATGACTATCACAATTAGTTTGCTATGGGCTCACCTATATAAAAGATCCTCCAGATATACTTTCTTTCCTAAGCTCTCATCTTCTACTTCAAAACTTTGCTTAAAACTTCACTGAATACTCCATTTCTATTGGCTAAAAGCGCTGACTTGATCATCGGAGGATCTTGCCCGTATTAGATGTGTGCCCTAGAAGCTAGATTGGCTAACACTTGCAATACACTTCTAAGGATAATTTTATAATTTTGATTATAAATTAATAAAAAAATTATTTTTTATCATAGTGTGTATTTAAAGTATATGTGATACATTCTTTGAGTTAATGGTAATAACATTTCATATTTTCAAAAGAATTAAAAATTTAAGATATGAATTTTTATAACTAACTCATAAACTACTCCCGATCGTAGGATCATCATAAGGATAGTGATTGATCCGAAAGGTTGGTGTATGATCAATTTCTTTGAGTAGATGAGTCTTGAGTCTACGATGTGGAGACATCGAAGTAAGAGTATAGATACTCGTTAGAGAATGAGAATACTCAGCATGACCATCTCGAGCATTCATAAGAAAGTCTACCTTCTTGTCGATGATTGGCTCAATGTTGCAGTAGTATGTCTGGTTCGTTGACATGAGGTGCATCGACAATTCATCTTGAAGATGTTGTAGTTTGACTATACCATAACTCAATCTTCTAGTCATTCAAAATCCTGAGGTGTATGTTGGCTATAGTTCGTTCATTGTAGGAATTGAATTGCATCAATAATGGATCTATCTATCTCGATAGATGAGGAGTAGCCCTATGATGATCATGAGAATTGAGTCCATAAGCCCATGGCCATGGCAAAGTGAAGATGATAGAAAGAGTCTCTATAAAGAGTTTCACATAGGACTCAAATCGAATGATTAATTCATATGATGGATAATGGGTTTGATGAGTTTACCTTAACCCTAATCCTGTCGAGACTCAAGATAGAAGAATCCAATCACGCAGGTAGCTGCATCAAGAGATTCACTTTTAGTTCTGATGGATTGCCACCATATACTGCTAGATGTCACTGATGTATTTTGAGAGCAATTAGAATGATTTTGATGATTGATCATTCTAATTATATGAATCAAAAAAGTTTTGATCCATCAAAATATGTTTTCATGATGTCGATGATGGAGATCACGACATGTCTCATTACCATACAAAACTGAATCTAACGAGGTCATACAAATAAAGATTTAGATTTGGATGTCATCAATTAAGCTAACCTAGTTCGATTGATTTGGATTAAATCCAATCAGGTTCAAGGTAATCGTGCTAGCATAGGATTGAGCCTGACTTTCTCCTTCTATAATCTTTCTGATTCATCACAACTGAGTCAAATTTAATTTGACTCATTCTTGTATCTTGATTTAGTTTATTTTCATCTAACTAGAATAAATCCAAGTCATATTAATTATGAAAATTAAATTCATTCCTAGTGCAATTGGACTAGGGTCAATAGTTGACCCAATTGAGAGAATTGAGGGTCACATGATTAGAAAATTTTAGAAATTTTTTAGAACTTATTTTTCTTTGATTTTTGGATATGTGATAAAATATGAATTATACTTTGGGTGTACAAAATTTTGTGATTTTTGGAGATGCCTAGATAAGGTTTTGATAGAGTTTGATTTGGATAAAACTCTTAAGGGAAGAGTCCTAGATGCATATGGACTCTTCCTTATCCTTTCATGCCACCACCTTCCAAATGGATTTTTAGTGTCAAAACTAGATGAAATCTGAGGATTTTCGTGGAGATCAAGTCTAGGAGTCCCAATGGTCGAATTAATAAGGTTTTTGGTCAAAAAGGAACTCTTTATGGTGCTATGTCTAGTATAAGAACTCTTCTCATGAAATTGCTTCAATATAATTTATTTTTTCCACACCCAAAGGATCCTTTCCACTATTATACACACCCCCTCTATCCTCTCTCTCCCTCTCTTCTACATGCCTAAAAAGTTAGGCATAAATCTCAGTTGAAGGTCCAAGATTTTTGGCACAAGATTCAGCATCTACGCGATGGTGTTCGTGAGACGAACAGGCTGCCCTCATAAGTCATTTTGAAGGCTTTTCAAATCAGATCTAGATCTAATTTATGGAGAAAAGATTCATGAGGAGAAGACATTCATATTTTGCTTGAGTGGATATAGTTAGAGGTCAGGCACGTGTGTGGCTCCTTCCAGAACCTCAAAAATCAACAGGATTATCGTAGGATAATTAGATTACCAAATCAGATACTTAAAATTAAATTTGATTTAATTTTATTTTTAACTTTTAATATTAGATATATATGATCAGAATTGAAAAGTCTTATATCTAATTAGAATTTTAGAAAAAAAATTTAAAATATTTCTTTAGATCCAATCAGATCTGAATGATCCTGTGCCGAAAAAATAGGTTTTTCCTTCAACTGGTATCAGGGCCAGGTTGCAGTTCTTCAGATATATTTTAGATCTAATTTTATTTTTATTTTTGATATGATATTAAAAAGTTTTAGATATCAAATCAGATATAGATAGATTTAAAATTAAAAAAATTAAAATTAAATCATTTAGATCCAATATGTATGAGATGCATGACTAGACTGGGAATAGAATAATTCTATGTGCAGTCTAGTATAATCATGTTAATAATTTGATTGAATATAATTTTAGATCTATTTAATTTTTATTTTTTTGATATTATAATTATTGTAATCAGATCTAAAAAAAATAAAATTTTTAATTTTTGATTTATTCATACGTGATATGAAAAGATGCATGTTTAGACTAGTTGTAGAATAGTTTTACAAATTATCTAGAATAGTTTTATTTTGATATGATCAAATTTAAATCTATTTTTTAGATATTACATATGATATTTTAGATCTAAAAAATATGCATGTTTAATTTAGTGATAATATACGAGATGTATGCAAAGCATGTATTAGTTAGATCGTTAATTATATATGTGATATATGATCTAGATCAAACTAGTTTTATAGTTTCAATTATATTTCTGATTAAAGCATTCTCCTTAACTGTCTGATCATAAGAATAAAGTAGAATTTAAAACCTCTCTCCTTCCATTTAATGGGATGCTCTTATGGTGTGTAGGGGTGCTGTGCATTCGTCCTTAATCAGAAATCAGAACTTATGTTTCTGCAAAATCTTAGATCCTGAAATCCTAGAATTTTGATACATATTTTTTTTTTATTTATGAATCCAAACTTAATTAAGAATTAAGATTATGAAACTAATTAAGTCTAAAATTAAAAATTTTTAGATCTAAGATATTTTCATAAAGTTGGGTTCAGGCTTGGGTAATTCAATTAGGTCTAGCGGTTGATCAAACCAAATCAAGAGTTGGATAGGTAGGATCAAGAGTACCTAGAATTGACCAGTCCAATAGTTGTAAGTCTGGGTCAAGGTCGACTCACAACCATATGTGATCGATCCAATTAAGATCTAATTTGGCTCCATGGTTCGAGCCTAGATTGTAGGCTAATCCGATTAGTTCTGGTTCGATATTTTGGTGTCTAAGGTAAGTTTGGAAGATATGATTGATTGGTTTTTAATTAAGAGCTACTCAATCCAAATGCATTCTTATCGAGTTAATGGCATATCCGTTCCATCGATCTTACTTACCTAGCCATTTGTGTCAACCCAGTTCTGATTTGACATAGCTAATAGTTCAAGCTAACCCTTGCCACTAGGCTTATCATAACCATTATGACTGAGTCAAGTCTAAGAGACCTAAATAGAATCTCCCTAAGAAAAGATTAAGTCAATTAGTCTTCCACCATTGTAGATGTGCGGGCTTTTTTTGGGGTTGATTATTCTCGACTGATTACAGTGGTTCTGTTGCATTGGAAAGATGCAACCTTATCTATTAGGCATTGGATGCAATGGGTTGGAGGATGGATTGGGCTTAATATTTTGGATACGATGAGGGACCTAATCAAAAATCCAATTCACACAAATGGTGGGTCTAACTTAATTAAGGAGTGGATCAATATTCCAGACACGGTGAGATTCATTAATTAGAGATCAAGATTAGGTGCACCATGATTAGAGAATCATTGAATAAGAGTTGTCCACTCATCAATTGACCCATCATCAATAACTATTAGGTGAGGTGGTGAGCCAGTCAGTGGGACCGCACCACCCTCTAGAAATCAATTGATTGCGAAGATTTTTACATCTCTACCCAGGGAGTGTAGGAATTTAAGAAAATAGTGGGAGCCTAATTTATTTTAAAACATAAAATTTTTAAATAAATTGATTAAGTTTAATTATAAAATCTAACTAGAAGCTTTGACTCTCTATAGAAAAATGTATGCATCTAGCCCACTAGCCCATATCCTAGACACCCATAGACTGACCAAACCCAACTTCAAGAATTGGATCCAGAACTTCAAAATTATTTTGGATTCTAAGAAGTTGACTCATGTGTTGGAGCAGGACCCTCCCACTTTGATCAAAGAGCATCTCTAGTGAAGTGGATGGATGATGATAACAAAGCTAGGTATTACATGTTGGTCTTGATGTCTAATGAGCTCCAATGCCAACATGAAGATATTAAGATCAGCCGTCAAATGTTGGCTCACCTACAAGAGTTGTTTGGTGAACAAAGTCATGCAACCAAATATCAAGTCACTAGAAGACTTTTTAAGGCTTAAATGCATGATGGACAGTCGATTCAAGATCATTGTCTGATGGTGATCAAGAACTTAGAAGAGCTTGAGAGGCTCGGTGTCAAGTTGGACAAGGATTTGTAGATTGATATAATTTTACAATCTTTGACTGATGTGTATGGGTAGTTCATCATGAACTACCATATGCATAAACTATAAAATACTTTAGTAGAACTTATGAATATGCTGATTACTACTTAGCTTTCTATGAAAAATTCTAAAGACTCAGTACTTGCTATGGAGCGGACTTCTTCCAAGAAAAAGTCTTTTGGAAAGAAGAATTCCATGAAGAAGCTGAAGGTGGATGGTGGAAAGAAGAAGAAGGTAGAGCCTAAGAAGAAGGCCGCTGATAAAGGAAAATATTTTTGTTGTAACATAGACGATCATTAGAAGTGGAACTGCCCCTTATAGCTGGCTAGTCTGAAGAACAAGGAGGAGGCAGGTCCTTCTGGAGGTATGCTCATTATAGAATCTAACCATACGATTTCTTCTACATCTAGTTGGATGCTTGACTCTAGTTCTAGTGCTCACTTATGCACTTCTATGCTGTGTCTTGAGGATAGTAGGAGGCTGAGGGATGGTGAGATGATCCTACACATCGAAAATAGAGCAAGAGTTGTTGCAGTCACCATGGGAACCTATCCTCTACGATTATCATTAGGATTAGATTTAGTTCTTAGAGACTATTTTTATGTGCCTGTAGTAAGCAAAAATTTGATTTCTATTTCATGTTTAGCACAGGAAGGCTATGTAATTAGTTTTCTTAATGACCATTGTAATATTCTTTATGAAAGAAATAAAATTGCAAGTGGTTACCTTATAAATGATCTCTATCAATTACATATTGATGTTTCTATTTTCAATATCGAGCAAAATGTGAATGCCATAAGATCAAAATGATCTAGAGATAGTCTAAATGATAGGTATCTATGGCACCTTAGGCTAGGTCATATAGCGGAAGATAGGATTAACAAATTGAAAAAATTCAGACTATTGAGTCCGTTGACTTTTGAGTCATATCTGATTTGTGAATTATGCCTTCATGACAAAATGACCAAGCTTCATTTTGTAGGACATAGAGAAAGGGCCACAGAACTACTTGCCCTAGTACATACTGAGGTGTATGACCCATTTGATGTGCCGGCTACAGGCAACTATGTCTACTTCATCACCTTTATCGATGATTTATCTCGGTATGGGTATGTATATTTGATGCGACATAAATCTGAAGCCTTTGAAAAGTTCAAAAAATTCAGACATGAAGTAGAAAAACAAACCAAAAAACCCATTAAGATTTTTCGATCAGATTGAGAAGGTGAATACCTTAGTCGAAAATTCCTAGACTATCTTAAGCAAAATGGTATAGTCTCTCAATGGACTCCACCTGAAATACCTCAACTCAATAGGGTTTCAGAATGGAGAAATTGGATCATATTAGATATGGTCCGATCTATGATGAACTTCACAAACCTTCCTATGTTTTTTTGGGGATATAGTCTAATGACTACTATATATTTACTAAATAGGATTTTCTCTAAAACCGTACCTACCATACCGTATGAGATATAGTATGATAAGAAATCAAGTCTGAGTCACCTCAGAATTTGGAGTTGTTCGGCTCATGTTAAGAGACAACAAACGGACAAGTTAGAGTATAGGTCCATTAGAGCTCGATTCATAGGATATCCTAAAGAGTCATTAGGATATTATTTCTACATTCTGAAAGATCATAATGTGATTGTGAGTCGACATGCCATCTTTCTTGAAAAATAATTTATTCAAGATGGTGGCATCAGAAGGCAGATTAGGCTCGAGGAGAAAGTCACCCAAGAGCAACAAGCTAAGCGCCCTATGAAACCCAATCAGATTGAGCCAGTCCAATCACTACCTCCTCCACCTTGTAGATCAGAAAGGATTTTTCATCCTCCTAAAAGATACTTAGGTACTATTTCAGAGAACATAGAGAAAATGTTCCTCACAGGAAATGAGGTTTATGATGATGATCCCAAAACCTATGATGAGGTGATATTAGATATCGACTCCGAAAAATGGTTAGAGGCAATGAAGTCAGAGATTGACTCAATATGCTTGAACCAAGTCTAGACCTTGGTAGATGCACCTGAAGGTATAGTACCTATTGAGTGTAAATGGATCTATAAGAGAAAGATAGGTGCAGATGGAAATGTGGAGACATTCAAGGCTAGGTTAGTGGCGAAATGGTATAGTCAGCATAAAGGCATTGACTATCAGGATACCTTCTTGCCAGTAGCCATGCTAAAATCCATCTACACGTTGCTGATTGTTGCAGCCTATTTTGATTATGAAATATGGCTGATGGATGCAAAAATGGTCTTCTTAAATGGATATCTTAAGTAAGATATCTATATGGAACAGCAGCTAGATTTCACATCTAGTGATGCTGATCATAAGGTCTACAAGCTGCAAAGGTCTATCTATGGACTTAAGCAAGCATCTCGGAGCTGGAATACTCATTTCAATGATGTGATCAAATCGTTTGGATTCATCAAGAATAAGAAGAAATTGTGTGTATTCAAAAAGATCAGTGGGAGTCCTATTGTCTTCCTTGTACTATACATGGTTGACATCCTATTTATTGGAAATGATATTCCTATGTTGACCATAGTTAAAATATGGTTATCAAAAGAGTTCTCTATGAAATACCTAGAAGAGGCATCCTTTATTCTAGAAATTAAGGTCTATAGGGATAGACCGAGTAGGATGCTGGGTCTCGCACAGAAGATGTACATAGAGGAGGTACTAAAGAGGTTTAGCATGGAAAACTCCAAGAGGGGATTGGTGCCCTTCAGACATGGCATTCATCTCTCCAAGAAGATGTGTCCCAACACACCTGAGAAGATTGAACGCATGAGCAAGATCTCTTATGCTTCGGCAATAGGGAGCCTTATATACACCATGCTATGTACATGACTTGATATCGCCCATGCTGTGAGTGTCACGAGTAGATATCAGTCGAATCCAGATGAAGAGCACTGGACTTTTATGAAATGTATCCTTAAGTACTTGAGAAGGACTAACGATATGTTCTTTATTTTTGGTAATGGAGAACTCCAGGTCCAGGGTTATACAGACTTAGATTTTATGTCTGATATAGATGATCGAAAGTTGACATCTAGTTATCTGTTTGTGTGTAATGATGGCACTGTCCGCTAGAAGAGTTTCAAGTAGACTGTGATAGCAAATTTCACCATGAAAGTAGAGTACATTGCTACATCGAAAGCTGTAAAGGAGGTATTTTGGTATAAGAAGTTCACAGCAAAACTTAGAGTGTTGCAATCAGATGCCGTCCCTCTGTACTGTGACAACAATGGCACCTTAGCCCTAGCTAAGGAGCCAAGATCTCACTAGAAATCCAAGCACATCGAGCGACGATTCCACCTCATCCGTAATTACCTCGCGAAGAATTATGTCAAGGTTAAGAGAGTCGACTCCGTGGATAATGCGGTAGATCCACTGACGAAGCCTTTAGGCTAGTAAAAGATCGAAGCCCATCTTGAGAAGATAGGACTTAGATTTGTAGCTAATTGATTTTAGGTCAAGTGAAAGTTTGTTAGATGTATGCCCTAGAAGCTAGATTGGCTAACACTTATAATACACTTCTAAGGATAATTTTATAATTTTTACTATAAATTAATAAAAGAATTATTTTCTATCATATTGTGTATTTAAAGTATATGTGATACATCTTTTGAGTTAATGGTAATGACAATTCATATTTTCAAAAGAGTTAAAAATTTAAGACATGAATTTTCATAATTAACTTATAAACTGCTTCCGACTGTAGAACCATCACGAGGATGGTGATTGATCTAGAAGATTGGTATACGATCACTTTTTTTGAGTAGATAAGTCTTGAGTATATGGTGTGGAGACACCAGAGCGAGAGTATAGATACTCGTTAGAGAACGAGGGCACTGAGCGTGACCACCTCGAGCATTCATATGGAAGTCTACCTTCTCATCGATGACTGACTCGATGTTGTAGTAATGTATCTGGTTCTTTGACTAGACGTGCATCGATAATTCACCTTGAGGGTATTGTAGTTTGACTACACAATAACTCGGTCTCCTAGCCATTCTGAATCCTAAGGTGTATGTTGGCTATATTACGTTCATTATAGGAATTGGATTGCACCAATAAAGGATCTATCTACCTTAATAGATGAGGTATAGCCCTATGATGATCATGATAATCAAGTCCATAAGCCCATGGCCATGGTAGAGTGGAGATGATAGAAAGAGTTTCTATAAAGGGTTTCACATAGGACTCGAATTGAATGATTAATTCATATGACGGATATTCGGTCTGACGAGTTAACCTTTACTCTAATCCTATCAGGGCTTAAGATAGAAGAACCCAATCACATAGATAGCTACACTGAGAGGTTTACTTTCAGTTCTGATGGATTGCCACCATATACTGTTAGGTGTCACTAGAGGATTTTGGGAGCAATTATAATGATTTTAATGATCGATCATTCTAATTGTATGAATCAGAAAAGTTCTAGTCCATCGAAAGATGTTTTGATGATGTCGATGATGGAGATCACGACATATCTTATTACCATACGGAATTGAACCTAACTGTATCACACAAATAAAGATTTAGATCTAGATGTCATCAATTGAGCTAACCTAGTTCGATTGATTTCGATTAGATCCAATCAGGTTCAAGGTAATCATGCTAACACATGGACTCTTCCTTATCCTTTCGTGCTGCCACCTTTCAGATGGACTTTTGGTGTCAAAACTAGATGGGATCTAGGGATTTTCATGGAGATCAGGTCTAGAGTCCCAATGGTCGAATTAATAAGATTTTTGATTAAAAAAGGACTCTTTATGGCGTTGACTTGTATAAGAACTCTTCTCATGAAATTGCCTCAACATAATTTATTTTTTTCACACACAAAGGAGCCTTCCCTCTAATATCCACACCCCCTCTATCCTCCCTCTCCCTCTCTTCTATATGCCTAAAAAGTTAGGCATAAATCTGAGTTGAAGGTCTAAGGTTTTTGGCACAAGATTCAAAATCTATATGACGGTGTTCGTGAGACGAATAGGTTGCCCCCAAAAGTCATTTTGAAGGCTTTTCAAATTAGATTCAGATCTAATTTTTGGAGGAGAGATTCATGAGGAGAAGACATTCAGATCCTACCTAAGTGGATATCGGTAGAGGCCAGACACGTGCATGGCTCCTTCTAGAACGTCGAGAATCAAATTGGATCATCGTAGGATAATTCGATTACCAAATCAGGTACTTAAAATTAAATCTAATTTAATTTTATTTTTAACTTTTAATATCAGATCTCTATGACCATATCTGAGATGTCTCAGATCTGATTAGAATTTTAGAAAAAAAATTGAAATATTCCTTTAGATCCAATCAGATCTGAACGATCCTGTGCCGAAAAATAGATTTTTCTTCAGCCGAAGCCACCACCCTCGACTTCAGGTGAGACTTATTTTGTAGGTCACCGACAGGAACCTCATCTTCTCTGACTCCTGCCTCAAATCCGACATCAACCAGATTTTACACCAACAAAGCCTATGCCCTATTTGAAATCCTGAGTGAAAAATCAATTAACCATGCTTTATTATCTTTCTACAAAAAAATGGATAGGAATCTATGAGAATCTAGTTTTTAGGCTGATTTGAATCTGATAAATAAAGTGGACCTTCTTACCCAAAAATTAAATCAACTCCTAACCTTAGGTCAACAATCTCCTACATAATTCACAGCACCCTCTAGTTATCAGAAGATTTGTTCAATCTATGCTAGCCCAACCCATCATGTAAGTGAATATTTTATGGCTGCACAGTTTTTACCTTTTATTCAAGACCAAGTTCAAGCTGCTCAAGGCTACTTCAAGCTAGTTAATGATCCTTTTTCAAATTCATATAACCTAGATTGGAGGAAGCATCCTAATTTTTCTTGGATACTCTAATAAACTTAGGCTCAGATCCAAATTTTAGCGGAGCAAAATTATCAAAATAGGCCCCAACATCAGAATTATGGCTATAATAGAGGTCAGCCTAGTCAGTCCACCCAGCCATTATATTATAATTAGCCATTATACCCACCTCCTCAATAGACCAATCTAGCTGACAATAGATTTAATCAACTACAATAATTAGTTCTAACTTAATAATAATCGATCTTGGCTTAATAGGAATCTATTGCCAAGCTAGAAGCACAAATAGGACAATTATCAAAGTCTAACATGAGGAGAGAACTAGGTTAATTGCCGAGCCTACCAATTTCAAATCCTATAAACAACTCACCTATTGTCTGTTAGATATATGTGCCCTAGAAGCCAGAATTGGCTGACACTTGTAATACACTTCTAGGGGCAAAATTGTAATTTTGACTATAATTAATGAAATGGGTTATTTTCTATCACACCTGTGTATTTAGTGTCTGTGATACATCCTTTGAGTTAATGGTAATAATAATTCATATTTTCAAGAGTTGAAAATTTAAGACATGAATAATCATTATTAACTCATAAACAGCTCTCGACCATAGGATCATCACGAGGATGGTGATTGATCCGGAAGGTTGGTGTACGATCGCTTCTCTTTAGTAGATGAGTCTTAAGTCTACGGTGTGGAGACACCGGAGCGAGAGTATAGGTACTCGTTAGAGAACGAGGGCACTGAGCGTGACCACCTCGAGTAGTCATTAGGGAGTCTACCTTCTCGTCAATGACTGACTCGATGCTGCAGTAGTGTGTCTGGTTCTTTGATCTGAGATGCATCGACAGTTCACCTTGAGGGTGTTATAGTTTGACTACACCATTACTCGGTCTCCTAGCCATATGGAACCCTAAGGTGTATGTTGGCTATGACATGTTCATTGTAGGAACTGGATTGCATCAAGATGGGATCTATCTACCTCGGTGGTAGAGGAGTAGCCCTATGATGATCATGAGAATCAAGTCCAGAAATCCATGGCCATGGTAGAGTGAAATAATAGAAAGAGTTTCTATTTAGATTTTCACATTGGACTCGAATCGAATGATTACATCATATGACAGAGACTAGGGTTTGACGAGTTCACCTTAACCCTAATCTGATCGGGGCTCAAGATAGAAGAACTGAATCACACAGGTAGCTGCACCAAGAGGTTCTCATTCAGCTCTGATGGGTTGCCACCATATACTGCTAGGTTTCACTGGTGGATTTTGGGAGCAATTAGAATGATTTAGATGATCGATCATTCTAGCTGTTCGAATCAGAAGAGTTCTGATCCATCGAAAGGAGTTTCGATGATGTCTATGATAGAGATCATGACATATCCCATTACCATACAGAACTGAACCTAACTGGGTCACACAAACAAGGGTTAGAATCTGGTGATCATCAATTGAACTGATCTAGTTCAATTGATCTGAATGAGATTCAATTAGGTTCAAGGAAATCGTGCTAGCACTCGATTGAACCTAACGTTCTTCTTTTAATATCACAAATAAGTTGTCCTAACTGAGCCAAAGGAGTTTGTGCTCGATCAGAGGCCTTCATATGGTCTGATTGGAGGTTGTCCAAGTCAGAATAGGTTGTCTTATTTGTAAGACATTACCTACCATTTTTGGTCACCTGCCATTTCTTGTTCTTTGACTTTGGTCAAAAGTCTACCTTTGACTGGTCAAATGTTGACCATTGACCCTTTGACTTTTGACCACATGTCATGCACCTATTGGAGAGCTGGTGGGGGCCTGTCCCCCTGCCAGAACTTGGCAAGGAGAAGGGCGCATGCCAAGGGTGGCGTGAGCCCAATTAGGAGGTGCCTAGGAGTCCTTGTTGGACAAGGACTCCACCTCCCTTTTGGATTCCAATCAGAGTTCTACTAAGAATCCAGTTTGACTGGTCTTAGGCACCCTCTAAGGAGGAATCCAGGGGTCTCTATTCCAACCAATCAGATTTAGATCTGATTTCACAAAAGGTTGTGATTGGTTGAGAGGAAGAGGAGTTGGATCACAAGAGGTCTATAAATAAGACCCTGCGCCCAACCCTAATGCTAATGCAATTCAATTGAGAAACCCCACACCCCAAGGCTGCCTCTCCCCTCCTTCTCCACGCCATATTCTCTTCTCTCCTTTCTCTCCACGTCCAAAAGAGTTTTGGACTTAGGTTGGTGCGATTCAGATCAAGGAAAGGCGATCAAAAGCAAGAAGGCTGCGCTGCTGCAAAAGGACGACTGCAGATCTTCAAAAGAGTTTTGAAGATCCTCCAGATCAGATCCAGATCTGATTTCTGGAGGTGTGATAGAGAAGAAGAGGATCTCCAGATCCAATCCGAGTGGATATCGGTAGAGGCCAGGCGCTTGCGTGGCTAGATCCAGAACCTTCCGCTGCAAACAGGATCATCTAGAGGGTAATAGGATTACCCAAATCAGGTAAATTAAATTTGATTTAATTTATCTTATTTTATTTTATTTATTAAAATAATAAGAATCAGATCTAAAATATATCAAGATCTGATTGAGATCAAGAAAAAAATTTTGAAATATATCTCTTGATCTGATCAGATCTGGACGAACCTGGACCGGGAAATCAGGATTTCCCTTCAACTGGTATCAGAGCCATGGTTCTAAATTGTTTAGATCTGATTTTAATTTTATTTTAATTAAAAAATAAAGTGATTTCAGATGTCACATGAGATGTGATCAGATCTGAAATTAGAAAAAATTAAAATTAAATGATTTGGATCTAAGAACATGAAGATATGCATGACTAGTTCTAGAAATAGAATAGTTCTATAGAATAGTCTTGCATGTTTATTAATTTAATCTGATTAAATCATATTTTAGATCTATTTATTTACTATTTTTTGATATTATAATTTATAATAATATCTAAAAAATAGTAAATAAAAATTATTTAATTTTAAATATCATATGAGATATGATTGATGCATGTCTAGACTAGTTGTAGAATAGTTCTACATAATTATCTAGATTAGAATTTATTTTGATTAGATCAATTTAAATCTAATTTTTTAGATTATTATAAGATAATTTAGATCTGAAAATATGCATGATTCGATACATGAGATGTATGCAAAATATGCCATGATTAGATCTAATTTGTATATGAGATATATGATATAGATCTAAAACTATTTTGTAGTATTGCATGTTCCTGATTAAGGCGTTCCTCTTGGCCGTCCGGTCATAAGAATGAAGAAGGGTTTAAAGGCCCTCTCTTCCCATTCGATGGGGTGTTCTTATGATGTGTAGGGATACTGCTATGTTCGTCCTTAATCAGAAATCCAAAACTTACTTTCTGCAAAACCCTAGATCCTGAAACCCTAGGATTTATTGTGCATATTTTGTTTATGAATCCTACTTAATTAAAAAATTAAGATTATGAAATATTAATTAGGTCTAAAATTAAGAATTTTAGATCTAAGACATATTCATAATACTGGGTTCGGGCTTGGGTAGCTCAATTAGGTCTAAGCGGTTGATCAAACTGAATCAAGAGTTGGTTAGATGGGATCAACAATGCTTAAATTGACCAGCCTAATAGGATTAAGTCTGGGTCAAGATCGAGTCACAATCAAGCAAGACCTAATTAGGCTCAGAGGTTAGAGTCTGGATTGTAGGCTAACCCAATTGGTTCTGACTCAATAATTTGGTGTCTAAGGTAAGTTTGGCACATACGATCGACTGGTTTTTAATTGGAAGCTACTCGACCTGAATGCATTCTTGTACGAGTTAATGGCATATTCCTTCCATCGGTCTCACTTACCTGGCCATATCTATTGACACAGTTCTGATCTGAGGTGGTCAATAATCCGAGCTAACCCATGCCACTAGGTTAGTCATAATTGTTATGACTATGACAAGTCTAGTTTAATGAGACCTGAATCAATTCTCCCTAAGAAAAGATTAAGTCTGAGGTCTTCCACCATTGTAGATATGCGGGCCCTTCCCGAGGTTGATTGTTCTCGACTGGATACAGTGGCTCAGTTGCACCGGGAAGACGCAACCATGTCTATTAGGCATTGGATGCTATGGGCTGGAGGATGAGTTGGGCTCAATATTTCGGATACGGTGAGAGACTCAATTAGAAATCCAGTCTATGCAAATGGTGGGTCTGACTTAACTAAGGAGTGGATCAATATTCCGGATACGGTGAGATTCATGAATTAGAGACCAAGTTTGGGTGCACCATGATTAGAGAATCATTGAACAAGAGTTGTTCACTCATTGGCTAACCCATCACCAATAACTGTTAGGTGAGGTGATGAGTCAGTTGGTGAGACCGCACCACCCACTAGAAATCATTAATCGTGGAGATTTTTGCATCTCTACAGAGGGAGTGTAGGGATCCAAGAAAATAGTGGGAGCTAATTTGTTTAAAAATAAAATTTCTAAACAAATTGGTCAAGTCATAATTACAGTATCTAACTAGAATCTTTGACTCTCTATAGAAAAATGTCTGCGTCCAACCCATTAGCACGTATCCTGGACACACATAGACTGACTGGAATCCAATTATAAAGATTGGCTCAGGAACTACAAAATAGTTTTGGGTTTCGAGAAGTTAACCCATGTACTGGACCAGGACCCTCCCACCTTACCAGCACGTCCATCCACTGAACAGAGAGCATCTCTGGAAAAATGGATAGACGAAGATAATAAGGCCAGATATTACATGTTGGGCTCGATGTCTGATGAGCTCCAGCGCCAACATGAAGATATCGGGACTGCTCGCCAAATGTTGGCTCACCTACAGGAGATGTTTGGTGAACAGAGTCGCGCAGCCAAGTATCAAGTCATGAAATGACTTTTTAAGGCTAAGATGCGTGATGGGCAGTCAGTCCAAGATCACTGTCTGACAATGATCAAGGACATGGAAGAGCTTGAGAAGCTCGGTGTGAAGTTAGACTTGGATCTGCAGAATGATATTATTCTGCAATCCTTGACTGATGCATATGGGCAATTCATCATGAATTACCACATGCATAAACTTCAAAATTTCTTGGCCGAATTAATGAATATGCTGGTCACCGCTGAGCTTTCTATGAAAGGTTCTAAAGGCTCAGTTCTTGCTATGGAATGGACTTCTTCCAAAAGAAAGTCTTATGGAAAGAAAAAGAAGTCTGTGAAAAAGCAGAAGGTGGAAGGAGCAAAGAAGAAGAAGGCAGAACCAAAGATGAAAGGTCGATGGCAAAGGAAAGTATTTCCATTGCAACAGCGACGGCCATTGAAAGCGGAAACTGCCCTACTTACCTGGCCACCCTGAAGAATAAGAAGGAAGGTCCTTCTGGAGGTATGCTCGTTATTCGAGCAAAACGTGAATGCCAAACGACCTAGGGATAGTCCAAACGATAGATATCTATGGCACCTAAGATTAGGTCATATAGCAGAAGATAGGATCAACAAATTAGAGAAAAATGGGCTATTGAGTCCATTGACTTTCGAGTCATATCCAACTTATGAATTTTGTCTCCAAGGCAAAATGACCAAACTTCCTTTTGTAGGACATGGGGAAGAGGGCCACAGATCTCCTTGCCCTAGTACATACTGATGTGTGCGGCCCATTTGATGTGCCGACTAGAGGCAATTTTGTCTACTTCATTACCTTTACCGATGATCTGTCTAGGTATGGGTATGTGTATCTTATGAGACACAAGTCTGAAGCTTTTGAAAAGTTCAAAGAATTCAGACATGAAGTAGAAAAATAAACTAGGAAAATCCATTAAGGTTCTTCGATCAGATCGAGGAGGTGAATACCTTAGCCAAAAATTCCTAGACTATCTTAAGGAAAATGGCATAGTCTCTCAATGGACTCCACCAGGAACACCTCAACTCAACGGGGTTTCAGAATGGAGAAATCGGACTCTATTGGATATGGTTCGATCCATGATGAGCTTCACAGACCTCCCTGATTTTCTTTGGGGACATTCATTGTTAACTTCAATTTATCTACTGAATAGGGTTCCTCTAAAACCGTTCCTACCACACCGTATGAGATATGGCACGGTAAGAAACCAAGTCTGAGTCATCTCAGAATTTGGGGTTGTCCGGCTCATGTCAAAAGACAACAAGCGGACAAGTTAGAGTTTAGGTCCTTTAGAGCTCGATTCATAGGATATCCTAAAGAGTCATTAGGATACTATTTCTACATTCCAGAAGACCACAATGTGATTGTGAGTCGACATGCCATCTTTCTTGAAAAATAGTTTATTCAAGATAGCGGCATTGGAAAGCAGATCAAGCTTGATGAGAAAGTCTCACAAGTACAACGAGCTAAGGACCAATTGGAACCAAATCAGGTTGAGCCAATAAGAACACTACCTCCTCCACCTCGTAGATCGGAAAGAGTTTTCCATCCCCCTGAAAGATACTTAGGTATTATTTCAGAGGAAAGTAGAGGAAAATGTTCCTCGTAGGTAATGGTGCTCATGGTGATGATCCCAAAACCTACAACGAGGCGATATCAGATATCGACTCCGAGAAATGGCTAGAGGCAATGCAGTCAGAAATTGACTCGATGCACTCAAACCAAGTCTGGACCTTGGTAGATCCACCAGAAGGTATAGTACCTATTGGGTGTAAATGGATCTTCAAGAGAAAGATTGGTGCAGATGGGAATGTGGAGACATTCAAGGCTAGACTAGTGGCAAAAGGTTATAGTCAACGCGAAGGCATTGACTATCAGGATACCTTTTCCCCAGTGGCTATGCTAAAATCCATCCGCACATTGCTTGCCGTTGCAGCCTATTTCGATTATGAAATATGGCAAATGGACGTGAAAACGGCATTCTTAAATGGATATCTTGAGGAAGATATCTATATGGAACAGCCGCTAGGTTTCACATCCAGTGATACTGATCACAAGGTTTGCAAGCTGCAAAGGTCCATATATGGACTTAAGCAAGCATCTCGGAGCTGGAACACTCATTTCAATGATGTGATCAAAATGTTTGGTTTCATCAAAAATGAAGAGGAACCATGTGTTTTCAAAAAGGTCAGTGGGAGCGCTGTTGTCTTCCTCGTATTGTACGTGGATGACATCCTCCTTATTGGGAATGATATTCCCATGTTAACAACAATCAAATTATGGTTGTCCAAGGAATTCTCCATGAAAGACCTAGGTGAAGCATCCTTTATTCTAGGAATTAAGGTCTATAGGGATAGACCGAATAGGATGCTAGGACTTTCACAGAAGATGTACATAGAGAAAGTACTAAAGAGGTTTAGTATGGAAAACTCTAAGAGGGGATTAATACCCTTCAGACATGGTATTCATCTTTCCAAGAAGATGTGCCCTAGCACACCTGAGGAAATAGAACGCATGAGCAAGATCCCTTATGCTTCTGCAATAGGGAGCCTCATGTATGCCATGCTATGTACACGACCTGATATAGCCCATGCTGTGAGTGTCACAAGCAGATATCAGTCAAATCCAGGTGAAGAACACTGGACTTCTGTGAAATGTATCCTTAAGTACTTGAGAAGAACTAAGGATATGATGTTGGTCTTTGGTAATGGAGAACTCCAAGTCCAGGGATACACAGACTCGGATTTCATGTCCGATATAGATGATCGAAAGTCGACATCTGGGAGTCTGTTTGTGTGCAATGGTGGTGCTGTCAGCTGGAAGAGTTTCCAAGCAAACGGTGATAGCAGATTCCACCATGGAAGCAGAATATATCGCTGCATCAGAGGCTGCGAAGGAAGCATTCTGGTACAAGAAGTTTGCTGCAGAAATTGGAGTAATGCCATCAGATGCCATTCCTCTATACTGCGACAACAATGGCGCCATAGCCCTTGCTAAGGAGCCGAGGTCTCACCAGAAATCCAAGCACATTGAGCGGCGATACCACCTCATCCGCGATTACCTCGAGAAGGGTTACGTCGAGGTCAAGAGAGTCAACTCCACAGATAATGTGGCAGACCCACTTACAAAGCCGTTGGGCCAGCAGAAGATCGAAGCCCACCTTGAGAAGATGGGACTTAGACTTGTAGCCAATTGGCTTTAGGACAAGTGGAAGATTGTTAGATATATGTGCCCTAGAAGCCAGAATTGGCTGACACTTGTAATACAACACTTCTAGGGGCAAAATTATTAATTTTTGACTATATATTAATGAAATGGGGTTATTTTCTATCACAGCCTGTGTATTTAGTGTCTGTGATACATCCTTTGAGTAATGGTAATGATAATTCATATTTCAAGAGTTGAAAAATTTAAGACATGAATAATCATTATTAACTCATAAACAGCTCCCGACCATAGGATCATCACGAGGATGGTGATTGTATCGGAAGGTTGGTGTACGATCGCTTCTTTTAGTAGATGAGTCTTAGTCTACGGTTGGAGACATCGGAGAGAGAGTATAGGTACTCGTTAGAGAACGAGGGCACTGAGCGTGAACCACCTCGAGTAGTCATTAGGGAGTCTACCTTCTCGTCAATGACTGACTCGATGCCTGCAGTAGTGGCGTGTCTGGTATCTTTGACTCTGAGATGATCGGCAGTTCACCTTGAGGGTGTTATAGTTTGACTACACCATTACTCAGTCTCCTAGCCATATTGGAACCCTGAGGTGTTGTTGGCTATGACATGTTCATTGTAGGAACTGGATTTGCATCAAGATGGGATCTATCTACCTCGGTGGTAGAGAGTAAAGCCCCTATGAATGATCATGAGAATCCAGTCTAAAATTCCATGGCCATGTTAGAGTGAAATAATAGAAAGAGTTTCTATTAGATTTCACTTGGACTCGAATCGATGATTACATCATATGACAGAGACATAGGGTTTGACGAGTTTCACCTTAACCCTAAATCTGATCGGAGCTCAAGATAGAAGAATTGAATCACACAGGTAGCTGCACCAAGAGTTTCATTCAGCTCTGATGGGTTGCCACCATATACTACCTAGGTGTCCACTGGTGGGTTTTGGGAGCAATTGAATGATTTAGATGATCGATCATTTAGTTGTTCGAATCAGAAGAGTTCTGATCGCATCGAAAGAAGTTTCGATGATGTCTATGATAGAGATCATGACATATCGCATTACCATACACAGAACTGAACCAACTGGGTCAACACAACAAGGGTTAGAATCTGGTGATCATCCAATTGAACTGGATCTAGTTTCAATTGATCTGAATTGAGATTCAATTAGGTTAAGGAAATCGTGCTAGCACTCTCGATTTGAACCTAACGTTCTTCTTTTACTATCAAAATAAGTTGTCCTGACTGAGCCAAAGGAGTTTGTGGCTCAAATCAGAGGCCTTCATATGGTCTGATTGGAGGTTGTCCAAGTCAGAAATAGGTTGTCTTATTTGTAAACATTACCTGCCATTTTTGTGTCACTTGCCATTTCTTGTTCTTTGACTTTGGTCAAAGTCTACCTTTGACTGGTCAACGTTGACCATTGACCCTTTGACTTTTGACCACATGTCAATGCACCTATTGGAGAGCTGGTGGGGGCCTGTCCCCTGCCAGAACTGGCAAGGAGAAGGCGCACGCCAAGGGTGGCGTGAGCCCAAGTAGGAGGCGCCTAGGAGTCCCTTGTTGACAAGGACTCCACTCCCTTTTGGATTCCAATCAAGAGTTCTACTAAGAATCCAGTTTGATGGTCTTAGGCACCTCTAAGGAGGAATCCAGGGGTCTCTATTCAACCAATCAGATTTAGATCTGATTTCACAAAGGGTTGTGATTGGTTGAGAGGAAGAGGAGTTGGATCACAAGAGGTCTATAAATAAGACCCTGCCGCCCAACCCTAATGCTAATGCAATTCAATTAAGAAACCCACACCCCAAGGCTGCCTCTCCCCTTCCTCCACGCCAATAGTCTCTTCTCCCTTGCTCTCCACATCCAAAAGCCATTTGGACTTAGTTGGTGCGATTCAGATCAAGGAAAGACGATCAAAAGCAAGAAGGCGCGCTGCTGCAAAAGGATTGACTGCATGATCTTCAAAAGAGTTGTTTGAAAAGATCCCTCCAGATCAGATCTATCAGAGTCTGATTTCTGAGGTTGATAGAGAGAAGTAGGATCTCCAGATTCAACCCAAGTTGGTATTATCGGTAGAGGCTGAGGCGCTTGCGTGGCTAGGATCTCAGAATCCTTCCGCCCTCAAACAGGATCATCCTAGAGGTAAATAGGATTACCCAAATCAGTAAATTAAATTTGATTTAATTTTATCTGTATTTTCTTTTATTAATAAATAAATAAATCAATCTAAAATTAATGCAGATCTGATTGAGATCGAGAAAATTTTGAGAAAATATCTCTTGATCTGATCAGATCTGGACGACCTTGGATCGGGAAATCAGGATTTCCCTTCATTGTCCCCAACTCACTGGACCAATCTTATTAAATCTAATATCCCACCTATGATCCAATTAGAATATGCTAAACGTAATTTCTAAACTTAATAGTTTCGATACTTATAGACCCATTAAAGATCAGGTGAGGAGGCCTAGTACTAATGCGCAGCCAATGATGAGAACTTTAGAAAAAAAAGATTGTATTGAAATTAATCATATGAATGACACCTAGCTGAAACTAAACTAGATGCTAGTTCTACATTAAACGGAGACTGATAAAGAAAAAAAAGAGAATGAAATGATTTACCTAAGATCTATAACCTAAAGTCATGTTCCTA
>QRFJ01000817.1:264804-280030 GCA_006176705.1 Cocos nucifera | reverse complement strand
ACACTTCTAGGAGCAAAATTATAATTTTGACTAAAATCAATAAATGGGTTATTTTCTATCACATATGTGTATTTAGTGTCTGTGATACATCCTTTGAGTTAATGGCAATGATAATTCATATTTTCAAGAGTTGAAAATTTAAGACATGAATAATCATTATTAACTCATAAATTGCTCCCGACCATAGGATCATCACGAGGATGGTGATTGATCCGAAAGGTTGGTGTACAATCGCTTCTCTTTAGTAGATGAGTCTTGAGTCTATGGTGTGGAGACACCAGAGCGAGAGTACAGGTACTCGTTAGAGAATGAGGGCACTGAGCGTGACCACCTCGAGTAGTCATTAGGGAGTCTACCTTCTCGTCAATGACTAACTCGATGCTGCAGTAGTCTAACTGATTCTTTGACCTGATGTGCATCGGCAGTTCACCTTGAGGGTGTTATAGTTTGACTACACCATTACTCGATCTCCTAGCCATATGGAATCCTGAGGTGTATGTTGGCTATAGCATGTTCATTATAGGAACTAGATGGCATCAAGATGGAATCAATCTACCTCGGTGGTAGAGGAGCAGCCCTTTGATAATCATGAGAATCAAGTCCAGAAGCCCATGGCCATGGCAGAGTGAAATAATAGAAAGAGTTTCTATTTAGATTTTCACATTGGACTCGAATCGAATAATTACATCATATGACAGAAACTAGGGTCTGACAAGTTTACCTTAACCCTAATCTGATCGGGGTTCAAGATAGAAGGACTGAATCACATAGGTAGCTGCACCAAGAGGTTTGCATTCATCTCTGATGGGTTGCCACCATATGCTGCTAGGTGTCACTGGTGGATTTTGGGAGCAATTAGAATGATTTAGATGATCAATCATTCTAGCTGTTCGAATCAGAAGAGTTCTAATCCATCAAAAGAAGTTTCGATGATGTCGATGATAGAGATCATGACATATCCCATTACCATATAGAACTGAACCTAACTGGGTCACACAAACAAGGGTTTGAATCTGATGATCATCAATTGAACTGATCTAGTTCAATTGATCTGAATGAGATTCAATTAGGTTCAAGGAAATTGTGCTAGCACTCGATTGAACCTAACGTTCTTCTTTTGCTATCATAAATAAGTTGTCCTGTCTGAGCCAAAGGAGTTTGTGCTTAATCAGAGGCCTTCATATGTTCTGATCGAAGGTTGTCCAAGTCAGAAAAGATTGTCTTATTTTGTAAGACATTACCTGCCATTTTTGGTCACCTGCCATTTCTTGTTCTTTGACTTTGGTCAAAAGTCTACCTTTGACTGGTCAAACATTGACCATTGATACTTTGACTTTTGACCACATGTCACGCACCTATTGGAGAGCTGGTGGGGGCTTGTCCCCATGCTAGAACCTAGCAAGGAGAAGGGTGCATGCTCCCCTAGGCGTGTGCCCAAGTTGGAGGCGCCTAGGAGTCCTTGTTGGACAAGGACTCCATCTCCTTTTTGGATTCCGATTAGAGTTCTTCTAAGAACCAACTTTGACTGGTCTTAGGCACCCTCTAAGGATGAATCCAGGGGACTCTATTCTCACCAATTAGATTTAGATCTGATTTCACAAAGGGTTGTGATTGGTTGGGAAGAAGAGAGTTGGATCACAGCTAGTCTATAAATAAGACCCTGTACCCAACTCAGATTGATATGAGATTGAAGCTAAGAGTTTCCATACGCCCTAAGGCTGCCTCTCCCCTCCTTCTCCATGCCAAACCACCTTCTCCCCTTGCTCTCCACGTCCAAAAGGAGTTTTGGATTTTTGCTGGTGCGATTCATGCAAGAGAAATGCGATCAAAAGCAAGATGGCTGCGCTGCTGCAAAGGACGACTGCTGATCTTCAAAAGGAGTTTTGAAGATCCTCCAGATCAGATCTAGATCTAATTTTTGGAGACGTGATAGAGAAGAAGGGGATCTCCAGATTCAGCCCAGGTGGATATCGGTAAAGGCCAGGTGCTTGCGTGGCTAGATCCAGAATCTTCCGCTGCATACAGGATCATCAACAGGGTAATAGGATTACCCAAATTAGGTAAATTAAATTTGATTTAATTTATCTTTATTTATTTTATTTGTTAAAATAATATTAACCAGATTTGAAACATCCCAGATCTGATACAGATTAAAGAGAAAATTTTTAAAATATCTCTCTGATCAGATCGAATCAGGAAGTAGGATCATGTCTCCATCCCTCAGCCTCCTGCTATCCTCAAGACCCTGCATGGAAGTGCACAGATGAGCACTAGAACCAGAGTCAAGCACCCAACTGGATGCAGAAGAAATCATAAGGTTAGACTCAATAACGAGCATACCTCCAGAAGGACCTTCCTTCTTGTTCTTCAGGGTGGCCAGGTAAGTAGGGCAGTTCCGCTTCCAATGGCCGTCGCTGTTGCAATGAAAATACTTTCCTTTGACATCGGCTTTCTTCTTCGGCTCTGCCTTCTTCTTCTTTGATCCTTCCACCTTTTGCTTTTTCACAGACTTCTTTTTCTTTCCATAAGACTTTCTTTTGGAAGAAGTCCGTTCCATAGCAAGAACTGAGCCTTTAGAACCTTTCATAGAAAGCTCAGCGGTAACCAGCATATTCATTAATTCGGCCAAGGAATTTTGAAGTTTATGCATGTGGTAATTCATGATGAATTGCCCATATGCATCAGTCAAGGATTGCAGAATAATATCGTTCTGCAGGTCCAAGTCTAACTTCACACCGAGCTTCTCAAGCTCTTCCATGTCCTTGATCATTGTCAGACAGTGATCTTGGACTGACTGCCCATCACGCATCTTAGCCTTAAAAAGTCATTTCGTGACTTGATATTTGGCTGCGCGACTCTGTTCACCAAACATCTCCTGCAGGTGAGCCAACATTTGGCGAGCAGTCCCGATATCCTTCATGTTGGCGCTGGAGCTCATCAGACATCGAGCCCAACATGTAATATCTGGCCTTATTATCTTCGTCTATCCATTTTTCCAGAGACGCTCTCTGTTCAATAGGATGGACGGGCTGGTAAGGTGGGAGGGTCCTGGTCCAATACATGGGTTAACTTCTCGAAACCCAAAACTATTTTGTAGTTCCTGAGCCAATCTTTATAATTGGGTCCAGTCAGTCTATGTGTGTCTAGGATACGTGCCAATGGGTTGGACGCAGACATTTTTCCTGTAGAGAGTCAAAGATTCTAGTTAGATACTGTAATTTTGACTTGACCAATTTATTTAGGGAATTTTATTTTTAAACAAATTAGCTCCCACTATTTTCTCGGATCCCTACACTCCCTCTGTAGAGATGCGAAAAATCTCCATGATTAATGATTTCTAGTGGGTGGTGCGGTCTCACCAACTGACTCATCACCTCACCTAACAGTTATTGGTGATGGGTTAGCCAATGAGTGAACAACTCTTGTTCAATGATTCTCTAATCATGGTGCACCCAAACTTGGTCTCTAATTCATGAATCTCACCGTATCCGAAATATTGATCCACTCCTTAGTTAAGTCAGACCCACCATTTGCATAGACTGGGTTCCTAATTGAGTCTCTCACCGTATCCGAAATATTGAGCCCAACTCATCCTCCAGCCCATAGCATCCAATGCCTAATAGACATGGTTGCATCTTCTCGGTGCAACTGAGCCACTGTATCCAGCCGAGAACAATCAACCCCGGGAAGGGCCCGCACATCTACAATGGTGGAAGACCTCAGACTTAATCTTTTCTTAGGGAGAATTGATTCAGGTCTCATTAAACTAGACTTGGCTTAGTCATAACAATTATGACTAACCTAGTGGCATGGGTTAGCTCGGATTATTGACCACCTCAGATCAGAACTGTGTCAACAGATATGGCCAGGTAAGTGAGACCGGTGGAAGGAATATGCCATTAACTCGTACAAGAACGCATTCAGGTCGAGTAGCTTCCAATTAAAAACCAGTCGGTCGTATGTGCCAAACTTACCTTAGACACCAAATTGTTGAGCCAGAACCAATTGGGTTAGCCTACAATCCAGACTCTAACCTCTGAGCCTAATTAGGTCTTGCTTGATCGTGACTCGATCTTGACCCAGACTTAATCCTATTAGGCTGGTCAATTTAAGCATTGTTGATCCCATCTAACCAACTCTTGATTCGGTTTGATCAACCGCTTAGACCTAATTGAGCTACCCAAGCCCGAACCCAGTATTATGAATATGTCTTAGATCTGAAAATTCTCAATTTTAGACCTAATTAATATTCCATAATCTTAATTCTTAATTAAGTAGGGTTCATAAACAAAATATGCACAATAAATCCTAGGGTTTCAGGATCTAGGGTTTTGCAGAAAGTAAGTTTTGGGTTTCTGATTAAGGACGAACACGCAGCACCCCTACACATCATAAGAACACCCCATCGAATGGAAAGAGAGGGCCTTTAAACCCTTCTTCGTTCTTATGATCCGGACGGCCAAGAGGAACGCCTTAATCAGGAACATGCAATACTACAAAATAGTTTTAGATCTATATCATATATCTCATATATAAATTAGATCTAATCATGGCATATTTTGCATACATCTCATGTATCAAATCATGCATATTTTTAGATCTAAATTATCTCATAATAATCTAAAAATTAGATTTAAATTGATCTTATCAAAATAAACCCTAATCTAGATAATTATGTAGAACTATTCTACAACTAGTCTAGACATGCATCAATCATATCTCATATGATATTCAAAATTAAATAATTTTTATTTACTATTTTTTAGATGTTATTATAATACTTATAATATCAAAAAATAGTAAATAAAAGATCTAAAATATGATTTAATCAGATTAAATCAAAAACATGCAAGACTATTCTATAGAACTATTCTATTCTAGAACTAGTCATGCATATCTTCTAATCTTAGATCCAAATCATTTAATTTTAATTTTTTCTAATTTCAGATCTGATCACATCTCATGTGACATCTAAAATCAATTATTTTTTAATTAAAATAAATTTAAAATTAGATCTAAATACTTTTAGAACCATGGCTCTGATACCAGTTGAAGGAAAATCCTGATTTTTCCGGTCCAGGTTCGTTCAGATCTGATCAGATCAAGAGATATATTTCAAAAATTTTTTCTCTTGATCTATATCAGATCTGAGATATTTTAGATCTAATTCTTATTATTTTAATAAATAAAATAAAATAAGATAAATTAAATCAAATTTAATTTACCTTGATTTGGGTAATCCTATTACCCGTTGATGATCCTGTATGCAGCGGAAGGTTCTGGATCTAGCCACGCAAGTGCCTGGCCTCTACCGGTATCCACTCAGGCTGGATCTAGAGATCCTCTTCTTCTCTATCACATCTCCAAAAATTAGATCTGGATCTGATCTGGAGGATCTTCAAAACTCCTTTTGAAGATCAGCAGTCGTCCTTTGCAGCAGTGCAGCCTTCTTGCTTTTGATCGCCTTTCTTTGATCTGGATCGCACCAACCAAGCTCCAAAACTATTTTGGACATGGAGAGGAGAGGGAGAAGAAGCTTTGGCATGGAGGAGGAGAGGAGAAAAGGCCTTTGGGCATATGGAAACTCTTAGCCTCTTTGAGTTGGGTACAGGGTCTTATTTATAGACTAACTGTGATCCAACTCCTCTTCTTCCCAACCAATCACAACCCTTTGTGAAATCAGATCTAAATCTGATTGGTGGGAATAGAGTCCCCTGGATTCCTCCTTAGAGGGTGCCTAAGACCAGTCAAAGTTGGTTCTTAGAAGAACTCTAATTGGAATCCAAAAAGGAGATGGAGTCCTTGTCCAACAAGGACTCCTAGGCGCCTCCAACTTGGGCACACGCCAAGGGTGGCGTGCGCCCTCCTCCTTGCCAGGTTCTGGTAGGGGGACAGGCCCCCACCAGCTCTCCAATAGGTGCATGACATGTGGTCAAAAGTCAAAGTGTCAATGGTCAACGTTTGACCAGTCAAAGGTAGACTTTTGACCAAAGTCAAAGAACAAGAAATGGCAGGTGACCAAAAATGGCAGGTAATGTCTTACAAAATAAGACAACCTTTTCTGACTTGGACAACCTCCAGTCAGACCATATGAAGGCCTCTAATTGAGCACAAACTCCTTTGGCTCAGACAGGACAACTTATTTATGATAGTAAAAGAAGAACGTTAGGTTCAATCGAGTGCTAGCACGATTTTCTTGAACCTAATTGAATCTCATTCAGATCAATTGAACTAGATCAGTTCAATTGATGATCACCAGATTCAAACCCTTGTTTGTGTGACCCAGTTAGGTTCAGTTCTGTATGGTAATGGGATATGTCATGATCTCTATCATCGACATCATCGAAACTCCTTTCGATGGATCAGAACTCTTCTGATTCGAACAGCTAGAATGATCGATCATCTAAATCATTCTAATTGCTCCCAAAATCCACCAGTGACACCTAGCAGTATATGGTGGCAACCCATCAGAGCTGAATGCGAACCTCTTGGTGCAGCTACCTGTGTGATTAAGTTCTTCTATCTTGAGCCCCGATCAGATTAGGGTTAAGGTAAACTCGTCAAACCCTAGTCTCTGTCATATGATGTAATCATTCGATTCGAGTCCGATGTGAAAATCTAAATAGAAACTCTTTCTATTATTTCACTCTACCATGGCCATGGATTTCTGGACTTGATTCTCATGATTATCATAGGGCTGCTCCTCTACCACCGAGGTAGATAGATTCCATCTTGATGCCATCCAGTTCCTACAATGAACATGCTATAGCCAACATACACCTCAGGGTTCCATATGGCTAGGAGATCCGAGTAATGGTGTAGTCAAACTATAACACCCTCAAGGTGAACTGCCGATGCACCTCAGGTCAAAGAACCAGACACACTACTGCAGCATCGAGTCAGTCATTGATGAGAAGGTAGACTTCCTAATGACTACTCGAGGTGGTCATGCTCAGTGCCCTCGTTCTCTAACGAGTACCTATACTCTCGCTCCGGTGTCTCCACACCGTAGACTCAAGACTCATCTACTAAAGAGAAGCGATTGTACACCAACCTTTCGGATCAATCACCATCCTAGTGATGATCCTATGGTCGAGAGCAATTTATGAGTTAATAATGATTATTCATGTCTTAAATTTTCAACTCTTGAAAATATGAATTATCATTTCCATTAACTCAAAAGATGTATTACAGACACTAAATACACATATGTGATAGAAAATAACCCATTTTATTCATATTAGTCAAAATTATAATTTTGCCCCTAGAAGTGTATTTTGCCCCTAGAAGTGTATTATAAGTGTCGCCAATTCTGGCTTCTAGGGCACATATATCTAAAACTTCACACTGCCATGGCCATGGGCTTATGGACTCAATCTCATGATCATCATAGGACTACTCCTCATCTATCGAGGTAGATAGATTTCTTATTAGTGCAATCTAATTCCTACAACAAACATGTTATAGCCAACATACACCTCAGGATTTTGAATGGCTAGGAGATCGAGTTATGGTGTAGTCATACTATAACACCCTCAAGATGAACTGCTGATGCATCTTAGATCAAAGAATCAGACATACCACTGCAGCATCGAGCTAGTGATCGATGAGATGGTAGACTTTCTTATGACTGCTCAAGGTGGTTACACTTAGTACCCTCATTCTCTAACGAGTATCTATACTCTTGCTCTGGTGTCTCCATACCATAGACTCAAGACTTATCTATTCTAAGAAAGTGATCATACACCAACCTTCCAGATCGATCACCATCCTTGTGATAATCATTTGGTCAAGAGTAGTTTATGAGTTAATTATGAAAATTCATGTCTTAAATTTTCAACTCTTAAAAATATAAATTATCATTACCATTAACTCAAAGGATGTATCAAAGATACTTTAAATACATACTATGATAAAAAATAACTCTTTTATCAATTTACAGTTAAAATTATAAAATTGCCTATAGAAGTGTATTACAAGTATCAGCCAATCTGGCTTCTAGGGCACACATTTAACATTTGGACTCTATATGATAGAGTCCTTGGGGCATCCAACTCTTGGACACCCCCTTCCATATTTTTGGCATGAGAACCTAGAAACCAATGCACAAACCTGGAGACAAAGTGGTGAACAAAAAATTTGGCAAGGGAAAAAATGGTGCAAAAGAGGGAGGAAGTATTTTGGTTTGTAGGGACTCTATCAAATAGAATGTCATACAAACTACTTTTCAATTTTGACCAATTCAAAATTTATTCCAAAACAAACTAGATATGTGGTGTGGAGAGCTTCTCTTAGGCATGGAGAAGCTCACAAAAAAATCTAGAATTAGATATGTGGGGCATGGGATAATTCCTTAGATGGTGTAAGGGAGAAGTGAGGAGTCCTAATCTAACTAGGACTCTTCTCTTTAGACTAGGTCAAACTAAGTTAAATTCTTTTCTAATTAGATTTGAGTTAACCTATTTAATAGATAATTTTAATCAAATTAAAAGTCTAATTAAATTAGATTTAATCAAATTTAAATTTGATTTAATTTTTAATTAAATTAGATATTCAACGCACTCAAGTCCTAATTGAATAAGGACTTGTTCTCTCTTGCAATTATCTTATCTTGTAAACTAATTAGACTTAATCAAATTAAATCTAAACTAATTCTAATTAAATATAATTTAATTAGACTTGATCTCATCCTGATTGCTTAATCAAATTAAGTCAATTAGCAATCCAATTGCTAATCTATCCTTCTGTGACACTTGCATTACGTCAAACATCAATCGTATTGATTGTTTGACCTTAGAATGATTCTAAATCTTTGATTAGCCATTTGATCAGATTACAATCCTTTATGTATATGATCACATAGGTTCGAATCTAAGCTAGTAGCATAGAAAATCAATTTCTATACTAATCGAAAATAACCATCTAGCAATGATACCCGACGTCCGGATAGGTCGAATGTATGTAAAGCAACATTCTTAGAATCCTGGCCTATGGTTACTGTATAATTCATCCTTTTGACCAATAATATTCAAGATAACTTCAGATATACTATCAACACACATACAAGTCATCCATATTGTGTCTCAAAATTTTGTAAATCTTATGACTCCTCATGAGGATTACCTAGGCCTAGATTTTGCTAAATTGACTCATACACTGACTCTACACATACTTTACTGTATCCAAAAATTTTTTGAATCTATATTCAAAATACTGACAGTCCTGCATCAAAGTATAGTGAGTTGCTTGAAAGTCACCATGGTGATCTCAGATCGAAGGGACCCTTATATCCATTGGCCTTAGCTAGCTACTCTTGACAACAGAGTGCTACATTGGTCATATTCAGTACAGATGTACTCCTATATCCTACTTGCATGCCATACCAATATCTCCATATCACTTGGTTACGAGGACAACCAATTTATATGACATACAGCGATCTATACTTGATAAGTTATCATCCTATAAAATAACTTATCATTTGGTCGTGAATAATTTAAGAACCATCTAATAAATTTTTCTTTATCGATTAGGTGTGGTTCTAAGGACTTCATCACAGTTTAGGAGTTCATTTAAGAAAGATAGAACTTGTATGATGAATAAACCAAATAACAATTATTATTTGATAATTCATATATCAAGTTCAATCATCTGTAACTTTGATGATTGGCTTTAGGATACATTTATCAATAACTTTCATTTGGACTAAAGTCAATCAGAATAATATCAAATATCCTATCTTCCACTTGAACTCGTAGAACTCCTTAATTCTGAGACTTTGTGAAATGGGTTGGTCAAGTTCTCATTTTTCATCAATCTTCTAAAGATCAACCTCATCCTGATCAAAATTAAAGATGATAGCGATGCAGAGTATGCTAGTCCTTTGGTGCACCATTGGTTCTTTAGCGATGGCTCCAGTGCTACATTAAGACTGGACCACTGATGGAGGGTGCCACTCCCAGCTTACTAATAAACTATGCCACCACACAATCTACATTGCAGCATCTCATGCCATGATGTACTCTACATCATTAATAGAATAGGCTACAATACTTGAAACTTTTCCAGTAATTTGCTCCTCCAATTAGGATAAATTCATGATCCGATACTCTCTTGATGTTGTCTTTATTTGACTAGAACTAGAACCAAAATATTCTATAAGTATTAAGTTAGTTTCTCCATGTATAAATCACTAGACCTTAGTATTTCTCAAATATACAAGGATTGTGTACATAATCTTCCTATGTTTCTCACTTGGATCAGACTGGTATCTACTCACTATCTGTAGTGATTATTATTATGATTTGACACCTTCAATTTGATCCACAGCAAGAAGCGAATCAATTTTTAGCAAAGCCGTCAGGTCGGCTCTGATATGCGGTCGAGTTGGTTCAGATTGAGATTGAGCCAGCTCGAACCATAGTCGAGCCAACACTCTCAGGCAGACAGACAGTAGGAGTCCAGATGAGATGCAGTCAAGCCAGCTCACCCTTGATCAAGCCAGCTTGATGGAGGCGAACATAACATAATAGGAATTTTTCTATTTAGACTCGGATTGCAATTAATCCAAGGGGTCTATAGGAGTTGTGCATGGACCATAGGATCCAGCGGCCATGGACGATTGTAGTCATGATCTAAAGGTTGAAAAATATTTCAAAACTCCATTAAAGATATATTCGAATAATATTAGGAGAATGAGCCCTTTTAGGACTCATGTGAACTACTAAGAAGAGGATTCTCATCCTATTTAAAGGGCTGAGGTGCTGTAGAACAAAAAAAGATGGCATGTGTGATGTGAAAGGCATGTAAAGAAGCTTAGATAGCCATTGAGAGGTGCTTGGTAGAGCACTAAGTATGTACAGCCCGTGAGAGAGAGAAGCAATACATGTATAGCATCCGATGAGAAGGCTATGAGGGTAGAGCATCTTGTAGCTTCTATGGGTCTTCTTGGAATTCTGAGAGAGCTTTTATAAGGATAGCTTCTAGTTGAGAGAGATTTATGGATGGTGAGTTGAGAGTGGGTGTTCTTCTCTTATACCTATTTTTTTTCTTTCATAGTGAAGCTTTGCATGCCCCATGGAGGTGAGCCTTTAGGCTGATCTATGTACATGATTATTTTTTTATTTTATTTCTTTCTTCTTTCTGTCGTAATAATTTGGTACTAGATCCTTAACAAGTGGTATCAGAGTAACTGATATTCTAATAGTTTGATATCAGAGTGAGTTGATATCACAATAATTGGTATCAGAGCCTGATAGTACTAGAGCATAGATTGTAGCAGTGGATAGAGATTAAAGAATATGGAGAAGACAAGCACAATCAAGATGGAGATCAATAGGTTCGATGGGAAGAGCAATTTCTTCCTGTGGCAAGCAAGGGTAAAGAATGTCCTCATCCAACATAGATTGATCGATGCTCTTTTGTATGATAAGACGCCAACCACCATAGAGATGAAGGATTGGAAGTAGATCCAGATGCAGGCGATGAGCACAATCCTCTTGTACCTAGTGGATGATGTGGTGATCAATGTATTTAGCAAGACTTTTCCAACGATGCTGTGGTCAAAGCTCGAGAAGTTGTACATGACGAAGTTGCTCACCAACATGTTATTCCTTTGGAGATAGTTCTACCAGCTACAGATGGACAAAGGCCAGAGCATGCGGCAGCATCGATACAACTTCTAGAAGATCCTCACCAACCTTCTCAGCATCAATAAAAAAGTTAAGGAGAATATTAGGTCATTGATCTTGCTAGCATCGCTCCCTCCTTCGTATGACTCCTTGGTGACTGCTGTACTAGTAGAAAAGAGCACTATCAAGATGGGCAAGATCATAACAGCGGTACTTGAGAATGAGATTCTCAGGAGGGAAAACTCAGCTTCAAGATTAGATGGTGGCAGCTCAGCTTTGGTGATTTCTAGAGCAGGAGGTAGTAAACGAAGTGACAGAGGACCACGAGAAGGGTGATTCAGGTCCAAGATGAGGTATCTTAGCAAGATTAGATGCTATAGGTGCGATGAGTTGGGGCATTGAGTCAAGGATTGCCTACAACTCAAGGATCGGAATGAGGGTTACTGCAGTGATGGCTAGTAGCGAGTCAAAGGATGATGTCCTGGAGATATCCGATGAGGTATCTAGCTCTTCTCAATAGTAAATTTTAGATTTTGCATGCACATATCATGTTGATTATGGAAAGGAGTAGTTTGACTCTTTGGAGAGTAGTGATGGCACTGTTTATCTATTGGATGGATCGAGCTATGCGATTAGAGGCATTAGGACGAATCAGCTAGGAAGATACATGATGGTATAGTGAGGAAGATTGGGGGAAGGTCTGATACATACCTTATTTTAGATGGAATCTTATCTTACCGAGTAGACTGAATTTAAATGGCTACAAGTGGGTAACTGATGATGGAATGAAGGTCAAGCATAGTGATAGGATGATATTGGAGGAGAAGAAGAAGACAAGAGGACATTATTATCTAGCAAGAAGCTCAGTATGAGGTAGAGCTTCAGGAATCAGAGAGCGCCCAGTGCAAGGTGGAGCTCTAGGTGGAGATGAATCGAGCACGAGATAAGAGACTCGAAAGGATGAGAAGTGATGTTGCAGAGTGAAGTTCCTATTGCCATAGGAGAATTCTACGAGTAGATCTTTAGTGAAAGTGGACATAGTCCATGGTGGAGGTGGGATCGAGTGGCCTAGCTCGACTCCCATGTTTGCCCATCCATGATCAGTTGGCGTGCCCCAGGGCATGGGGGTGAGATGGATCACAAGCTTTCAAAGTCAGGTGGAGACCAAATATCAAGTTGAGATGGAGATTGTTAGGATTTGATGACTCACATTCGGTCCACAATAAGAAGCAAATTAGTTTTCAGCATAGCAATTAGGCCAGCTCTAATACGCGATCGAGCTAGTACAGATTGAGAATGAGTTGGCTTGAACCACAGTCAAGCTAGCTCTCTCAGGCAGACAGATAGCAGAACTCCAGATGAGATGCAGTCGAGCCAGCTTGATCCTTGACCGAGCCAGCTCGATGGAGATGAGTAGAATACGATAGAATTTTTTCTATTTGGGCTCAAATTGTGATTAATCTAATGAATCTATGGGAGTTGCGCATGGACTATAGGATCCAGCGGCCATGGAGGATTGCGATCATGATCTGATGGTCGAAAAATATTACAAGACTCCATCAAGAATATGTTTGACTCATATTAGGAGAACGAGCTCTGTTAGAACTCCTTTGAATAGTTGAGAAGAGGATTCTCATCCTATTTAAATGGCTAAGGTGTTGTGGTGCAAAAAAGGTGGCACGTGTGGTGTGAGAGGTATGTTGAGTGGCTCAGATAGCTGCCAAGAGGAGCTTGGCAGAGCACTGAGTACGTGCAGCCTGTGAGAGTGAGAAGCAACAAGTGCATAGCATTTGATGAGGAGGCTGTGAGTGCAGAGCATCTTGTAGCTTTTGTGGATCTTCTTGGAATTTTGAGAGAGCTTTTGTGAGGATAGCTTCTAGTTAAGAGAAACTTGTGTATGATGAGTTGAGAGTGGATGTTCCTCTCTTGTACTTATTTTTTTCTTTCATAGTGAAGCTTTGCATGTCCCATGGAGGTGAGCCTTTAGGCTGATCCATGTATTTGATTATTTTTTTTATTTTATTTCTTCCTTCATTCTGCTCTAATAATTTAGTACTAGATCCTTAATAAGCAGTATCAGAGTAGTTGATATCCCAACAATTTGGTATTAGAGTGAGTTGATACCACAACAAGTATACCATGTCTGGTCTTGTACAAAAAGAAATAAGATAACCGCTAAATCTTTATTCCTTTGTAATGCTAGAATGTTATTCTTAATTAAGAGAATGTTATCCACAGACACCACAAGGAGTAACACTATAAAACTTTTTGCCTACTCACAAATGCAGTGTTCCTCTTTATTCATATTAAAGACATACATTCAAAATATATGTTCCAACTTCGAGATAATAGCCAAACTAGTTTTATAGATCTCTACCTTTCTATCTGCACTACTCTGATCCTTTGAAAATCCATTCACACCCAATGGATTTTATCTCTTCAGGTGAATCAACTAGTGTCTACATGCTTTTGATTTCCATGGACTCCAATTCGGATTTTATAGCTCCAAGCCACTTCTCGGAGTCAGACCTCTACAAAGCATCCGTATAGGTGATCCAACCCTTGTTGTTCTCATCGAGCTTAATAGGATCACTGTCATGGATCTAGATATCAAAGTATCTATCCAGCTAATATTGTACTTTACCGAATCTCCTTAATGGTGCCTCTTTAATGCGCTCCAGGTTTGATCTGATCAAATCCAATTCTATAGGTTTACTAGATTATGTCAATTCTTTCTACCAGTCAAACTTTCTTAAGTTCAACTTTTTAGACATCAATTCTTTTTCTAAGGAACTCCTCTTCAAAATGAATGCCCTACTACTTAGAACAATTTTTGTTCTTTAGGATGTTAGAAATAATAACCCCTAGTTTTCCTGGGGTATCCTATAAATAAACACCTATTGGACCAGGATCCAAGTTTATCTATGTGCAAATATTTAACATAGGATGGTCAACCCCAAAGTCAGAGGTGATTGAGTCTAGGTCTACACTTGATCCATATCTAATATGGAGTCTTTGTGATAAATTTACTTGAAATAAATTTTTGAGTAAAATAATTAATCTTAAGAGCTTAACCCTGAAACAGGCAGACTAGTAAATCGCATCATGGATCGAACCACGTCAAAAAAAATTTGATTTCTTCTTTTTGATACACTGTGTTCTAGAAGGAGTCTACTAAGAGAGATTTTCATTCTCTCTTAGACATGTCAAAAATTCACTAGATAAGTGTTCACCTCCTCAATCTGATCGAAGAGTTCTAGTATCTTTTTTAGTTTATTTTTCTATTTTTTTATTAAATTATTTAAATATTTTAAATAATTTAACTAGTGCACCAATACCTAGATAGGTCATCTACGATAAAATATTGATATCCTTGACATTATCTAATTTTGAATATTTATTCGATGTGAACATTACACTTAACGGACTATATAAATATCATTTTCTTATTGTCCACATATTATTATAACATCATTCACAATGATATCATAATAATTTCATTTTATTAATAAATAATGATCATCTTTGGCCAAAAGACCAACAGCGATCATATTTATTATGAACAATGGACTTTAGTGACAATCACTCAAAATGAC
>QRFJ01000817.1:189263-263804 GCA_006176705.1 Cocos nucifera | reverse complement strand
GATTTTATCTCTTCAGGTGAATCAACTAGTGTCTACATGCTTTTGATTTCCATGGACTCCAATTCGGATTTTATAGCTCCAAGCCACTTCTCAGAGTCCGACCTCTACAAAGCATCCGTATAGGTGATCCAACCCTTGTTGTTCTCATCGAGCTTAATAGGATCACTGTCATGGATCTAGATATCAAAGTATCTATCCAGCTAATATTGTACTTTACCGAATCTCCTTAATGGTGCCTCTTTAATGCGCTCCAGGTTTGATCTGATCAAATCCAATTCTATAGGTTTACTAGATTATGTCAATTCTTTCTACCAGTCAAACTTTCTTAAGTTCAACTTTTTAGACATCAATTCTTTTTCTAAGGAACTCCTCTTCAAAATGAATGCCCTACTGCTTAGAATAATTTTTGTTCTTTAGGATGTTAGAAATAATAACCCCTAGTTTTCCTGGGGTATCCTATAAATAAACACCTATCGGACCAGGATCCAAGTTTATCTATGTGCAAATATTTAACATAGGATGGTCAACCCCAAAGTCGGAGGTGAGTGAGTCTAGGTCTACACTTGATCCATATCTAATATGGAGTCTTTGCGATAAATTTACTTGAAATAAATTTTTGAGTAAAATAATTAATCTTAAGAGCTTAACCCTAAAACAGGCAGACTAGTAAATCGCATCGCAGATCGAACCATGTCAAAAAAAATTTGATTTCTTCTTTTTGATACACTGTGTTCTAGAAGGAGTCTACTGAGAGAGATTTTCATTCTTTGTTAGACATGTCAAAAATTTATTAGATAAGTATTCACCTCCACAATCTGATCGAAGAGTTTTAGTATCTTTTTTAGTTTATTTTTTTATTTTATTATTAAATTATTTAAATATTTTAAATAATTTAACTAGTGCACCAATACCTAGATAGGTCATCTACGATGAAATATTGATATCCTTGATATTATCTAACTTTGAATATTTATTCGATGTGAACATTACACTTAACGGACTATATAAATATCATTTTCTTATTGTCCACATATTATTATAACATCATTCACAATGATATCATAATAATTTCATTTTATTAATAAATAATGATCATCTTTGGCCAAAAGACCAACAGCGATCATATTTATTATGAACAATGGACTTTAGTGACAATCACTCAAAATGACTGTAGGAACCGATCTAGCGTTCTAGGGTTAGCTTTTGAAACTTTTTCTCAATTACAGCAGAAGAGATGAATTAATCACATTAAATCATAAAAAATATAACATAAAACCCTAGATCTAGGATCCTATTATATGATTAAGGTATGGTATTAAATCAAAAAATAAAATATTAAAATAACTATATGTTGATCATATCAACAGTAGACTACTCTAGATCAGATCTAGACATATAATAGGAAAATCAAATCACCCTTATCATTGAATCTTGAGTTTCTTAACTCACTGATCTAGGCTCAAGATGGTTGCTCTGAGCTGCACATACATCCAACCTCTACAAGTTGTCCACATGAGTCCTCGATCATAGATTTGAAGTTTGGTGCTCGAAAATCAGCATAGTATGCTAGTACTATGCTGATTCTTGTCCAATGGTCGATCTGGATCTTCCTTCCTTTATGCTTAGACTCTCCAACTTTTTGAAGTCAAGAAAGATGATCTATGATACTGAGACACCTCTCAAATACTCATAAAAATAGAAAAATAGGAGTGGAAGAAAAACCCTCGAAGAAGACCCTCTTCTTCTTCTTTCTTCTCTCACCCAAGCACCTTGATTGGTGCCTTTATAAAATCCCATGCCCTAAGCTTCTCTCTTAGATTTTTCATGCCCTAAATGTGAAGGAAAATCCAAATTTCCCAGACTAGGTTCGTTTAGATCTAATCAGATCAAGAGATATATTTCAAAAATTTTTTCTCTTGATCCTAATCAGATCTTGATATTTTAGATCTGATTCTTATTATTTTAATAAATAAAATAAAATAAGATAAATTAAATCAAATTTAATTTACCTGATTTGGGTAATCCTATTACCCTGTAGATGATCCTGATTGCAGCGGAAGGTTCTGGATCTAGCCACGCAAGCGCCTGGCCTCTACCGGTATCCACTCAGGGTTGGATCTGGAGATCCTCTTCTTCTCTATCACATCCTCCAAAAATCAGATCTGGATCTGATCTGGAGGATCTTCAAAACTCTCTTTTGAAGATCTGCAGTCGTCCTTTTGCAGCAGCGCAGCCTTCTTGCTTTTGATCGCCTTTCTCTTGATCTGAATCGCACCAACCAAAATCCAAAACCTCTTTTGGACGTGGAGAGCAGAGGGGAGAAGAGACTATGGCATGGAGGAAGGAGGGAGGAGAGGCAGCCTTGGGGCGTGGGAATTCTGATTGCTTTTGAGTTGGGCGCAGGGTCTTATTTATAGACTAAGCGTGATCCAACTCCTCTCTTCCTCTCAACCAATCACAACCCTTTGTGAAATCAGATCTAAATCTGATTGGTTGGGAATAGAGACCCCTGGATTCCTCCTTAGAGGGCGCCTAAGACCAGTCAAACTTGGATTCTTAGTAGAACTCTAATTGGAATCCAAAAAGGGAGATGGAGTCCTTGTCCAACAAGGACTCCTAGGCGCCTCCTACTTGGGCTCACGCCACCCTTGGCGTGCGCCCTTCTCCTTGCCAGGTTCTGGCAGGGGGACAGGCCCCCACCAGCTCTCCAATAGGTGCATGACATGTGGTCAAAAGTCAAAGTGTCAATGGTCAACATTTGACCAGTCAAAGGTCAGACTTTTGACCAAAGTCAAAGAACAAGAAATGGCAGGTGACCAAAAATGGCAGGTAATGTCTTACAAAATAAGACAACCTTTTCTGACTTGGACAACCTCCAGTCAGACCATATGAAGGCCTCTGATTGAGCACAAACTCCTTTGGCTCAGTCAGGACAACTTATTTATGATAGTAAAAGAAGAACGTTAGGTTCAATCGAGTGCTAGCACGATTTTCCTTGAACCTAATTGAATCTCATTCAGATCAATTGAACTAGATCAGTTCAATTGATGATCACCAGATTCAAACCCTTGTTTGTGTGACCCAGTTAGGTTCAGTTCTGTGTGGTAATGGGATATGTCATGATCTCTATCATCGACATCATCGAAACTCCTTTCGATGGATCAGAACTCTTCTGATTCGAACAGCTAGAATGATCGATCATCTAAATCATTCTAATTGCTCCCAAAATCCACCAGTGACACCTAGCAGTATATGGTGGCAACCCATCAGAGCTGAATGCGAACCTCTTGGTGCAGCTACCTGTGTGATTAAGTTCTTCTATCTTGAGCCCCGATCAGATTAGGGTTAAGGTGAACTCGTCAAACCCTAGTCTCTGTCATATGATGTAATCATTCGATTCAGAGTCCAATGTGAAAATCTAAATAGAAACTCTTTCTATTATTTCACTCTGCCATGGCCATGGGCTTCAGGACTTGATTCTCATGATCATCATAGGGCTGCTCCTCTACCACCGAGGTAGATAGATTCCCATCTTGATGCAATCCAGTTCCTACAATGAACATGCTATAGCCAACATACACCTCAGGGTTCCATATGGCTAGGAGACCGAGTAATGGTGTAGTCAAACTATAACACCCTCAAGGTGAACTGCCGATGCATCTCAGGTCAAAGAACCAGACACACTACTGCAGCATCGAGTCAGTCATTGACGAGAAGGTAGACTTCCTAATGACTACTCGAGGTGGTCACGCTCAGTGCCCTCGTTCTCTAACGAGTACCTGTACTCTCGCTCCGGTGTCTCCACACCGTAGACTCAAGACTCATCTACTAAAGAGAAGCGATCGTACACCAACCTTCCGGATCAATCACCATCCTCGTGATGATCCTATGGTCGGGAGCATGTTTATGAGTTAATAATGATTATTCATGTCTTAAATTTTCAACTCTTGAAAATATGAATTATCATTACCATTAACTCAAAGGATGTATCACAGACACTAAATACACATATGTGATAGAAAATAACCCATTTTATTGATTATAGTCAAAATTATAATTTTGCCCCTAGAAGTGTATTACAAGTGTCAGCCAATTCTGGCTTCTAGGGCACATATATCTAACAATCTCCCACTTGTCCTAAAGCCAATTGGCTACAAGTCTAAGTCCCATCTTCTCAAGGTGGGCTTCGATCTTCTGCTGGCCCAACGGCTTTGTAAGTGGGTCTGCCACATTATCTGTGGAGTTGACTCTCTTGACCTTCGAACGTAACCCTTTCTCGAAGGTAATCGCGGATGAGGTGGTATCGCCGCTCAATGTGCTTGGATTTCTGGTGAGACCTCGGCTCCTTAGCAAGGGCTATGGCGCCATTGTTGTCGCAGTATAGAGGAATGGCATCTGATGGCATTACTCCAATTTCTGCAGCAAACTTCTTGTACCAGAATGCTTCCTTTGCAGCCTCTGATGCAGCTGATATATTCTGCTTCCATGGTGGAATCTGCTATCACCGTTTGCTTGGAACTCTTCCAGCTGACAGCACCACCATTGCACACAAACAGACTCCCAGATGTCGACTTTCGATCATCTATATCAGACATGAAATCCGAGTCTGTGTATCCCTGGACTTGGAGTTCTCCGTTACCAAAGACCAACATCATATCCTTAGTTCTTCTCAAGTACTTAAGGATACATTTCACAGAAGTCCAGTGTTCTTCACCTGGATTTGACTGATATCTGCTTGTGACACTCACAGCATGGGCTATATCAGGTCGTGTACATAGCATGGCATACATGAGGCTCCCTATTGCAGAAGCATAAGGGATCTTGCTCATGCGTTCTATTTCCTCAGGTGTGCTAGGGGCACATCTTCTTGGAAAGATGAATACCATGTCTGAAGGGTATTAATCCCCTCTTAGAGTTTTCCATACTAAACCTCTTTAGTACTTCCTCTATGTACATCTTCTGTGAAAGTCCTAGCATCCTATTCGGTCTATCCCTATAGACCTTAATTCCTAGAATAAAGGATGCTTCACCTAGGTCTTTCATGGAGAATTCCTTGGACAACCACAATCTTGACTGATGTCAACATGGGAATATCATTCCCAATAAGGAGGATGTCATCCACGTACAATACGAGGAAGACAACAGCGCTCCCACTGACCCTTTTGAAAACACATGGTTCCTCTTCATTTTTGATGAAACCAAACTTTTTGATCACATCATTGAAACGAGTGTTCCAGCTCCGAGATGCTTGCTTAAGTCCATATATGGACCTTTGCAGCTTGCAAACCTTGTGATCAGTATCACTGGATGTGAAACCTAGCGGCTGTTCCATATAGATATCTTCCTCAAGATATCCATTTAGGAATGCCGTTTTCACGTCCATTTGCCATATTTCATAATCGAAATAGGCTGCAACGGCAAGCAATGTGCGGATGGATTTTAGCATAGCCACTACCGGGAAAAAGGTATCCTGATAGTCAATGCCTTCACGTGTTGACTATAACCTTTTGCCACCAGTCTAGCCTTGAATGTCTCCACATTCCCATCTGCACCAATCTTTCTCTTGAAGATCCATTTACACCCAATAGGTACTATACCTTCTGGTGGATCTACCAAGGTCCAGACTTGGTTTGAGTGCATCGAGTCGAAAATCTCTGACTTCATTGCCTCTAAGCCATTTCTCGGAGTCGATATCTGATATCGCCTCGTTGTAGGTTTTGGGATCATCACCATGAGCACCATTACCTATGAGGAACATTTCCTCTACATCCTCTGAAATAATACCTAAGTATCTTTCAGGGGGACGGGAAACTCTTTCCGATCTACGAGGTGGAGGAGGTAGTGTTCTTATTGGCTCAACCCTGATTTGGTTCCACTTGGTCCTTAGCTCGTTGTACTTGTGAGACTTTCTCATCAAGCTTAATCTGCTTTCCAATGCCGCTATCTTGAATAAACTATTTTTCAAGAAAGATGCATGCATGTCGACTGTCACATTCTGTGAATCAATCACATCTGTTAGGTCTTCTGGAATGTAGCTCTAAAGAGTATCTAACTAATGACTCTTTAGGATATCCTATGAATCTCTGAAGACCTACTCATTGTCCGCTTGTTGTCTTTTGACATAGCCAGACATTCTGAGATAGATCCATGCCATATCTCATACGGTGTGGTAGGAACGATCCCTATTCAGTAAATAGATTGAAGTTAATGAATGAAACCTGTGAAGCTCATCATGGATCGAACCATATCCAATAGAGTCCGATTTCTCCATTCTGAAATTTCCAGTTGAGGTGTTCCATTGAGAGACTATGCCATTATCCTTGAGATAGTCTAGGAATTCTTGGCTAAGGTATTCACCTCCTCGATCTGATCGAAGAACCTTAATGGGTTTTCCAGTTTGTTTTTCTACTTCATGTCTGAATTCTTTGAACTTTTCAAAAGCTTCAGACTTGTATCTCATAAGATACACATACCCATACCTAGACAGATCATCGGTAAAGGTAATGAAGTAGACAAAATTGCCTCTAGCCGGCACATCAAATGGGCCGCACACATCAGTATGTACTAGGGCAAGGAGATCTGTGGCCCTCTCCCCATGTCCAACAAAAGGGAGTTTAGTCATTTTGCCTTGAAGACAAGATTCACAAGTTGGATATGACTCAGAAAGTCAATGGACTCAATAGCCCATTTTTCTCCAATTTGTTGATCCTATCTTCTGCTATATGACCTAATCTCAGGTGCCATAGATATCTGTCATTTGGACTATCCCTAGGTCGTTTGGCATTCACGTTTTGCTCGATAGTTAGAATAGGTACATCAATATGTAGCTGATAAAGACCATTAATAAGGAAACCATTTGCAATTTTATTTCTTTCATAAAGAATGTTACAATGGTCCTTAAAGAAGGTGATCACATAACCTTCTTGTGCTAAGCATGAAACAGAAATCAAATTCCTGCTAGCTGCAGGCACATAATAACAGTCTTTCAAAACTAAGTCTAAACCAGATGGTAATCGAAGAGGGTATGTTTCTACCACGGCTACTGCAGCAACTCTTGCTCCATTACCGATGCGTAGGATCATGTCTCCATCCCTCAGCCTCCTGCTATCCTCAAGACCCTGCATAGAAGTGCACAGATGAGCACTAGAACCAGAGTCAAGCACCCAACTGGATGCAGAAGAAACCGTAAGGTTAGACTCAATAACGAGCATACCTCCAGAAGGACCTTCCTTCTTGTTCTTCAGGATGGCCAGGTAAGTAGGGCAGTTCCGCTTCCAATGGCCGTCGCTGTTGCAATGGAAACACTTTCCTTTGACATCGGCCTTTTTCTTCAACTTCTGCCTTCTTCTTCTTTGATCCTTTCATCTTTTGCTTTTTCACAGACTTCTTTTTCTTTCCATAAGACTTTCTTTTGGAAGAAGTCCGTTCCATAGCAAGAACTGAGCCTTTAGAACCTTTCATAGAAAGCTCAGCGGTAACCAGCATATTCATCAATTCGGCCAAGGAATTTTGAAGTTTATGCATGTGGTAATTCATGATGAATTGCCCATATGCATCAGTCAAGGATTGCAGAATAATATCATTCTATAGGTCCAAGTCCAACTTCACACCGAGCTTCTCAAGCTCTTCCATGTCCTTGATCATTGTCAGACAGTGATCTTGGACTGACTGCCCATCACGCATCTTAGCCTTAAAAAGTCATTTCGTGACTTGATATTTGGCTGCGCGACTCTGTTCACCAAACATCTCCTGCAGGTGAGCCAACATTTGGCGAGCAGTCCCGATATCTTCATGTTGGCGCTGGAGCTCATCAGACATCGAGCCCAACATGTAATATCTGGCCTTATTATCTTTGTCTATCCATTTTTCCAGAGATGCTCTCTGTTCAGTGGATGGACGGACTGGTAAGGTGGGAGGGTCCTGGTCCAAAACATGTGTTAACTTCTCAAAACCCAAAATAATTTTGTAGTTCCTGAGCCAATCTTTATAATTGGGTCCGGTCAGTCTATGTGTGTCTAGGATACGTGCCAATGGGTTGGACGCAGACATTTTCCTGTAGAGAGTCAAAGATTCTAGTTAGATACTGTAATTATTGACTTGACCAATTTGTTTAGAAATTTTATTTTTAAACAAATTAGCTCCCACTATTTTTTCGGATCCCTACACTCCCTCTGTAGAGATGCAAAAATCTCCATGATTAATGATTTCTAGTGGGTGGTGCGGTCTCACCAACTGACTCATCACCTCACCTAACAGTTATTGGTGATGGGTTAGCCAATGAGTGAACAACTCTTGTTCAAGGATTCTCTAATCATGGTGCACCCAAACTTGGTCTCTAATTCATGAATCTCACCGTATCCAGAATATTGATCCACTCCTTAGTTAAGTCAGACCCACCATTTGCACAGACTGAATTTCTAATTGAGTCTCTCACCGTATCCAGAATATTGAGCCCAACTCATCCTCCAGCCCATAGCATCCAATGCCTAATAGACATGGTTGCATCTTCTCGATGCAACTGAGCCACTATATCCAGTCCGAGAACAATCAACCCCGGGAAGGGCCCGCACATCTACAATGGTGGAAGACCTCAGACTTAATCTTTTCTTAGGGAGAATTGATTCAGGTCTCATTAAACTAGACTTGGCATAGTCATAACAATTATGACTAACCTAGTGGCATGGGTTAGCTCGGATTATTGACCACCTCAGATCAGAACTGTGTCAACAGATATGGCCAGGTAAGTGAGACCGGTGGAAGGAATATGTCCATTAACTCGTACAAGAACGCATTCAGGTCGAGTAGCTTCCAATTAAAAACCAGTCGGTCGTCTATGTGCCAAACTTACCTTAGACACCAAATTATTGAGTCAGAACCAATTGGGTTAGCCTACAATCCAGACTCTAACCTCTGAGCCTAATTAGGTCTTGCTTGATCGTGACTCGATCTTGACCCAGACTTAATCCTATTAGGCTGGTCAATTTAAGCATTGTTGATCCCATCTAACCAACTCTTGATTCGGTTTGATCAACCGCTTAGACCTAATTGAGCTACCCAAGCCCGAACCCAGTATTATGAATATGTCTTAGATCTGAAATTTCTCAATTTTAGATCCTAATTAATATTCCATAAACTTAATTCTTAATTAAGTAGGGTTCATAAACAAAATATGCACAATAAATCCTAGGGTTTCAGGATCTAGGGTTTTGCAGAAAGTAAGTTTTGGGTTTCTGATTAAGGACGAACACGCAGCACCCCTACACATCATAAGAACACCCCATCGAATGGGAAGGAGAGGGCCTTTAAATCCCTTCTTCGTTCTTATGATCCGGACGGCCAAGAGGAACGCCTTAATCAGGAACATGCAATACTACAAAACAGTTTAGATCTATATCATATATCTCATATATAAATTTAGATCTAATCATGGCATATTTTGCATACATCTCATGTATCGAATCATGCATATTTTCAGATCTAAATTATCTCATAATAATCTAAAAAATTAGATTTAAATTGATCTAATCAAAATAAATTCTAATCTAGACAACTATGTAGAACTATTCTACAACTAGTCTAGACATGCATCAATCATATCTCATATGATGTTTAAAATTAAATAATTTTTATTTACTATTTTTTAGATATTAATATAATAATTACAATATTAGAAAATAGTAAATAAATATATCTAAAATATGATTTAATCAAATTAAATTAAAAACATACAAGACTATTCTATAGAACTATTCTATTTTAGAACTAGTCATGCATATTTTCTAATCTTAGATCCAAATCATTTAATTTTAATTTTTTTTTGATTTCAGATCTGATCACATCTCCTGTGACATCTAAAATCACTTATTTTTTATTTAGAATAAATTTAAAATCAGATCTAAAAACTTTTAGAACCTTGGCTCTGATACCAGTTGAAGGAAAATCCAGATTTCCTGGGCCAGGTTCGTTCAGATCTAATCAGATCAAGAGATATATTTCAAAAATTTTTTCTCTTTAATCCTAATTAGATCTGAGATATTTTAGATTTGATTTTTATTATTTTAATAATTAAAATAAAATTAGATAAATTAAATCAAATTTAATTTACCTTGAAGTGGGTAATCCTATTAACCGATGATGATCCTATAAGCAGTGGAAGGTTCTGGATCTAGCCACGCAAGTGCCTGGCCTCTACCGGTATCCACTCAGGCTGGATCTAGAGATCTCTTCTTCTCTATCACATCTCCAAAAATTAGATCTGGATCTGATCTGGAGGATCTTCAAAACACCTTTCGAAGATCAGCAGTCGTCCTTTGCAGCAGCGCAGCCTTCTAGCTTTCAGTCGCCTTTCTCTCATCTAGATTGCACCAACCAAGAATCCAAACCTCTTTGGATGTGGAGAGGAGAGGGAGAAGGTGCTTTGGCATGGAGGAGGAGAGAAGAAGCAGCCTTGGGGAGTGAAGAATTGTGATGCTCTTTGAGTTGGGCGCAGGGTCTTATTTATAGACTAAGCGTGATCCAACTCCTCTTCTTCCCAACCAATCACAACCCTTTGTGAAATCAGATCTAAATCTGATTGGTGGGAATAAGAGTCCCCTGGATTCTTCCTTAGATGGTGCCTAAGACCAGTCAAAATTGGTTCTTAGGAGAACTCTAATCAGAATCCAAAAAGGAGATGGAGTTCCTATCCAATAGGGACTCCTAGGCGCCTCCAGCTTGCGCACACACCAAGGATGGCGTGTGCCCTCCTCCTTGCTAGGTTCTGGTAGGAGGAAAAGCCCCCATCAGCCCTCCAATAGGTGCATGACACATGGATAAAAGTCAAAGTGTCAATGGTCAACATTTGACCAGTCAAAGGTCAACTTTTGACCAAAGTCAAAGGATGAGAAATGGCAGGTGACCAAAAATGGTAGGTAATGTCTTACAAAATAAGATAATCTTTTCTAACTTGGACAAGCTCCAGTCAGACAAAGTGAAGGCCTCTAAATGAGCACAAACTCCTTTGGCTCAGTCAGGACAACTATTTATGATAGTAAAAGAAGAACATTAGGTTCAATCGAGTGCTAGCACGATTTTTTTGAACCTAATTGAATCTCATTCAGATCAATTGAACTGGATCAGTTCAATTGATGATCACCAGATTCAAACTCTTGTTTGTGTGACCCAGTTAGGTTCAGTTCTGTATGGTAATGGGATATGTCATGATCTCTATCATCGACATCATCGAAACTCCTTTCGATGGATCAGAACTCTTCTGATTCGAACAGCTAGAATGATCGATCATCTAAATCATTCTAATTGCTCCCAAAATCCACCAGTGACACCTAGCAGTATATGGTGGCAATCCCATCAGAGCTGAAATGCGAACCTCTTGGTGCAGCTATCTGTGTGATTAAGTTCTTCTATCTTGAGCTCCGATCAGGTTTAGGGTTAAGGTGAACTCGTCAAACCCTAGTTTCTGTCATATGATGTAATCATTCGATTCAGGTTCGATGTGAAAATCTAAATAGAAACTCTTTCTATTATTTCACTCTGCCATGGCCATGGGCTTTAAGACTTGATTCTCATGATCATCATAGGGCTGCTCCTCTACCACCGAGGTAGATAGATTCCATCTTGATGCTATCCAGTTCCTATAATGAACATGCTATAGCCAACATACACCTCAGGGTTCCATATGGCTAGGAGACCAAGTAATGGTGTAGTCAAACTATAACACCCTCAAGGTGAACTGCCGATGCACCTCAGGTCAAAGAACCTGACACACTACTGTAGCATCGAGTCAGTCATTGACGAGAAGGTAGACTTCCTAATGACTACTCGAGGTGGTCATGCTCAGTACCCTAATTCTCTAACGAGTACCTGTACTCTCGCTCTAGTGTTTCCACACCGTAGACTCAAGACTCGTCTACTAAAGAGAAGCGATTGTACACCAACCTTCCTAATCAATCACCATCCTCGTGATGATCCTATGGTTGGGAGCATTTTATGAGTTAATAATGATTATTCATGTCTTAAATTTTTAACTCTTGAAAATATGAATTATCATTATCATTAACTCAAAGTATGTATCACATACACTAAATACACATATGTGATAGAAAATAATCCATTTTATTGATTATAGTCAAAATTATAATTTTGCCCCTAGAAGTGTATTACAAGTGTCATCCAATTCTAGCTTCTAGGGCACATATATCTAACAAAATGATCTCTCTTAGATGTGTAATGCATAAAAAACTTAGGTCAAAATTCATTTTATATATGGAGATATAGAGGAATCCTTGACTAGGTCAAATACCTAGTCAAGGGTTATCCAAATAGGGCTAGACTTGGGAAGTCCAACTCTTGGATGGCCCTTCTATTATTTTTTGCATTGACCACTAGAGAATGTCATAGAAAAATAACTCTAAAATCCATGAAAATTTGAGAGAAAAAATAGGGATGTGGGTGACACAAAATGGGAATTAGTTTTGGTTTCTCAAAACTCTATCTCATAGAGTTTAAATCAAATCAAACTATTCTTTTGACTTGATCACAATTTTTAAATACTATATTTGAGATGAAGGGAGTAAGGAGGCATGCGTCAACATCTAAAGAGAAATATTTTCATAAAAGAATCCAAAAGGAATGGCATCGGGGGCGTTGGGGCTAAGGTGGTGCATGGAGATAGGAGTCCTAGTCTCACTTGGACTCCTAGTTTAACTTGGTCCAACTTATCCTTGGACCAAATTAAATTAGGATCTAATTAATTCAATTATATTATATCTTAGTCCAACTAATAACCTAATTAAATTAGATTAAATTAGATTTAATTTAATTTTTTAATCAAATTAGAAATTGGGTTGATACAAGTCTTTATTGAACTAGGACTAGTTCTTCCTTGCAATTTGCTCATCCAATAAACCAATTGAATTTGATCTAATCAAGTCCAAATCAAATATAATTAAATTATATTTAATTAAACTTAATCTCAGCCCTTTGGCTTAATCAAATTAAGTTAATTAGTAATCAAATTGCTAATTGATCATCCTATAAAACTTGCACTAGGTCAAATCTTAATCGTATTGAATGTTTAACCCTAGAACGATTCTTAGTCGTCGATCAACTATCTAATCAGATTGAGAACTCTTATGTGTGTGACCCCATAGGTTCAAACCTAAGTCAGTAGCATAGAAATAAATTTTTATATCAATCAAAGTGACCATCTAGCTATGGTACCCGATGGTTGGATAGGTCGAATATGCAGAACAACATCCTTAAAACTCATATGGATATAGTTTTCGTATAATTCATCTTCTTAATCAAAATGCTTGTAGGACATCTCAGAGTTTAATTGTCAATCTTGATAAAGTCATTCACATTGTCTTTAAAAATATCAAATCCATCTCATGAATTATCCTGACCAAGATTTTTGCTATATTGAAATATAATGATGCATTCTTCTCCGACTCTTGGAGTGGTCAATCCCATCTTGATCACTCACCAACTTTCCAAGTACTTGACTGTGCCCAAAAACCTTCCATCATTGAATTAGAAATTTAGTTACTCTGATACTAAAGCATAGTGAGTTGCTTGCAAGCCACTCTGGTGATCTCAGGTCTAAGTGACATTTGTACCTATATCTCATCAGAGCAATTCTCGATAGCAAAACACTCTAGAGTTGGTCACATTTAATGATGATGTATCCATACATCTTACTTATATGCCATACTAGTATCTCCATACTCCTTGGTTAAAAGGATAACCAACCTATATGGCATACAATAATGTATGCTCGATAAACACTATCATCCTAATTAATAGCATATCATTTGGTCATGAACAATTTTAAAGACTAATCGATAAATCCTCTCTTTATCGAAACTGAGTAGTCCTAAGGACTTTATCATAATAATGGAGTTCATTAGAAGATGTATATCTTATGATGAAAATGCTAAAATAAATATTTTATTTATTAATAAATTAATTATAATTACAAGATAGCTCAACCATCAATAACTAACGATTGGCTTTAAGACACATTTTTCAACAACTTCCACTTATCCTAAAGCCACCCAACATAGTATTTAATATCCATCTTCGACTTGTGTTTGTCGAACTCCTTTATCACCAGGGCTTTAGTGAAGGGATCGGCCTGGTTATCCTTTTCATCGATCTTCTGAAGGTCGACATCACCTCTATCCACGATCTCCCAGATTAGGTGGTAGCGGTGCAGTATGTGCTTCGTCCATCGATATACCTTTGGTTCCTTTGTCTGAGCAATAGCATCAGTGCTGTCGTAGTAAAGCAGAATCGGACCATCAAAGAAGGATGCTACTCGAAGCTTGATGATGAACTTCCTCAGCTACACAATTTTTTTACAGCATTTGATGCTGCAATGTACTCTGCTTCATAAACAGAGTTTGCTATACTATACTGCTTGAAACACTTCTAGCAGATGGCTCCACCATTTAGAGTAAAGACATAACCCGATATGCTTCTACTGTCATCATGGTCAGATTAAAAGTTGGAGTCAAAAAATCTCATAAGTTTTAAATCTGACTAACCATAAACCAACCATTGGTCCTTAGTATTTCTTAAATACTTAAGGATGGTTTTTACCATTTTTTAATGGTTCTCTCCTAGATCAGATTGGTATCTACTCACTATTCCTAGTGAGTATGCTACATCTGGTCTTGTACATTTCATGGAGTACATCATAAATTCCACTATCGAAGCATATGAGACTATACTCGTATGCTTTCTGTCTTCAGGAGTTGTCGGACAATCTCTTTTAGAGAGAGAAATTTCATAGCCTATCGGATGATAGCTCTTTTTGGAATTCTCTATGCTGAACCTTTTCAGTACAGTTTCTATGTATGTTGATTAGGATAACCCAAGCATCCTCTTAGATCTATCCCTATAGATCTTCATCCTTAGGATGTAGGATGCTCACCCAACTCCTTCATGGAGAGCTGAGATGACAACCAAATTTTTATTTCTTGTAGTACGGGGATGTCATTTCAGATTAAGTGAATATCATCAACATACAAAATAAGAAATACCACTGCTGGATCATTTGCCCATTTATAAATGCAGGGCTCTTCTCCATTCTTAATGAAGCTATATGTTTGATCACCTTATCAAAATGCATGTTCCAACTCCGAGATGCTTGCTTCAATCCATAAATAGATCTCTGAAGCTTGCACAACTTAGACTCATCTGTAGATGTGAATCCTTCAAGTTATATCATATATAATTCTTCAGTCAGCTCTTCATTCAGGAAAGCTATCTTCACATCCATCTACAAAAATCTCATAGTCCGGATGGATAGCTATAGCAAGTATTATCCGAATAAATTTGAGCATTAACGTAGGAAAGAATGTCTCCTCATAGTCAATACCATAATGTTGACGATACCTCTTGACAACCAGACAAGCTTTATAGGTCTTCACCTTTCTGTCTGCACACCTCCTCCTTTTGAAGACCCATTCACACCTAATGGGTTTAACCCCTTCGGGTGAGTGAACCAATGTCCACATATCATTGACCTTCATGGACTCCATCTTGAATTTCATGACCTCAAGCTATTTCTCAAAATCAAATCTCTACATTGCATCCATGTAGGTTATCGAATCCTCATCGTTCTCATCGAGTTCAATAGGATCACTATCTTGGACCAAGAAACCATAGTATCTATCCGATTGATGCGGTACTCTATCGGATTGCCTTAATGGTGGAGAGACACTGGGCTCTGGATCTGATCTAATCAAATTTGGTTCAGGTTTGGCTATAGGTGTTGGCTTTTCTACCTATTGAATGTCGTCAAGTTCAACCTTAGAGGCAACAATTTCCTCACTAAGAAACTTCTTTTTCGAAAAGACTACCTTAAGATTGACGAACATCTTTTGTTCACCAGTATGGTAGAAAATATATCCTTTTGATTCTTTGGGGTATCCTATAAATGTGCATTTATCAGACCTAGGACCAAATTTATTTGTGATTAACCATTTCACATAAGCCAGGCACTCCCAGATCCTAAGTGCGAAAGTGCTGGCTTACATTCTGTCTATATCTCATATGGAGTCTTAATTACATACTTACTTGAAACCCTATTTAATAGATAGCAAGTTGATTCGAGTGCATATACCCAGAAGAATATCGACAAGCTGGCAAAATTCATCAAGGATTAGACCTTGTCTAACAAAGTCCGATTCCTTCTCTTAAATACACCATTATGTTGTGGTATTCCTAGAGGAGTCCATTGGGAGAGAATTCCATTCTCTTCTAGATAAGTGAAAAACTTACTAGAAAGGTATTTCTCTCCTCAGTCAGATCAAAGAGTCTTAATATTCTTTCCAGTTTATTTTCTACTTTACTTTAAAATTATTTGAACATTTTAAATGACTCTGACTTATATTTCATTAGATAGACATATCCATACTTGGATAGATTATCTGTAAAAGTAATGAAGTAGAGATATCTACCTCTGGCACTTGTGCTCATTGGTCTATATACATCAGTATATACTAGATCTAAGGGCTCAATGGCTCTCTCACCTTTTTCAGTAAAAGATGACTTGAACATTTTTTCAAGAAGATAAGATTTACAGGTTGGAAGTGATTTATAATTACTAACTTCGAGGATTCCTTCTTGACTCAACCTATTTATCCTATTCTTGTTGATGTGATCTAGTCTACATTACCATAAGTAGATATCAGATATACTATCTAATCTAGAGTGCTTGCCAGTGGAATATACTACATTAACAGATTGTAATAACATGTACACACCATAGTTCAAATATCTAGAGAATATAGTAATATCATTCATAATAATATTACAAAATTATTTCTTTATTGAAAGTTCATAATTATCTTTGGCCAAAAGGCCTATAGAAATGATATTCAAAAAAGAACTAGGACAAAAATGATAAACACTAAGAACAACTGTATGAGACTTAAATACAAGTTTCAAGATTTCTAATGCTGGAACTAGAACTGGTCTTCCATCTCCAACGTTCAGGAACCTGTCACCATGCTCTAATCTTCGATTGACTTGCAACCCTTGCAACAAATTGCAAATATGGTAAGGACTATCAGTATCCAATATCCAGTCAGTTTTATTATAAATAGAGAAATTACAAGGAGTTATCATATAAATACCTTGCCCAATAATTTCTTTCTCTGCCTATTGAGGTCTAGTGAGGCAATGTACTAAGGATAATTTCTCTTCCAACGCCCCTGCTTCTTGTAGAAGAAGCATTTAGCTTGACTCTTATCAGGCTTGATCTTCTTGACTTGGCCCTACATAGATGTCCAAGCCTGAACTTGCACCTTCTTTGATTTCTTCTTCTTGTTTTTTTTTTTTCTTAAAGGATCGAGAATCAGAAGATGAATCTTTCACTAAGTTCACCGACTCCTTGTGGAGCTAGTGATTCTTCTCAAAGTTCTGGAGCAACCCTAGTAACCTATGGTAGTTAACTTCAAGCTTTGTCATTCTACAATGAGTACGGAATGGGAGATATGATTTGGATAATGAGTTCAAAATCACATCTTTCCCTAATTTCTCATGCAAGGAAAATTCGAGCTTGCTCAAACGTTCCATCAGCTCGATCATGTATAGTACATGATCAGTGATAGAAGCTCCATCCCTCAACTTGGCGTTAAAGATGGCACAACTGGTCTTGTGCCTCTCAACATCATCGAGTGTACCAAAAAACTCGTTCAACACTTGAAGTATGTCTTCTGACTAAGTTGACTCAAACCTGTGATTGAACTCATCACTCATGGTAGCCTACATAATGCAACGCACCATGATTTAATCATTGAGCCACTTTTGGTAAGTATCTCTGACCATTCCACATGCATCGATGTTGGCTCCTCAAGTGCCGAATCTATCAGTTCATACAGAATCTATTCATGCTCTAGGACTATCTTCAACTTTTGATACTAGTTACCAAAGTTTGGTCCCACCAGCTTATCATTGTCTAATAATGATTAAAGCAAAAGAAAAGTGACCATCTCTGTACCAAAGAAAATCAAAATCTAATTACTAATTGATTCATTAAATCTAAAGATTTGGACTTTCTTCAAAAGGTTCTTCCACTATTTTATTTGAATTGGTAGCCTCTACCTCCAATTCAAGAAATTATCCTAATTTCTTAATAGGTACTAAAATTCACATAGACTGTACATAAGCCCAACTTTAGTTGGTCAACCCATGTACATCTAATGATAGGTTTATAACCAATTATTTTTTTAAATAATTTTTAGTAATTTAATTTTATCCTAGTCCCTAATCAGTAGACTTTGGCCTTCATTGAAAAGGTCTGATTAGGTCCAATCAATAACATGACCATACTTGGTCCATCTAACTAATGAATGATTAAGGCCAATTTTGGTTGGTCAACCTAACCACTAGTTTGATAGATGTGGCTAAGAAATCATATTATGAATAATAATTCTATTAGCTGATAAGCACTAGGCCTTTGGGCCTCCAATGATTATCAAAATAATGGATTCATTATCATCCACTTAATGGAAGGCTATGATCTAGTTATCACCATAACTATTTCACTTTTAGAAACCTAATAATTTTAGAAAATTTAATTAATTTGATTTAAAGAAGATAGAGAGAATGAGCCAACCAATTTCGATCCTCTCACTAAGTTCACCAAGTCAGATAAAAAAGGACCTAATTCAAACTGGCATTAGGAGCACCTAAATTAGTCACATTGATTTATCTAATTGACATGGATGAGCCCAAATCACCAAGTAATCTAATCAAAATCTAGTTCACTAGAATGGCTAGATAAGTGAGATCAATGGAAGGGATATGTCATTAACTCATCAAAGATCGAATCAGTGCAAGTAGCTCCCAATCAAAAATCACTGGTTAGACTATCAAACTTGCCTTAGACACCATTCGGTTTGTTAGTTTCAACTTGACCAACCTAGTAATTTTGGGTTCGACCGCATAGCCTGGAATCAAGTCCATCTTGGTTTCTATTAAAGATATGGACTTGACTAACTATAACTATTGTAATTGATCTAGAAAATTCTTGACCTAATCTAAGACAACTATTGATTAGATTTAGTCAATTCTCTAATTAAGTCCATTCTTTAATCTAATCTTAGGTCTAACCAAATTAATGAACCTAATTTCTACTAACCCATTAATCCAATGTGTTATAATTTGTGTCTTAGGATCTTCAATTTACAATCCTAGATCCTAATCGATCAATTCTTAATTCTTAATTAAGTTTGGGGCTAAGGGTTGGGGTTCGGCATTTTGAAAATGATTTTCATGTTTGTAAAAGATTTTTTCAACATGGTTCTATCAACTAGTTGTATGTTTAATTCATAATCAATATGCACATATAACAAACATGAAAACTATTTTAGATCTTGTCTAAATATGCTCATAAAATTGAAACTATTTCAATTCTAATTAATCATAAATCATCTTAGATTAGATCTAATACATTTATGATGATAACAATTAGATTAAATTTTTTTTAATCAGATCATAAACTTTTTTAGATCTAATCTAAAATTTTATGATCAGGATTTTAGATCCGCACGCACTAGATTAATCTCTCTACTGTAAGGGATAAACTTTACAGCATGACAACCTTATAGTGCGTGTAATCTATGATTTTATTTTTGGATTTAATAATCAAATTATAAATTAGATCTAATCTAAAAATATAATCTAATGATGCATAAATCATGTAATAAATTAACCTAGACTCTGATACCAATTGTAGGAACCAATCTAGGATTCTAGGGTTAGGTTTTGAAACTTTTTCAAAATTATAGTAGAAGAGATGAATTAATCATATTAAATCATGAACAATATAATATAAAATCTTAGATCTAAAATTTTATTACATGATTAAGGCATGCTATTAAATTAAAAAATAAAATATCAAAAGAACTACATGTTGATCATATTAATAGGAAACTACTCTAGATCAGATCTAGACATATAATAGGGAGATCAGATTAACCTCACCTTTGAATCTTGAGTTTCTTAATTTATTGATCTAGGCCTAAGATGGTTGCTCTGAGCTGCACATGCGTCTGGCCTCTATGAGTTATCCACATGAGCCCTCGATCGTAGATTTGAAGTCCAGTGCCCAAAAATCAACACAATATGCTAGTACAATGCTGATCCTTCTCCAACGATCGATCTGGATCTTTCTTTCTTCAAGCTTGGACTCTATAATTTTTAAAAGTTGAGGAAGATAATTCATGATGTTGAGACACCTCTCAAATACCAAAAATGATGGAGGAATAGAAGTGAAAGAAAAACCCTAGAAAAAGACCCTCTTCTTCTTCTTTCTTCTCTCACAAAAGCACCTAGATTGGTGCCTTTATAAAATCCCACATCCTAGGCTTCTCTCTCAAATTTTTCATGCCCCAAATGATCTCTCTCAAATGTGTAATCCACAAAAAAATTAGGTTAAAATTTATTTTATATATGTAGATATAGAGGAATCCTTGACTAGGTCAATTACCTAATCAAAGGTTATCCAAATAGGGCTAGACATGGGGTGCCCAACTCTTAGGTGCCCCCTCTTTTATTTTTTGTGTGGACCACCTAAGAATGTTGCTCAAAAGGGCCTTTAAATGTCATAAAAATTTGAGAGAAAAAATAGTGATGTGGGTGACACAAAATGTGTTTTAGTTTCTCAAAACTTTATCTTATAGAGTTTAAATCAACTCAAACTCTTCTTTTGAATTGATAATAATATCTAAATACCATATTTGAGATAAAGAGAGCAAGGGGGCATGCATGAACATCTAAAGAGAAATATTTCCTTGAACAAACACAAAAAAAATGGTGTGGGTGGTGTTGGGACTAGGATGGCGCATGGAGATAGGAGTCCTAGTCTCACTAGGACTCCAAGATTGACTTGGTCTAACTTGATCCCTGAACAAAATTAAATTAAAATTTAATTAATCTAATTAGATTAGATCTTAGTTCAACTAATAACTTAATTAAATTATATTAAATTAAATTTAATTTTAATTTAATTTTTTAATTAAATTAGAAATTGAGTTGATACAAGTCCTAATTGAATTAGGACTAGTTCTTTCTTGCAATTTGCTCATCCAATAAACCAATTGAACTTGATCCAATCAAGTCAAAATCAAATCTAATTAAATTATATTTAATTAAACTTAATCTCAACCCTCTAGCTTCATCAAATTAAGTAAATTAGTAATCAAATTGCTAATCAATCCTCCTGCAATAGTTGCACTAGGTCAAACATTAATCATATTAAATGTTTAACCTTAGAACAATTCTTAATCATTGATCAATCATTCGATGAAATCGAGAACTCTTATGTATGTGACCCCATAGGTCTGTGTTAGAAATTATGTCCCAAAGTCAATTACCAACCTGTTGATGGTTGAGATATTATAATTAATTTATTAATTAATAAAAAATATTTTGGCATCTTTTTCATCATAAGTTTACATCTTCTAATGAACTCCATTATTGTGATGTAGTTCTTAAGACTATTTAATTTCAATAAAGAGAGAATTTATCAATTAATCCTTAAATTTACATGACCAAATAATAGGTTGTTAATTAGGATGACAGCGTCTATCGAGCATAAGTCGCTATATGCTATAAAGGTTGGTTGTCCTCTTAACCAAGATGTATGAAGATACTGGTATGGCATATAGATGAGATATATAGATACATCATCATTGAATATGACCAACTTCAGAGCATTCTACTATCGAGAATATCTCTGATGGGATATAGGTATAAGTCTTCCTTAGATCTGAGATCACCTCAGTGACTTGCAAGCAACTCACTGTGCTTTAGTACCAGACTAACTAAATTTCTAATTCAGTAATGGAAGACTTTTGGGCACAGTCAAGTACTTGCAAAGTCAGAATGTGATCAAGATGGAATTGCCCACTTTAAGAGTTGGAGAAGAATGCATCACTAAATTTCAATATAGCAAATCCTTGGCCAAGGTAATCCATCAGATGGATTTGGTATTTTGAAATATAATGTAGATAATCAGATTAGAGTTGATAGTTGAACTCTGATGTATCCTACGAGCATTATCATCAAGGGGATGAATTATATGAAAATTATATCTGCACAGATTTTAAGGATGGTGTTCTACACATTTGACCTATCCAGCCATCGGATATCATTGCTAGATGGTCACTTCGATTGGTATAAAAATTTATTTCTATGCTATTGACTAAGGTTCGGACCTATGAGGTCACATATATTAGAGCTTATGATCTAATCGGATGGTTGATCAATGATTAGGAATCGTTCTAGGATTAAACAATTAATACAATTGGTGTTTAACCTAGTGCAAGTGTTATAGGAGGATCGATTAGCAATTGAATTACTAATTGGCTTAATTTGATTAAGCCAATAGGCTGAGATTATATTTAATTAAATATAATTTAATTAAATTTAGTTTGGACTTGATTGGATCAAGTCCAATTGATTTATTGGATAAGCCAAGTCCAAGGAAGAACTAGTCCTAGTCTAACTAAGACTTGGATTAATCTAATTTTCTAATTTAATTAGAAAATAAATCAAAATTAAATTTAATTTAATCTAATTTAATTAAGTTTTTAAATAGATTAGGGCCTTATTTAATTAGATTGATTTAATCTTAATTTTATTTGGTTAAAAGATCTTGTTTGATGAAGTTAAAATAAGAGTCCTAGTGTGACTAGGACTCCCTATCTCTTTGCACCACCCTGGTCCCAACGCCCTCCATACCTACTTTTTAGGTATTTTTTATGGAATACAAAGCTTTGGAAGAGATTTGGGGTGTGCAAAAATCAATGAATGTGGGTTCTTGGGCGTGGGGGTTCCATAGGCACCAAACTAGGCGTCTAGGTGAGAGAAAAGAGAAGAAGAAGAGGGTCTTCTTCTAGGGCAATTTTATTTTTAATCTCACCTCCTTTCTTTTAAGTTTTTTTAAGAGAATATCAGATCAGCAAACTCTCATCTTTCTTCTCATATTTTGGGGAGTCCAAATTTTGAAGAAGGGAGCATCGGATCGATCGTTGAAGAAGAATCAGCACAGTACTAGTATGCTGTGTTGATTTCCTACATCGAACTTCAGATCAGAGATCGTAGGCTCGTGTAGATGACTTCTAGAGATCGGATGCATGTATGGCTTGTGACTTCATCCTCAAGCCTGGATCAGTAAGTTAGAACATCTAAACTTGCTCAGATACTAGATCTGATCTATAAACTTCGTACCTGCATTTGATTTAGTGTTGATCTAGGTTGATTTGATCAACCTTTTTTTATCTTATTTGATTTTAATTTTTAATTTAATATCATATCATAATCATGTAATTGATCTGAGATCTAGGTATTTACATAGTTATTTAAATAAATTTTAGATTTAGTTATGTCTTTTGCTGCAAGATCTTGAAAAAGTTTCAAGATCTACCTGTGAAACCCTAGATCTGATTCCTTCAATTGGTATCAAAGCCTCGATTCTTATTATATGATTTTTATGCATGTCTAGATTATTTATTTGATTAGATCTAATTTATAATCTAATTATTAAATCTAAAATTAAAAATATATATTTTAGATTGCATGGACTATCATAAGATTGTCCTGCTATAAGGTTTACCCTTTAGAGTGAATAGGTTGTCCTAGTAGTGCAGATCTAAAATATTAATCATAAAATTTTAGATTAGATCTAAAAAAATTTATGATCTAATTAAAAATATTTTAATCTAATTTCAATCATCATAAATGTGTTAGATTTGATCTAGGAAGATTTATGATTGATTATTATTGAAACCATTTCAATTATATGAATCCGTTTAGATTAGATCTAAAGTAGTTTTATGTTTATTTTACTTGCATATTGATTATGAATCAAACATGCAACTTGGTTGATAGAACCATATTGTAAAAATATTTTACAAACATGAAAATCATTTTCAAAAAGCCAAACCCCAACCCTTAGCCCAAAATTTAATTAATAATTAAGAAGTTGATTGATTAGGATCTAGGATTGTAAATTGCAGATCCTAAGACACAAATCATAACACATTGGGTTAAATGGATTAGTAGAAATTAGGTTCATTAATTGGGTTAAACCCAGGGTTAGATTAAAGAATGGACTTAATTAGAGAATTGACTAAATCTAATCAATTGTTGTCTTAGATTTGGCCAAGGATTCTCTAGATCAATTATAATAGTTGTAGTTGGTCAAATCCATGTCTTTAACAAGACCTAAGATGGACTTGATTCTTGGTTACACAGTCTAGCATGAACTATTAGGTTGATCTAATTGAAACTCATTAAACCAGTTGGTGTCTAAGGTAAACCAGACCAGTGATTTTTAATTGGCAGCCTGCTTACCTAGCCATTTCTGATGGTGTCTAAGGCAAGACTGGCAGACCCTTCCACTGATCGAACATATTTGGCCTCTTAGTGAGATTATGTTTTGATCGGATCGCTTGACTATTCGAGCAAACCTATGTCAGCTAGGTAAATCAATTTGACTGGTTTAGGTGCTCCTAGATCAGCCTATTAATGGTCTCCCTTAAGCTGACTTGGTGAAATTAGTGGAAGGATCATGACAAGCTGGTTAATCTGACCTATTCGCTTCTATAAATTAAATCCTCTAAAATTATTAAATTTCTAAAATGAAATAGTTATATGATAACTGGATCACAGCCTCTCATTAGTGTGGATGATAATGGATCCATTAGTTGGATAATCATTGGAGGCCCAAAGGCCCGATGCTTATCAATTAATGGAATTATCATTCATTATATGATCTCTTGATACATCTTTCTAAATGGTGGTCAGGTGGGCCAACCAAAGTTGGGCCTAATCATTAATTCATTGGATGGGCCAAGTGTGGTCAAGTTAATGGTTGGACCTAACTAGACCCTTTTCTAAGAAGGTGAAAGCCAACTGATCAGAGCTTGGGGTGAAATTTAATTACTAAAAATTATTTAAAAAAATAATTGGTTATGAACCTATCCTTAGATGTACATGGGTGGGTCAACCAAAGTTGGGTTCATGTACAGTTTATGTGGATTCTAGTACCTACTAAGAATTAGGATAATTTCTCGAATTGGAGGTAGAGGCTACCAATTTGAATAAAATAGTGAAAGAAACCTTTTGATTAAAGTCCAAATCTTTAGGTTTAATGAATTAATTACTAATTAGGTTTTGATTTTTCTTTATTTAGACATGGCTACTTCTCTATCGCTCCGATCATTATTGGACAATGTTAAGTTGGTGGGACACAACTTCGATAACTGGTACCGAAAGTTGAATATTATTCTAGAGCATGAACGGATCCTATATGTGCTGACGAGTCCTACACCTAAGGAGCTAGCTGATAATGCACATGGAATAATCAAAGATACTTATTAGAAGTGGCTCAGTGATCGAACCATAGTGCACTGCATTATGTTGGCTGCAATGAGCGATGAGTTTAGTCGCAAGTTTGAGACAGTTCAACCAAATGAAATGCTCCAAGTGTTGGAGGATTCTTTTGGCACATCCGATGACATTGAAAGGCATAAGACTAGTTGTGCCATCTTCAACACTAGAATGCAGGATGTGCCTCTGTCACTGATCATGTATTGTACATGATCGAGCTGATAGAGTGCTTGAGCAAGCACGGCTTTTTCTTATACAAACAACTTGGGAAAGATGCAATACTGAACTCGCTACCCAAGTCTTATCTTCAATTCTTTACACATTATAGAATGTCAATGCCTGAAGTGGACTACCACGGGTTACTAGGGTTATTTCAGAACTTTGAGAAGTATCACCAACTTAATAAGGAGTTGGTGAACTTAGTAGGAGGTTTGTCTTCTCATTCTCGATCCTTTGGAAAAGAAAAGAAGAATAAGAAGAAGAAAGCCAAGAAGGTGCATGTTCATGCTAGGACACCTATGCAGGTTCAGACTGCAAAGACCAAGCTCGATAAGAGTCAAGCCAAATGCTTCTTTTGCAAGAAGCGGGAGCACTAGAAGAGGAACTATCCTCAGTACAGTGCCTCCCTGGATCCGAACAGGCAGAGAAAGAAGCAAGCTATTGCTGGGCAAGATATTTAGATGATAACTCCTTGCAATTTCTCTATTTATGATATTACTGACTGAATATTGGATACTGATAGTCCTTACCATATTTATAATTCGTTGCAGGAATTGCAGGTTAGTAAAAGATTCGATCAAGATGAGAGATTTCTGAATATTGGAGATGGAAGACCAGTTCTAGTTCTAGCTTTAAGAATTTTGAAACTTATATTTGAGTCTCATACCGTTGTTCTTAGTGATTGTCATTTTTGTCCTAGGTTCTTTTTAAATATCATTTGTGTAGACCTTTTGGCCATAAATAATTATGAAATTTTAATAAAGAAATGAGTTTATAATGTCATTGTGAATGGTGTTACTGCTTTCTATGGATAATTGAACAATGGTGTATATATGTTATCACCACTTGTTATTGTAGTCTATTCTACTGGCAAGCACCCCAAATTAGATAGTATATTAGATATCTACTTATGGCATTGTAGGCTAGGTCATATAAACAAGAATAGGATAAACAAGTTGACCTAAGAGGGAATCCTCGAGGTTAATGATTGTGAATCACATCCAACCTGTGAGTCTTGTCTTCTTGGTAAAATGACCAAGTCATCTTTCACTGAAAAAGGTGAGAGAGCCAATGAGCTCTTAGGTCTAGTACATACTGATGTATGTGGACCAATGAGCAAAAATGCTAGAGGTGGATATGTCTACTTCATCACTTTCACAGATGATCTATCCAGATATGTCTATCTGATGAAACATAAGTCGAATTCTTTTGAAATATTCATATAATTCCAAAGTGAAGTAAAAAAATAAACTGAAAAGAGTATTAAAACTCTTTGATCTGACCAAGGAGGAGAATATCATTCTGGTGAGTTTCTCACAAATGTTAGAGAGAATGAAATTCTCTCCTAATGGACTCCTCCTGAAACACCACAGCATAATGGTATGTCTGAAAGAAGGAATCAGACTTTGTTAGACATGGTCCAATACATGATGGGATTTACCAGCTTGCCGATATCCTTATGGGGATATGCACTTGAATCGACTTATAATCTATTAAATAGGGTTTCAAGTAAGTCTGTAGGTAAAATCCCATATGAGATATGGACAGGGCGTAAGCCAGCACTTTCACACCTTAGGATTTGGGGGTGCCCGACTTATGTCAAATGGTTAATTACAAACAAACTTGGACCTAGATCTAATAAGTGTACATTTGTAGGATACCCAAAAGAGACCAAAGGATACTATTTCTACCATGCTGATGAATAAAAGATGTTCGTCAGCCTTAGGACAACTTTTTTAGAAAATGAGTTCCTTGATGAAAGAACTGTTGCCTCTAAGATTGAACTTGATGAAGTTCAACAAGTAGAAAGTTTGACACAGAATGTTGAACCTAAGTCGGATTTGATCAAATCAGATCCGAAGCCTAGTAAACCCGCACCATTAAGGAGATCCAATAGAGTACCGTGCCATCCAGACAGATACTATGGATTCTTGATCTAGGATGGTGATCCCATCAAACTCGATGAGAATAATGAGGATCCGATTACTTATATGGATGCGATGCAGAGATCCAACTCTAAGAAATGGTTAGAAGCAATGAGATCCAAAATGGATTCCATGAAGGTCAATGATGTATGGACGTTAGTTGACTCACTTGAAGGGGTTAAACCCATTGGGTGTAAATGGATCTTCCAAAGAAAGAGGGGCATAAACGAAAAGATGGAGACCTATAAAGCCCATCTGGTTGCCAAGAGATATCATCATTGTTATGGTATTGATTATAATAAGATATTCTCCCCTTTGAAAATTCTCAAGTCCATTCGAATCATGCTTGCCATTGTTGCCCATCTAGACTATGAGATCTAGTAGATGGATGTGAAGACAACTTTTCTAAATGGAGAGCTGTTCGAAGAGGTGTATATGATACAACTTGAAGGGTTCACATCCACCGATGAGTCCAAGGTGTGCAAACTTCAGAGATCCTTTTATGGATTGAAGCAGGCATCTTGGAGTTGAAACATGCATTTTGATAAAGTGATCAAAACATATGGCTTCATTAAGAATGAAGAAGAACCCTCCATTTATAAACGGACAAATGGTCCAGCAGTGGTATTCTTTATTTTGTACGTGGAAGATATTCTCTTAATCGAAAATGACATCCCCGCACTATAAGGAATAAAAGTTAGATTGTCATCACAGCTCTCCATGAAAGACTTGGGTGAAGCATCCTACATCCTAGGGATGAAGATCTATAGAGATATATCTAAAAGAATGCTTGGTATATCCCAATCCACGTACATAGAAACTGTGCTGAAGAGGTTCAGCATGAAGAATTCTAAAAAGGGTTATCTTTTGATAGGCCAAAGAATTTCTCTCTCTAAGAAGGATTATCCGATAACTCCTGAAGATAGAGAGCGTATGAGTAGGATTTCATATGCTTTGGCAGTGGGGTCTATTATGTATACCATGATATGTACGAGACCAGACGTGGCATGCTCACTAGGAGTAGTGAGTAGATACCAGTCTGATCCTAGAGGAAATCACTGGAATGTGGTTAAAATCATCCTTAAATATTTGAAAAATACTAAGAATCAATGGTTGGTTTATGGTGAGTTAGATCTAAAGCTTGTGGGATTTACAGACTCCAGCTTTCAATTTGACCATAATGATAGTGAAAGTGTGTCAAGCTATATCTTTACTCTAAATGATTGAGCCATCTGCTGGAAAAGTTCCAAGCAGCATATAGTGGCTGACTCTGTTTGCAAAGTAGAGTACATGGCAGCATCAAGTGCAGCAAAAAATATTGTGTGGCTAAGAAAGTTTATCATCGAGCTTGGAGTAGCATCCTCTGTTGATGGTCCAGTCCTACTCTACTATGACAGCACTGGCACTATAGCTCAAGCAAAGAAACCAAAGGCACACCAACGAACAAAACATATTTTGCACCGCTTCCATTTGATCCATGAGATCATGGATCGTGGTGATGTCGACCTTCAAAAAATCGATGAAAAGAAGAACTTAGCCGACCCCTTCACTAAAGCCCTGGCAATCAAGGAGTTTGACAACCATAAGTCGAAGATGGATATTAGATACTATGCCAAGTGGCTTTAGGATAAGTTGGAGTTGTTGGAAATTATGTTCCAAAGCCAATCATGAGTCTATTGACGATTGAGATATTATAATTAATTTATTAATTAATAAAAAATATTTTGGCATCTTTTTTCATCATAAGTTTACATCTTCTAATGAACTCCATTGTTGTGATGAAGTTCTTAAGACTATTTAGTTTCGTTAAAGAGAGGATTTATCGATTAGACCTTAAATTTGTTCACAATCAAACAATAGGCTGTTAATTAGGATGACAGCGTCTATCGAGCATAGGTTGCTATATGCCATATAGGTTGGTTGTCCTCTTAATCAAGGTATGTGGAGATACTGGTATGGCATATAGGTGAGATGTATAGGTACATCATCATTGAACGTGACTAACTTCAGAGCATTCTGCTGTCGAGAATGTCTCTGATGGGATATAGGTATAAGTATCGCTTAGACCTAAGATCACCTCAGTGACTTGTAAGTAACTCACTGTGCTTTGGTATTGGACTAACTAAATTTTTAATTCAACAATAGAAGGCTTCTAGGCATAGTCAAGTACTTGCAAAGTCAGAGTATGATCAAGATGAAATTGACCACTTCAAGAGTTGGAGAAGAATGTATCACTGTATTTCAATATAGCAAAATATTGGCCAGAATAATCCATCAGATGGATTTGATATTTCAAAACACAATGTGGACAACCTGATCAGAGTTGATAGTTGAACTCTGATGTATCCTATGAGCATTGTGGTCAAGTGGATGAATTATATGAAAATTATATCTGCATGGGTTCTAAAGATGGTGTTCTACACCTTCGACCTATCCGACCGTCGGGTTTCATTGCTAGATGGTCATTTTGATTGATACAAAAATTTATTCCTATGCTATTGATTTAGCTTTGGACCTATGAGGTCACACACATAAGACCTTATGATCTGATCGGATGGTTGATCAACGATTAAGAATCATTCAAGGGTTAAACAATCAATAAGATTGGTGTTTAATGTAGTGCAAGTATTACAGGAGGATCAATTAGCAATTGGATTGCTAATTGGCTTAATTTGATTAATTCAATAGGCTGAGATTAAGTCTAATTAAATATAATTTAATTAGATTTTGTTTGGACTTGATTGGATCAAGTCCAATTAGTTTATTGGATAAGCCATGTGCAAGGAAGAACTAGTCCTAGTCTAACTAGGACTTGGATTAATCCAATTTTCTAATTTGATTAGAAAATAAATTAGAATTAAATATAATTTAATTTAATTTAATTTAATCTTTAATTGGGCTAGGACCATATTTAATTGGGTTGGTTTAATCTTGATTTTATTTGGTTAAAAGATCTTGTTTGACCAAGTCAAAATAGGAGTCCTAGTGTGACTAGGACTCCCTATCTCGTTGCGCCACCCTGGTCCCAATGCTCCCCATACCAATTTTTTAGCTATTTTTCATGAAATACAGATCTTTGGGAGTGGTTTGGAGTGTACAAAAATCAGAGAAAGAGGGTTCTTGGGCATGGCGGTTCCATAGGCACCAAACTAGGTGTCTAGGTGAGAGAAAAGAGAAGAAGAAGAGGATCTTCTTCTAGGGCTATTTTATTTTCAATTTTTCCACCTTTTTTTTGAGTTTTTTTGAGAAAGTCTCGGATCAACAAACACTCATCTTCCTTTTTATATTTTGAAGAGTCCAAATTTTGAAGAAGAAAGCATCGGATCGACCGTCAAAAAAGGATCAGCATAGTACTAGCATGTTGTGCTGATTTCCTACATCGGACATCAGATCAGAGATTGTAGGCTCGTGTGGATGACTCCTAAAGGCCGGATGCATGTGCAGCTCATGACTTCATCCTCAAGCTCGGATCAGCAAGTTAGAACATCTAAACTTGCTCAGGTAATAGATATGATCTATAAACTTCATACCTGCATTTGATGTAGTGTAGATCTAGGTTGATTTGATCAACCTTTTTCTTTCTTATTTGATTTTAATTTTTGATTTAATATCATACCTTAATCATGTAATAGATTTGAGATCTAGGTATTTACATGATTATTTAAATAAATTTTAGATTTATTTAAGTCTTTCGTTGCAAGATCTTAAAAAAGTTTCAAGTTCTACCTGTGAAATCCTAGATCTGGTTCTTTCCGTCTGAACCTAAGCTAGTAGCATAGTAATATATTTCTATACTAATCAAAGTGACCATCTAGCAATGGTACTCGATGATCGAATAGATCAAATGTGTAGAACAACATCCTTAGAACCCATGTGGATATAGTTTTCGTATGATTCATCCCCTTGACCAAAATGCTCGTAGGATATCTTAGAATTTAACTATCAATCCTGATTTGGTCATCCATATTATATTTAAAAATGTGAAATCCATCTTATGGATCATGCTAGCTAAGATTATTGCTATATTGAAATACAGTGATGCATTCTTCTTCAACTCTTGGAGTGGTCAATCCCATCTTAATCACTCACTGACTTCGTAAGTACTTGACTATGGATAGAAATATTCCATCACCGAATTTGAAATTCAGTTAGTCTGATAACAAAGCACAGTGAGTTGCTTGCAAGCCACTATGGTGATCTCGGGTCTAAGGGATATTTATACCAATATTCTATTAGAGCAATTCTCGATAGCCGAATATTTTAGAGTTGGTCACGTTCAATGATAATATACCCGTACATCTCACTTGTCTACCATACCAGTATCTCCACACTCCTTAGTTAAGAGGATAATCAATCTATATGGCATACAATGACCTATGCTCGATAAACACTATTGTCCTAATTAACAGCATATCATTTGGTCATGAACAATTTTAAAGACTAATCGATAAATCTATTTTTTATCGAAACTAAATAGTCCTAAGAACTTCATCAAAATAATGGAGTTCATTAGAAGATGTATACCTTATGATGAAAATCCCAAATAAATAATTTATTTATTAATAAATAAATTATAATTAAAAGGTAGTTCAACCATCAATAAATTGATGATTGGCTTTAGGACATATTTTCTAATAATGATAATATTTAAAAATTAGGTCAATAATTCCTAAAGATAGGATTGGAACAAAACTTTCATCCCTAATGTTCAGGTATTTCTCACCATTTTCAAACATTCCACTTTTCTATAGTTCTTGCAAGAAATTGCATAGGACTACCGATATCCAATATCGAAGAAGAGAATATTAAATAGAAAAATTTCAAGATGCTATCATATAACATCCTTGATGACCAACTCTTGCTTCTTTTCTCTTCTTCAGCCTGCTGAGGTTAATGGAAGCAAGATAATTCTTCTTCTTATGACATTGCTTCTTATAGTAGAAGCTCTTTGCCTGAATCTGGTTAGTCTCAGACCTTTTTGTTTTCACTGGACTTATATGCCCCAGCATGAATCCTTTTGTGCTGCTGAACCAAATTCAACTTTCGATACTAATTATCGAAGTTGGATCCCATAGGTCATCACTGTCTGATAGTGATTGGAGCAATTAGGGTTTAGCCTTATTCTGTAAGAAAAGAGAACATAGACCTGATGTATATGAATTATTTTAAGCCCAGAGACTTGGACTTTGGTCTAAAGATTCTCTTACTATTTTATTTAAATTGGTAGCCTCTACCTTCAATTTAAAAAATTACTTTAATTTTTTAGTAGGTACCAGAATCCACATAGACTACACACAAGCCCGACTTTGGCCGGTCAACCCATGTACATCTATAGGTAGGTTCTTTAAACTACTTCTAGTAATTTAATTTTGCCCTAGAAATCTAATCAATAGGCTTTAGCCTCCACTGCAAGGTCAGGCTAGGTCCAACAATTAACTTGATCATACTTAGTGCATCTAAGCAACAAATAATGAAGCCCAACATTGGTTGGTCAACCTAACCACCATTAGAGAGACACTTTCAAGTTATCATATTATGAATGATAATTTCATTAGTCAATAAGCACCAGGCCTTTGGGCCTTCAATGATTATTGAGCTAATGAACCCATTATCATCCAACTTAATGGAAGGCTATGACTCAGTTATCTCCATAACTTTATCATTTTAAGGATCTAATAATTTTAGAGAATTTAAAATTTTGATGTAATTTAAGGATAGAGAAGATATGGACTAATTTGCTCCCATTGACTTCACAAAGTCAAGTCCTCTTAGTGACTTCTCAAGTCATTGATAAGGACTAGGATCAGTTTTGGTCCATGGGTACCTAATTTTGTCTTACTGAATAAAATCAGTCTCACTAATTTTCTATGTGACATGGGTTTACACAAATCAATGAGCAACCTAATGAAGACTTGATTAACCACATTGGTCAGGTAAGTGAGATTGGTGGGAGGGTCTGCCAAAGCTTGCCATAGACACCATTAGAAATGATCAGGTAAGCAGACTGCTAATTAAAAAATGCTGATCTAGAAATGCAAGACTTACCTTAGACACCAATCGATTTATCAGTTTTGATTTGGTCTGCCAAAAGACTCAAGCTCAACCAGTGAGTCATGATCGTGGTCCATTTGTTAGATGTATGGGTTTTGATCGACTACAACTATTGAATTGATCTATAAAAAAAAAAATAGCCTAATCTTAATTAACTATTAATTAGATTTGATCAATTTTCTAACTTAGTCCATATTTAATCTAACCCTAGGTCTAACCTAGTTAATATCCTGATCAAAGCTAACCCATTATCTTTTAACCCATATTTTCTGAAAATGTCTTAGATCTTCAAATCACAAACCTAGATCCTAAATATTTACTTAATTCTCAATTAAGTTCTAGGCTTATGGGGTAGGGTTTGGAACCGTAGAACTACATTCTAATTTAATCATTTAAAATATTTTCAAATTTTATAAATAATTTATAATGAATCACCTTCATTTCATGGTTTTAGACCTGATTTGTTTCATTATTTACATCATGTCCTAGGATTTCAAATCTAGGATTTTGCATAAAGTAAGTTCATAATTTAATTTCTTAAAGACATATATGTCATACATATACAGACTAGATTCAAACTAACAACTACATATCAAACATATGTAATAAGAAACTAGACCTAAACATGAAACACATATTATTCAGATCATATCTAAATAATTAAAATCAGATCATAAAGTAATTAATATTAGATTTAAAATTTTAAAATAAATTATAAATTATTTTAGATTTTATCTAAATTATTTATGATTTAGGAAGCATATACTAGGATAACCTCTCCACTGTAAGGGATAAACCTTACAGCAGGACAACCTTATAATCAATATATGCAATCCGATATTATTTAAATTTAATCTAAATAATCTAAAATATATCTAATATCTATTTAATTTTGAATTTAAAATTAAAAAAAATTATAAAATTATTTAGATTATATCTAATTTATTCATAATTTATAAAAATTAGATTAGCACATATTAGGACAATCTTTCATTGTAAGGGGTTACCATTACAACAGAATAATCTTATGTCAATATGTGTGATCTTTAATATTTTATTTTTAGATTTATTTGAATGTAAACATGATTATATCATAAAAGAATCTAGATACTTTGATACCACTATTGAAAAATATGTAGGATTTCATGCATACATTTTGAAACTTTTTCAAATTTACAAGCAATGAAAGATAGATTAAATAATTTAACCTATAATATGCATGTGATCTGATCACTAAATCCTACATCCAGGATCTATGACATGCCATGATGTAAACATAAATTAAAAAATTAAAACATGAAAGGTTAGTATTGATCAAATCAATACATAGATCTAGAATAGTTCTAGATCAAATCCTAGATCATCTCTAGGTCAAGAAGAGATCCAATCTCTTACCTTTGCAGGGTCGAGAAGACTGCAGTTGAGTTTCATTGTTGTCCTTATTGCTTAAAGCTACACACGGATTCAACCTCTGTAGATAGTCCACATGAGGCTACAATATAGATCGGAGGTTCATCAAATGAAGATTCACTCGAAGTGCAAGTTTCTCGCAGATCCCTTCTGATGATTAATCAAAAAAATATTCTTCAGATCTCTTAGATATTTTAAGAGATGAAGAACATGAAGAGGATTAAGGAAGAAAACCAATCCTTGGATCTTCTAAAAATCAAAAATAAAAGCTTAGAAAAAAGAAAATCCTAAGAGAAGATATATCTTCTCTTTCAGGACATCAATTGTTAATGTCCTGAAGTCATCTCCATGTCAGGACTGTTGGAACCAGATCTACAATTTCAGAGCCAGATCTTAAAATTTTTTCAAGATTAAATAGTGAAAGACTTAAATAAATTAATATTTATTTATAAAATTAGAAAATATCCTAGATCTAAGATCCTATTACATAATTATGATATGATATTAAATCAAAAATTAAAAATAAAAGAAAAAAATAAGTATTGATCATATTAACATAGATCTACACTAGATCATAATCATATAAATAACAGAAGATCAGATCTTTATTACCTATGCAAGTTAGACAATCTAACTTGTTGATCTAGGCTTGAGGATGAGGTTACAAGCCGCACATGCATCCGACCTCAAGGATTCATCCACACGAGTCCATCAATCATGATCAGAAGTCCTAATGCAGGAAATCAACACAGTATGCTAGTACTATGCTATTCCTTCTTTGATGGTTGATCTAGTGCTTTCTTCTTCTGAATTTGGACTCTTCCAATGATGAGAGGAGAGAGAAGAGATTACTGATCTGAGACACTCTCAAATAATCTCAAAAAGAAGGAGGAAGAGAGATGAACAAGACAACCTAAGAAGAAGACCCTCTTCTTCTTTTTTGTTCTCTCATCTAGACACCTAGTTTTATGTCTATCAAATCCCTAAGACCTAATATTATATCTCTCTGATGATTTTCACATGCCCCAAAGGTCTCTCAATGGTCTATAACATGTCCAAAAAACAGCCTAAATTTCATCCGATATAGAGAGATATAGAGGAGTCCTTGTTGGGTTAAACTCTTAGACTAGGAAAGACCAAAATAGGCAACTAGTTGGGACGCCCAACACTTGGGCACCCCCTACTTTCTTTTTGGCATGGACCACCTATATTTGTTGCATAAAACTCCTCTAATTCTCATAAAAATTCTAGAGAAAAACAAGGAGTATTGGCGGCAAAAGGGAGGAGGAATTTTGATTGCAACAAACTCTATCAAATAGAGTTTGATTTCAAAACAACTCACCAAATTTGACTTGGTCCATTAACCACTTGCCATGTAAGAAAGAAGGGAGAGAGTTGGGCACATGTGAAGGCCTGAGAGAAATGATTTTCCATGAAAAAATCCTAATTAGGTATGGGGGCATGGGATATAGGTGGCGCAATATGAATGGATCCTAGTCTTACTAGGATTCCATGTTTGACTTCGTCAAACATGGTTTCTCAAACGAAGTTAAACCAAAATTAATTCAACACAATTAAATTAGATCCTAAACTAATTAAGAACTTAATTAAATTTAATTTAATTTTTATTTAATTTTTTAATCAAATTAAAAAAATAGGTTGACCCAAGTCCTAGTTAAACTAGGATTAGTTCTTCCTTGCACTTGGCTTATCCAATAAATCAATTAGACTTAATCCAATCAAGTCCAAACTAAATCTAACTAAATTATATTCAATTAGACTTATTCTCAATCCTTTGGCTTAATCAAATTAAGCTAATTAGCAATCGAATTGCTAATCAATCCTCCTGCAACACTTGCACTAGGTTAAACATAAATCGTATAGTTTGTTTAACCATAGAACGATTCTTAATCATTGATCAACCATTCGATCGGATTGTAAACTCTAATGTGTGTGATCTCATAGATTCAAATCTAAGTTGGTATCATAGAAATAAATTTTTATATCAGTCAAAGTGACCATCTAGCAATGGTACCCGACGGTCGAATAGGTCGAAAGTGTAGAACAACATCTTTAGAATCCATATGGATATAGTTTTCATATAATTCATCCCCTTGACCAAAAAACTCATTGGACACCTCAAAGTTCAACTGTCAACTCTAATTTGGTTGTTCACATTATATTTCAAATTATTAAATTCATCTGATTGATTATCCTAGCCAAGATTTTGCTATATTGAAATTCAGTGATACATTATTCTCCAACTATTCGAGTGGTCAATCCCATCTTGATTATACATCGACTTCATAAGTACTTAACTATGCCCAGAAGCCTTCCATTACTGGATTAAAAATTTAGTTAGTCTAGTACCAAAATACAATGAGTTATTTGCAAGTCACTGAGGTGATCTCCGATCTAAAGGATAGTTATGCCAATATCCCACCAAAGATATTCTCGACAGTAGAATGCTCTGGAGTTGGTCACCTTCAATAACGACTTACCCTTACAACTCACCTGTATGCCAAACTAGTTTCTCCACACTCCTTGGTTAGGAGGATAACTAACCTATATGGCATACAGTAACCTATGCTTGATAGATGCTGTCGTCCTAATTAATAGCCTATCATTTGATCGTAAATAGTTTTAAGAACTAATCGATAAATCCTCACTTTATCAAACCTAAATCGTCCTAAGGAATTCATCATAATAATGGAGTTCGTTAGAAAATGAAAACTTATGATAAAAAAGTAAAAAAATATATTTTATTAATTAATAAATTAATTATATTTATAAACTAGATCAACCATCAATAAGCTGACGATTGGCTTTGGGATACATTTTCCAACAACTTCCTCTTATCCTAAAACCACAAGGTATAGTATCTAATACCCATCTTCAACTTATAGTTATTGAACTCCTTTGTCATCAGGGCTTTAGTGAAGGGGTTGGCTAGGTTCTCTTTTCTGTCGATCTTTTGAAGGTCGACATCATCTCAATCCATAATCTTCTGAACCAGGTGGAAGCGGCATAGAATGTACTTCATCCATTGGTGTGCCTTTGGTTCGTTCGTTTGAACTATGGCACCAATGCTATCACAGTAGAGCAGGACCAAACCATCTAGGAAGGGTGCTATTTTGAGCTCGATGATAAACTTCCTCAACCATACAACTTCTTTCATGGCATCTGATGCTACGATGTACTCTGCTTCGCAAACAGAGTCTATCATAATATGCTGCTTGAAACTCTTCTAGTAGATGGCTCCACCAATTAGAGTAAAGATATATCTAGATATGCTTCTGCTATCATCATGGTCAAATTGAAAACTAGAATCTATAAATCCCATAAGTTTCAGATCTGACTCATCATAAACTAACCATTGGTCCTTAGTATTTCTCAAATACTTAAGGATGGCTTTACCCACTTTTCAGTAGTTTTCTCTTGGATCAGATTGGTATCTACACACTACTCCTAATGAGTATGCCATGATTGGTCTCATATATGTCATGACATATATGATAGATCTCACTATCGAAGCATATGAGACTCTACTCATATGCTCTCTCTCTTCAGGAGTTATTGGACAATCCTTCTCAGAGAGAGAAATTTCAAGACCTATCGAGAGATAGCCCTTTTTGGAGTTCTCCATGCTGAATCTTTTTAGCACAGTATCTATGTACGTGGACTGAGATTATCCAAGTATTCTCTTAGATCTATCTCTATAGATCTTCATTTCCAAAATGTAGGATGCTTCACCTAAGTCCATCATGGAGAACTGTGATGATAATCAAATTTTTGTTTTCTACAGTGTCGAGATGTCATTTTCGATTAAGAGAATGTCATCCACGTATAGAACAAGAAATGCCACTACTGGACCATTTGTCTATTTATAAATGCAGGGCTCTTCTCCATTCTTAACGAAGCCATACGTTTTGATTATCTTATCAAAATGCATGTTCCAACTTCGAGATACTTGCTTCAATCCATAAATGGATCTCTTAAGCTTGCACACCTTAGACTTATCTATGGATGTGAATTCCTCAGGTTGTATCATATACATCTTTTCGATCAGCTCTCCATTCAAAAAAATTATCTTTACATCCATCTGCCAGATCTCATAGTCTAGATGGACAGCTATTGCAAGCATTATTTGAATGAATTTAAGCATTGCCATAGGGGAGAACATCTCATCATAGTAATACCATAATATTGATGACATCCCTAGGCAATCAAATGGGCTTTATAGGTCTCCACCTTTTCATCTATGCCCCTTTTTTAGTTGAAGACCCAGTTACACATAATGGATTTAATCCCTTTGGGTAGGTCAACCAATATCCATACATCATTGATCTTCATGGACTCTGTTTTGGATTTCATGACCTCAAGCCATTTCTTAGAATTAGAACTTTACATAGCATCCATATTGGTGATCGGATCATCATCATTCTCATCAAGTTCGATGGGATCACCATCTCAGATCAAGAAACCATAGTATTTATCCAGCTGATGTGGTACTCTATCGGATCGTCTTAATGGTACTAGTATGTTAGTCTCCGAATCTGGTCAAATTAAATTCGACTCAGGTTCAGCTATGCCTTAAGGCTGATGAACATCTTTTGTTCTTCAGCATGATAGAAATAGTAACCCTTACTTTTTTTAGGATATCCTATAAACATACACTTATCAGACCAGGATTCAAGCTTATCTGTATGCAAACGTTTGACAAAGGTCGGACATCCCCAAATCCATAGATGAGAGAGTGTAGGCCTATGCCTAGTCCATATCTCATATAAAATTTTTGTGATAGATTTACTCCATACATTGTTTAATATATAACATGCAATCTCAGGAGCATAACTCCAAAATGAAATAGGTAGACTAGCAAACCCCATCATGGATCGAACCATGTCTAGCAAGATTTGATTTCTTCTTTCTGATACATCATTATGCTGTAGTATTTCTGAAGGAGTCCACTATGAGAGAATTTCATTCTCTCCTAGATATGTCAATAACTCACTGGATAGATATTCACCTACTCAATTTGATCGAAGAGGTTTAATACTCTTTTTAGTTTATTTTTCTACTTCAATTAGGAATCTTTTGAATATTTTAAATGAATCCGACTTATGTTTTATTAGATAGACATATTCATACCTGGATAAATCATCTATGAAAGTAATGAAGTAGAAATATCCACCTCTGACACTTGTGCTCATTGGTCCATATATATTGGTATGTACAAGACCTAAGAGCTCAGTGGCTCTCTCACCTTTTTTAGTAAAAGATGACTTGGTTATTTTTCTAAGAAGATAGGATTCATAGTTTGGAAGTGATTTACAATCACTGACTTTGAGAATTTCCTCTTGGATCAATCTATTTATCCTATTCTTGTTAATGTGTCATAGTCTACAGTGCCATAGGTAAATATCAGGAACATTATCTAATCTAGGATATTTTCTAGAAGTGTACATTACACTTGCAGGCTATGATAAAATATAAATAATATTTTTTATTATCCTTGCATTATTGTAACATCATTTATAATGATATCATAATAATCTTTCTTTATAGATAAATGATTACCATCTTTGGCCAAAAGGCTAATAGAGATCTTTAGAAAGGAAGAACAATAATGACATTCATTTGAAAAAATAATATTTGTATTGCGAATAAGTTGAACTGTTCCTATAGCTAGAACTAGAACAGACCTTCCATCTCCAACGCTAAGGAATCATTCATTATTTCCAAATCTTCTACTAATTTAAAGTCCTTGCAATATATTATAAATATTGACTGGACTTTCAGTATCCAATACCCAAGTAGAAGTATCACCAAAGGAGAAATTATATGCTGCTATCATATAATATTCTTGATCAGTAACTACTTGCATATCTCTCTTATTCAGCCTGTTGGGGTCATGAAAATCAAGATACTAAGGATAGTTTCTCTTCTAATGCTCCTACTTCTTATAGTGAAAGTATTCTGCATGATCTAGGTTATTCTTGGATCCTATGTTTAAACTAGGCATAGAGACCCCAGCATGAACCACTTCATCCTCCTGAACAACATTCAACTTTTAATACTTATTATCGAAGTTGGGTCCCATAAGTTTATCACTATCTAATAGTGAATAGAGCAACTGTGGTTTGGGTTTAACTGCATAAAGAAGAACCAAAAGCCTAATTAGTAATTGATTAATTAAAACTAAAGATTTGGACTTTAATCAAAAGGTTTTTCCACTATTTTATTTGAGTTGGCAGCCTCTACCTTCAATTTGAGGAATTACCTTAATTTCTTAGTGGAAGCTAGAATCCACATAAACTGCACACAAGTCCAACTATGGTTGGTCAACCCATGTATATCTAAAGGTAGGTTCATAATCAATTATTTTTTCACATAATTTTTAGTAATTTAATTTTGCCTCAGGTATCTTTTCAGTAGGTTAAGGTCTTCACTGAAAGTTTTGGTTAGATCCAACCATTAACATGATCATATTTGGTCAATCTAACTAATGAATGATTAAGCGCAACTATGGTTGGTCAATCTAATCACCATTTAGAGAGACGTGGCTAAGAAATCATATTATGAGTGATAATTTCATTAGCGGATAAGCACTAGACCTATAGGCCTCCAATGATTATTCAACTAATCGATCCATTATCATCCACTCAATGGGAGGCTATGATCTAGTTAGCACCATAACTATTTCATTTTAATGATCAAATAATTTTAAAAAATTTTAATTTAAGAAAGAGAGAAGGTCAGATGAACCAGCTTGTCATAATTCTTCCATTGGCTTCACCAAGTCAACTTAAGGAAGACCATTAATAGGCTGATCTAGGAGCACCTAAATCAGTCATAATGATTTATCTAGCTGATATGGGTTAGCTCAAATAGTCAAGTGATCCAACTAAAACATAATTTCACCAAGAGACTATGTAAGTTCGATCAATGGGGGGGTCTGCCAAAGCTTGCCTTAGACACCACAAAAAATGGCTAGATAAGCAGGCTGCCAATTAAACATCACCAGTTTGGTTTACCTTAGACATCAACTGGTTTAATCAGTCTTAAATAAATCAACCTAATAGTTCATGCTAGATCGCATAGCTAAGAATCAAGTCCATCTTGAATCTCATTAAAGACATGGACTTGACCAACTACAACTATTGTAATAGATCTAAAGAATCCTTAACCTAATCTAAGACAATAATTGATTAGATTTAGTCAATTCTCTAATTAAGTCCATTCTTTAATCTAACCCTAGGTCTAACCCAATTAATAGACCTAATCCCTACTAACCTATTTAATCCAATGTGTTATGATTTGTGTCTTAGGATCTTCAATTCCCAATCCTAGATCCTAATCAAACAACTTCTTAATTCTTAATTAAGTTTTGAGCTGAGGGTTGGGATTCAGCTTTTTAAAAATAATTTTTATATTTATAAAATATTTTTTCAACATGGTTCTACCAACCAAGTTGCATGTTTGATTCATAATCAATATGCAAGTAAGATAAGCATGAAACTACATTAGATCTAATCTAAACAAATTCATGTAATTGAAACAGTTTCAATTCTAATCAATCATAAATTATCTTAAATTAAATCTAACATATTTATGATGATTAAAATTAGATTAAAATATTTTTAATTAGATCATTAAATTTTTTAGATCTAATCTAAAATTTTATGATCAATATTTTAGATTAGCATGTACTAGGACAACCTCTCTGCTGTAAGGGATAAACCTTAGAGCAGGACAACCTTATAGTAGTCTGTGTAATCTAAAACATTTATTTTTAGATCTAAAATTATTTTAAATATAATAAATCATAAATAAAATTAGATTATAGTTAATAAATTTATACTAAGAAGTAGATCTATATGAACTAGGACAATCTCTCCACTGTATGGGATAAACCTTACAGCAGGACAACCTTATAGCAATTCATGTGATCATGATTTTTAATTTTAAATTTAATAATTAGATTATAAATTACATCTAATCTAAGAAATTATCTAGTCATGCATATATAATCATGTAATAATTAACCTAGGCTCTGATACAAATTGTTGGAACCAGATTTAAGATTTCAGGACTAGATCTTGAAACTTTTTCAAGATAAGACAGCAAAAGACTTAAATAAATTAATATTTATTTATAAAATTAAAAAATATTCTAGATCTAAGATTTTATTACAAGATTATAGTATGATATTAAATTAAAAATTAAAAATAAAAGAAAAAAATAAGTGTTGATCATATCAACAAGATCTATACTAGATCAGAATCATATAAGTAATAGGAGATCAGATCTTTGTTACCTATGCAAATTAGATGTTCTAACTTACTGATCCAAGCTTGAGGATGATGATGCAAGCTGCACATGTGTCTGATCTCTAGTAGTCATCCATATGAGTCCATGAATTACGATCAGAAGTCCTATGTAGAAAATCAGTATAGTATGCTAGTACTATGCTAATCCTTTTTTGATGGTTGATCAAGTACTTTCTTCTTATAAATTTAGATTCTTTCAAAAATGAGAGAAAGGAGGAGAGATTACTGATCTGAGACACTCTTAAATAATCTTAAAAGGAAGAAGGAAGAGAGATGAACAAGACAACCCTAGAAGAAGACCCTCTTCTTCTTCTTTGTCCTCTCACCTAGACACCTAGTTTTATATCTATCAAATCCCCATGCCCTAATACTCATTCTCTTTAATTTTCATATGCCCCAAAGGAATCTCAATGTCTATAATATGTCCAAAAATTAGCCCAAAATTCATCCTTTATAGAGAGATATAGAGGAGTCCTTGTTGGGTCAAACTCTTAGACTAGGAAAGACCAAAATAGGCAACTAGTTGGGGCGCCCAACACATGGGCACACCCTCCTTTTTTTTTAGCATGGACCATCTATATTTGTTGCACAAAACTCCTTTAAAACTCATAAAAATTTCATAGAAAAATAAGGAGTATGGGTGGCATAAGGAAGGAGGAATTTTGATTGCAACAAACTCTATCAAATAGAGTTTGATTTCAAAACAACTCTCCAAATTTGACATGGGGGCATGGGATATAGGTGGCGCAAGATGAAAAGATCCTAGTCTTACTAAGATTCCATGCTTGACCTGGTTAAACATGATTTCTCAAACTAAGTCAAACCAAAATTAATTCAATCTAACTAAATTAGATCTTAAACTAATTTAAAACTTAATTAAAATAGATTAAATTAGATTTAATTTTAATTTAATTTTTAATCAAATTAGAAAATTGGGTTGACCCAAGTCCTAGTTGAACTTGGACTAGTTCTTTCTTGCACTTGCCTTATCCAATAAACCAATTGGACTTGATCCAATCAAGTCCAAACTAAATCTAATTAAATCATATTCAATTAAACTTATTCTCAACCCTTTGTCTTAATCAAATTAAGCTAATTAGCAATCAAATTGCTAATCAATCCTCCTGCAATACCTGCACTAGGTTAAACATCAATCGTATTAATCGTTTAATCTTAGAATGATTCTTAGTCGTTGATCAACCATCCAATCGGATCATGAACTTTAATATGTGTGACCTCATAGGTTCAAACCTAAGCTAGTAGCATAGGAATAAATTTTTATATCAGTCAAAGTGACCATCTAGCAGTGGTATCCGATGGCTGGATAGGTCTAATGTGTAGAACAACATCTTTAAAATTCATGTGGATATAGTTTTCATATAATTCATCCCCTTGATCAAAATGCTCATAGGACACCATAGAGTTCAACTATCAACTATGATCAAGTTGTCCATATTGTATTTCAAAATATCAAATACATCTAATGGTTTACCCTGGCCAAGATTTTGCTATATTGAAATACAGTGATATGTTGTTCTGCAACTCTTGGAGTGGTCAATCCCATTTTGATCATACACCAACTTTGCAAGTACTTGACTATGCCCAGAAGTCTTTCATTACTGAATTAGAAATTCAGTTAGTTCAATACCAAAGCACAGTGAGTTGCTTGTAAATCACTGAGGTGATCTTAGGTCTAAGGGACACTTATATCTATATCGCATTAGAGACATTCTCGATAGTAGGATGCTCTAGAGTTGGTCATGTTGAGTGACGATGTATCTTTACATCTCACCTGCATGCCATACCAGTATCTCCACACTTCTTGGTTAAGAGGATAATCAATCTATATGGTACATAGCAACCTATGCTCGATAGACGCTATCATCCTAATTAACGGCCTATCATTTGGTCATGAATAATTTTAAAGACTAATCAATAAATTCTATCTTTATCAAATCTAAATAGTCCGAAGGACTTCATCATAATAATGAAGTTTGTTAGAAGATAAAAACTTATGATGAAAAAGCCAAAAAATATATTTTATTAATTAATACATTAATAATATTTACTAAATAGCTCAACTGTCAATAGGCTGATGATTGGCTTTGAAACATATTTTCCAAGAAGGACAAGAGGAGACCTTCTTCTTTAGAATTTTTTTCATATTCCAGATCTCTTACTTTCTGATTTTTCTCATGAAAAATTCCACATAAAGATGGAGAAGAAGGGTTCTCAACAAAACCCTAAGAGAAGACTATCTTCTCTTCTTCTTCTCTCATCAGGACATGATCAGATCATGTACAAAATAAACATCCATGCCCTAACTCCTTGGAGCACTCATCTTCCATACTCTCTCTCTCTCTCTCTCAGATTTTTCTCATAAAAAAATCTCATCAAAAATAAAGAAGAAAGATTTAGAAAGAAAATCACAAGAGAAGATAATCTTCTCTCTTACCTTTGTCTCTTCAGGACATCAACACTTGATGTCCAAAAGAAAAGCCCACCTTCAGGAAACTTGGCACCTCAATCTCCCTTGCCTCCTCCTCTTTTTCTTCTACTTTTTACCATGAAATCCAAGGTGTTACACACCCACCTCCTATTAAATAGGAGGTGCCCTCTAGAAAACAAAGACAGGTCAAACAAGGGAGTTTTAGGGATTCGGACTCTATGTGATAGAGACCTTGGGGCGTCCAACTCTTGGATGCCCTCTTCCATATTTTTGGTGTAAGAACCTAGAAACCAACACACAAACCTAGAGAGAAAGGGAATAAGAAAAAATTTGGCATGTAAAAAAAATGGTGCAAAAGAAGGATGAAGTATTTTGGTTTGAAGGGACTCTATCAAATAGAATCTCATACAAACTACTTTCCAATTTTGACCAATTCAAAATTTATTCCAAAACAAATCAGATATGGGGCATTGAGAGCTTCTCTTAGGCATGAAGAAACTCACAAAAAAATCTAGAATTAGATATGTGGGGCATGGGATTATTCCTTAGATGGCATAAGGGAGAAGAGAGGAGTCCTAATCTAACTAGGACTCTTCTCTTTAGACTAGGTCAAACCAAATTAAATCCTTTTCAAATTAGATTTGAGTCAACCTATTTAATAAATAATTTTAATATAATTAGAAGTCTAATTAAATTAGATTTAATTAACTTTAAATCTAATTTAATTTTTAATTAAATTAAAAATTAGATGCACTTATGTTCTAATTGAACAAGGACTTGTTCTTTCTTGCAATTAGCTTATCTAATAAATTAATTAGACTTAATTAAATTAAATCTAAATTAACTATAATTAAATTTAATTTAATTAAACTTAATTTTATCTTAATTATTCAATCAAATTGAGCCAATTAGCAAATCAATTATCAATCGATCCTCCTACAATACTTGTAATAGGTCAAACATCAATTGTATTGATTGTTTGACCTTAGAATGATTCTAAATCATCGATTAACCATCTGATCAGATTATAACCTCTTATGAGTATGATCTCATAGATTCAAACCTAAGCTGGTAGCATAGAAATCAATTTTTGTATCAATCAAAATGACCTTCTAGCAATGTTACCCGATGACTGGATTGGTCGAATATACATAAAGCATCATTCTTAGAACCCTAGCCTATGGTTACTGTATCATTCATCCCTTTGACTAATAATGCTCAAGATGACTTTGAGTATTCTATTAACACTCATACAATTGATCCATATTGTATCTCAAAATTTTGTAAATCCCATGACTCCTCACGAGGATTACCCAAGCCTAGGTTTTGCTAAATTAAAACACAGCGAGACATTCTCTTCCTGAAGTTAATCAGGAGTCGTCAATTCCATCTTAACTCACACATAGACTCTACAAGTATTTGACTATATCCAAAAATTCTCCAAACCCATATTAGAAATTTAGGTAGTTTGGTACTAAAGTATAGTGAGTTGCTTGTAAGTCACCATGGTGATCTCAGGTCGGAAGGATACTTATATCCATTAGCCTTAGCTAGCTACTCTTGACAGCAGAGTGCTACATTAGACATGTTCAGTATAGATATACTCCTACATTCCATTTGTATATCATACTAGTGTCTTCACACCACTTGATTATGAAAACAACCAACGCATAAGACATACAGTGATCTATACTCGATAAATTATCATCCTAGTAAATAACTTATCTTTTGGTTGTGAATAATTTAAGAACCATCTAATAAATTCTCCTTTATCGATTAAGTGTGGTTCTAAGAACTTCATCATAACTTAGAAGTTCATTTAAGAAAGATAGAACTTCTATGATGAATAAGCCAAATAACAATTATTATTTGATAATTCATATACCAATTCCAATCATCTACAACTTAGATGATTGATTTTAAGATACATTTTCGAACAGTCGCGATAACAAACACCATCCTTTGTAACAAACTTCACATGGCTCTAAACAGCCCACTAGTAGGCAGTTACGACTGTCACCATCAGTTTGTTACGAGCTCCGCCTATATAAGGAATCCTTCGAGATATTTTCTCTCTAAGTTCTCCTTGCCTTCTTAAAAGTCTATTCATTTTCTCCTAAGCACTCCATTTCTATTGATCAGAGAGCTGACTTAATCGTTAGAGGATTCTGCTAGAGCCACCCCACCTCTAGTTCGGACTTATTTTGTAGGTCCCAGTGGTGACCTCATCTTCTTCAACTTCAACTCTTTCTGACGTATGATGTTTTTTGCTCCAATAGGATTGGCTCTAGTGAAAGGGACCCCCTGAGCTCTTATTCTAAAAGGAGTGCTCAGTCGATCTCATTTTCTTTCTACTATCAATCCCTTTAGTTTCTCACCGTTTACCTCTGAGAGATGCCACTAAGGAAGGCTTCTACCCGATGATCTACCATCTCTATACTGAGATCCCAGCCAGACCTACCTGCTTCAACCACATCTTCGGCACCTTAAGCTCCATCATCGATAATTATGATGGATATAGAGCAGTTCAATCTACTGATCCAATAGGTTAAGGGCCTCACCAAAGTAGTGCAGGCCATGGGGCAACCTTCGACACACATCCAATCGAAAAAACCCTTGCTAGAGTACTGGAACCAGGTGCATGGTGGCCCTTGTTAGATATGAGTGCCCTAGAAGCCAGAATTGGCTGACACATGTAATACACTTCTAAGGACAAAATTATAATTTTGATTATTAATAATAAAATGGGTTATTTTCTATCACATAAGTGTATTTAGTGCCTGTGATACATCCCTTAAGTTAGTGGTAATGATAATTCATATTTTCAAGAGTTGAAAATTTAAGACATGAATTTTTATTTATTAACTCATAAAATAATCATGACCGTAGGATCATCATGAGGATTGTGATTGATCCAAAAGGTTAGTATACAATTGCTTCTTCATAGAAGATGAGTCTTGAATCTATGGTGTGGAGACATCGGAGCAAGAGTATAAGTACTCGTTAGAGAATGAGGGCACTGAGCATGACCACCTCGAATAGTCATAAGAAAGTCTATCTTCTTGTCGATGACTGACTCGATGCTGCAGTGGTGTGTCTGGTTCTTTAACCTAAGGTGCATTGGCAGTTCACCATGAGGGTGTTATAGTTTGACTACACCATGACTCAGTCTCCTAGCCATTCGGAACCCTGAGGTGTATGTTGGCTATAGCATGTTTGTTGTAGGAATTGGATTGCACCAAGATGGAATCTATCTACCTCGGTGGATGAGGAGCAGTCCTATGATGATCATGAGAATCAAGTCCATAAGCCCATGGCCATGGCAGAGAGTGAAATAATAGAAAGAGTTTTTATTAAAGTTTTCACATCGGACTTGAATCGAATGATTAAATCATATGATAGAAATTAGGGTTTGACGAGTTCACCTTAACCCTAATCTGATCGGAGCTCAAGATAGAAGAAATTAATCATATAAGTAGCTGCACTGAGAGGTTCATTTTTAGTTTTGATGGGTTGCCACCATATGCTGCTTGGTGTCACTGGTGGATTTTGAGAGCAATTATAATGATTTAGATGATCGATCATTCTAAGTTGTTTGAATCAAAAAAGTTCTAATCCATCGAAAGGAGTTTCAATGATGTCGATGATGGAGATCATGACATATCCCATTACCATATAGAATTGAACCTAACTGGATCACAGAAATAATAGTTTGGATCTGGATATCATCAATTAGACTAACCCAGTTCAATTGATTTGAATAAGATTTAATTAGGTTCAAGGAAATCGTGCTAGCACATGATTGAGCCTAACATTCTTCTTTTTCTATCTCAAAAGTTATCTCGACTGAGCCAAATGAGTTTGTGCTCACTCAGGTACCTTTATCTAATTTGACTAGAGCTTGTCCAAGTCAAAAAGGGGTCGTCTTAATTTATGAGATAAATTTGAGACAACACCTGCCATTTTTCATCATCTGCTAATTCTTATACTTTGACTTGGTCAAACGTTGACCTTTGACCCCTGGACATCTGCCCATGTGTCACACACTTATTGGAGAGCAGATAGGGGCTTGTCCCCTCTCTAAAAATTGGAAAGAAAGGGAGCACACACCTAGGATGGCATGTGCCCATGGATAAGGATGCTGGAGTCCCATACGGATGGGACTCCAGGTTGCTTATTGGATTCATACTAGGTGACCCTCACCTATAGACTTTGACCAGTCTTAGGTGCCACCTTAAGATGAATCCGTGGGTCTCTCATCCCACCAATCAGATTTAGATCTAATTAAACAAAGCAACGCGATTGGTCGGGGTGATGCAGCACTGCATGGCGCAGCAGAGTCTATAAATAGACTCTATCTATGCCCACTTTTAAGAGTTGATCTAAGTCATGCCCCAAGGCTATCTCTCTCCCTTCTCCATGCCACCATCTACCCCTCTCCCTCCTCTCCACACCCAAGAATGTTGGGTTCTTCTGATTAGTGCGAGTCAAGCAAGCAAGGTTGACAAAAAAGGAAGAAGGCAGCACTGCTGCAGAGACGACGGGTGATCTTCAGAAGAAATTTTGAAGATCCTCCAAATCAGATCCAGATCTAATTTTTGGAGAAAAAAAAGAGAAGAAGAAGATCTCTAGATCCAGCTTGAGTGGATACCGGTAGAGGCCAAGCACTTGCATGGCTAGATCCAGAACCTTAGAGCTTCCGTAGGATCATCAACGGGTAATCAGATTACCTAAGATCAAGGTAAAAATTAATTTAGAATTAATTTAGTTTTATTTTCTTAATTATCAGATCATAAATTAGATCTAAAAAGTGTCAGATCTGATCTAGATATAAGAGGAGAATTTTTGAAATATGCCTCTCGATCCAATCAGATTTGAACGAATCTGACCTGAGAAATCAGGATTTTCCTTCAGCCCCACCTTAGGAAGCCAGTCGGTAACCCTTGGGAAGGGGAAGCAGAGAGCGACGAGCTCCTATTCTAACCATGACTCCACCCTTAAAAGATTCCTGCTACCATTCGGCCAGAAGACCTTAGAGATTTATGATTGGAAAGATCTTCTCGATTAGAAGCTTTGAGAAATGAATTGGCAGATCGAAGAGCTCTACCATACTGTCCTTGACCACATCGACGACATCTACACTAACCCCCTATTCTTCCTTCAAATCATGTAAGAGACCATCCCATTGGACTACAAACTCCCTCAATTTGAGAGTTACGATGGGACCTAAGATCCAATTGACCATCTTGAGGTCTTTTGGACCAGATGCTGCTCTATGGCACAGCAGATGCTATTCTATGTCGAGCTTTCTCCTCAACTTCGAAGGAAGTAGCAAGAAATTGATACTTGAGTCTTAAGCCGAGAATGATCTACTCATTTGATTAAATGAGTTATTAGTTTGTGGCTCACTTCATAAGCAGCCGACGTCCAAGGCAAGGTTCAGAATTTCTTATTAACATCAAGCAAAAGAAAGAGGATATCATCCGAGCTTACATCAGCTGCTTCAATGTTGATGCACTGGAGGTCCAGAACTTGGACCAATCCATGGTCATGGCCTTATTGAAGGGTGGTCTTTAGAAGTATAATCTCCTATCCTGCCTGAAGAAAAAGTATTCCAAGAATTTTGCTGATATGCTGGCCCAAGCTTAGTGTTATGCTCGGGTAGAAGAGGCTTTTTAGATAAAAGATGATGAGGCTACAAAGGAATGGCAGGCAGGTGAATCTAGCAAATCCATAGTTGTTGTGAAGTTAAGTAAATCTTGATGGTGCTCCAGAACTCCTCCTAAGTGCCGACGAGCTCGGACTCTGCCCCAAGTTTGTCAATAAAAGAGCCCAGATCAGAGGGCATGATGGAACTCCCCTCCTTGAAGATTCCGCAACTATGCTCCCTTGAATGCTTTGAAGATACAGGTATTGATGAAAATTAAAGAGCAATTGCTAAGGCCAAAAAAGATGAGGTCCCATCCTACCAAGCACAACTCCAAGAAGTATTAACTCTACCATCATGACCATGGTCATGATACTGAAGAATGCATCCAACTCCATGACGAGATCGAGGAGCTCATCAGGCAAGGTCGGCTTGGCCGAGTTCTGCGATGTCGGCCTGAAGGAAGGGAAGATCGACCAAGGGTGCTACCATAGCTTGAACTACCTAGGAGGGAAGAGCAGTAGGGAGATTAGCCACCACTTGGGATCATCAATACTATTGCTAGAGGACTTCGAAGGGTGGAAGCTAGTGGATCGACATAGTCAATAAAGTTGAAAAGGTTGGAAGAACCTATCGCTTTCACTGAAGAAGATGCTCAAGGGGTTCAATTCCTGCTTAATGACGTGGTTGTAATTGCTTTAAATATTATTGACTAAGATGTACACCATGTTCTAATTGGTATTGGAAGCTCTGCTGATGTTTTATTTTACGATACTTTCTCAAAGATGTCCATACCTAGTAGTCACTTAGGATCAATGAACTCCCCATTGGTGGGCTTCACTGATGATGCTGTACCAGTAGAAGGGATAATAACACTAACCATAGTAGCAGGGCGATATTCCAGGAAATCCAAGGCACATGTTGATTTTCTAGTGGTAAGAGCTTCTTCTGACTATAATGCAATCCTAGGCCGACCTAGTTTTAATGGACTATGGGCTATGGTATCAACATATTATTCGAAAATAAAGTTTCTAACAAATTATGGGATTGGTGAAGTTTGAAGAGATCAAGCTTTAGTAAGACATTGCTATATGATTGCCTTGCATGGGGAAGGGCAACTTGACCCTTGTTAGGTGGATGGACTTGACGTCTGTGATAATTTAACTGAAGAGTGAGCCAAGCCTATGGAAGAACTTATTGCAATTCCTTTGAATGATAGGAACAAAATGTTGGGAATAGTGTCCTAAAGCCAATCTATTGACGATTGAGCTATTTTTATGTTATTGTATATGAATTATTATTTGAATAAAAGTTATTTTGGCTTTTTCATCACAAATTTTTTATCTTCTAATGACTCCTGTCTATTGTGATGAAGTCTTTAGGACTATTTAGAATCAATAAAGAAGGATTTATCATTTAGTCCTTAAATATGTTCGCCACCAAATGATATGTTATTATCAAGGATGATAATGTTTATCGAGTATAGGTTGTTGTGTATCATATAGGTTGGTTGTCCTCTTAACCAAGAAGTATAGAGATACTGGTATGGCATGTAGGTGAGATATAAAGGTACATTTGCACTAAACGTGATCGACTATAGAGCTTTTCTTGTATCAAGAATTGCTCTGATGGAATATGGGCATAAGTGTCCCTCTGACCTGAGATCACCATGATGACTTTCAAGCAACTTGCTATGCTTTAGTGCTGGACTACTTGAATTTCTAATTCAGTGATAAAAGATTTTTGGGTATAGTCAAGTACCTAAGGAGTCGATGTGTGAGTCAAGATGGGATTGACAACTCCTAGACATAAATGCTATGTTCAATAGTATTTCAATTTAGTAATGTCTTGGCCAGGGTAGTCCTAGTGAGTGGTCATAGGACTAATTGCTTTGAGAAACTATTGGAGCAAAATTTGGTTGCCATCGGAGAAGTGCAGGAGTCAGAGAAGATGAGGTCGCCACTGGTGACCTGCAAAATAAGTCTCATCCAGAGCTTGGGGTAGTGGCTTCGGTAAGACCCTCCGACGGTCAAGTTAGCTTTTTCGGCCAATAGAAATGGAGTGCTCAATCAAGAAAGTTGTAGAGTTTTGGGAGGGAGAAGAGAGCCCCTCGAAAATATATCTGGATGGTCTCTTTTATAGATGGAGCCTGTAACAAACTAATAGTGATAGCCATAACTATTGAGTAGTGGACCTCTCAGGACCACATGGAGTTTGTTATGGAGGATAGTGTTTATTGTCGCAAGGTGCCAGTTCTTTTGAGATTTGATAGTCAAAGTATGGAGGGATGGGCATCGATTGGTGATGACCTTTGAGCTATATCAATTCTAGAGGAATTCAAACTCCTCTAAGATAGTCTGAATGTGGGTCGATTCATGCCGTATATGGGATCGAACTCATGTGGAGACCTTCCTTGATGACTGTGGGAAGTTTGGCCATTGGAGGAGTCTGAAAGGGGTTCGACCGTTGGAGGAGCCTAAAAAGAGTTCGACTGCTGAAGGAGTCTAGAAGGAGTTCGGCTACTGAAGGGGTCCGAAAAGGATTCGACTGCTGGAGGAGTCTAGAAGGAGTTTGACTGCTGAAGGAGTCCGAAAAAAGTTTGGTCACTGAAGTGGTCCGAAAAGGGTTCGAAGGCTGGAGGAGTCTGAAAGGAGTTCAGCTGCTGAAGGAGTCCGAAAAGGATTCGGCCACTAGAGAAGTCCGAAAGGAGTTCGACCGCTGGAGGGGTCCCAAGAGAAAGAATTCTCGATCGAAGCTCTTCTGTGGTTATTAGTTATATTAGGCTAAGCATCAGACTGGACTTTGATGGGAGTGGGGTTTATCCCCAACAATAGTCCCCCTACTTTCGAGTTCAAAATTTGAAGGAAGGTAGGAAAAAGGTGATGGTCGAAGTTCGGTCCTGGGTTTTCATGGTTGTCAAGATGAGACATTTCGGTGTTTATCATACTAGCATTGAAACTTTCTAAGTCTGAAATGAGTTCGAAAAGATGGCCCTTTGAATCTCCCATCGAAACTCTACCTCAGGTACGGCGCCATAAAGACTCTACCCATCGCCACTCCTCTATCATGATGAGTGGGACACGTGGCGCACGCTTACCGATCGAAGTTGATCCACAATCATAACTGCTTAAGATTACCACTGGATATTTAAGGCCTTCTCCTGTTAATCGAAAGTCATTCCTGCCCGAGCCTTTTTCTTCCTTCGGCCTCTGTTTGCCTTCTTCCTAAGGATCTCATCCTTCTCTCACCTTCCTGAGCTCTGGACATACTTTCAATTGATCCTCATCGCGTCCATCATCCTTTCATCCTCCCTGGTCAGTTTAAGTCAGTTTCCTAACCCTTCTGTTAGATTATTCGTGCTTATCACTTCTGGCTCCTTGCTTTCCTAACTTTTTTTATGGTGGGATTTCTTGGGATTTATCTTGATCCAAATTTCTTCCGAAACCTTCCACTCCATCGATTCATGGGGCTCGTCCGGATTGACCTTCCTTAATTTTGCACCCCTGGTCGAGGTGGAATCCAAGAACATGTTCCGCTCGTCTTTTGCTCCAAACACCATCCCATCTATCCTTACCTCGAACGATCTTTCTTTGATCCAAATCCAATATAGAATTCCTTTGGAATATGACCATGAACTCCTTAGCTCTGATGATCAGGTCAGCTCTCCTTCGACTAGCCAATTTTATTTGTACTTAGAAGCTTTGCACATCGGGATTAGACTCCCGTTGCCCCCATTCATAGTCGTCCTCTTTTGACTTTTAAACGTTTCCTTCACATCTATCGTACCGAACTTCTTTCGGTTCATCATAGATTTTCTCTTCCTCTATCAATTAACTAATGTCCAGTCGACCATTTCGCTTTTTAGGAATTTCTATACCTTCAAGCACCATCCTTCCATGAAGGATTGATGGTACTTTTCCCCTCAGGTCGGCGAGAAGTGGTTATTGAAAGGTCCCCCTTCTTCCATTCATAATTGAAAGAAAAAATTCTTTTTTATACATTATCTGATCTTGCTATTAGGTCTTCCTTCATGGGGTTATATTAGAGAGTCAGTTTGCCAAGCTCTTAGCTTAGATGGAGCTGACCTTGATTCCTCTGATAAACTCAAAGTGTACCGAGCTCCTCTTCTTCCTAACCTTCTAAAGGAACAGACCTTGTTCAACCTGGGTTTGAGTTCCTGTGATCCAGCTAGTACATCTTTTGATTTATGAATCCACATGATTTTGCGCACGTGTATTGCCACTGATCGTTCTTCTTTTCCTACTACAGAGATGGATGCACAAGCTGCCAAGATGCTTACCAAAGGGCTCTTCACTAAGAAGAGGTAAGGGAAGGTGCAAAATGATGGCTCAAAGATGGCGAAAGTCGATGTTTCCAGCTCTGAAGTCCCCGCCTCCACTGTCTCTACGTCTGAGGTCATCGTCAGTGCTAAGATTGCCCAAATTGCTAAGGTTGACACCACTAGCATGGGTCCAGTGCCTTCCATGCCCTCAGGTCCCTCTAGTGGGGATCGGGTTTTGGAGATTCGTATCAAGAAAGGGATAGGAGAGGGAAGAAAAACGAAAGCCATTATGAAGACATCTTATAAGGCTCGCTTAGATGGACCAGATGGCGATGACAACGAATGAGGGGAGGATCCCTTCGACAATCAGAGATCGTTTGGGATCTTGCTCGAGGTGGTGGACCAGATGGCCGACCTAGACCTACGGTAGCTCATCTGGGGTTCTCTCAAAACCATCCTCAAGATGATTGCTCCATTGCTCGACTCTTTCTCTTCTGTTCTATGCTTTTCTTCATCTCTCCTTCTTCTTCTTCTTCTTCCTTTTAACACCAATCATTTATTGTAGTCGGATCACCAGATGCTCGCTCAAATCAACAGGATGCATCGTCAGGAGGTGGAGGCATAAAAGGCCTAGGAGGACCTTCGAGCTGAGGTTCGTCATCTTCAAGAGAGGGTCAACGAGGTTGAGACCCTTACCGAGGAGAAGGTGACGAACATCAAAAGTCTTCAGGGTGTGCTCCGCAAAGAGGAGTTTGCCATAGTCGGACTGAAGGCCGCACTAGCCCTAGAGGAGGAGAGGAGGAAGGAAGCCAAAAATAGGGTTTCCAAACTGGAAACCCAAATGGCGAAGTCGATCTCGGAGGCAACGACTCAAGCCATGGAAGAGTTCAAGACCTCTCTCAAGATGCGGAACTTGAACGTCGAGTTCAGCCAGGAAGCATTTATCAATGGTTTCAAACATTATGAAGGTAGGGTAGCCTGAAGGTTCCCTGAGCTCGACTCAACTTTCTGGAGGAGGAAGATGATGTGGATGCGGGACCATCTAATGCTGTAGTCGACCTTTCCTTCGATGAGCTCGCTTTAGGCCCATCTGAACCTACTGCAGAGGCGCCCGAACTAGTTTGGGAACTTGAGGCGATCGAGAGCTATCCAGCTCCGCCCTCCAAGGTTGAAGTGAATTTTTTTCATACCCTTGAGCGCTTTTCATATCTCGAATGCAGTCTCCCACCAAAGATGATCCACTGCCTTAGGGGGTTCTGATAAAGCCCTTGATAAAGAACCAAAGGAAGGAAGTTCATTTTCTGAGGAAGAAGTTGAAGAAGATGTTGGACGATCCTTAAGCCTCATGAAAGGATGCTTCTGAGGTGACCAATGAGGTCACTCACCTCCGAGGCTTGCATATGAAGGAAGCGGTGAGCTTTAGTATCCGAAAGGGTAGCTTCAAGAAGGAGATCGCCGAACTCAAAAGAAATGCCAGCGATAAGTCCTGGGCACTGACAGCGAAGATTAGCTCTCTTGAAGCTGACATGAAGGATGCCAGGGAAAAGATCCATCTTCTAGAAGGGAGCTCACCGTGGTCTACCGATAAGACCTGGTATGACTGGAATTGGTCAATAAAGTTTTCCTAGCTTTAGAAGCAGCTGCAAGATACTAAGGACTGGCATAATAGCTACCTAGTTACCTGGGCGGAGAAGATGTCCGGGCTTGAATAAGAGCTCAAGGTTTGCCAAAGATGAGGTAGCTCATCTTTGGAAGCGACTGCATAATAATCGAAGAGCCAGCGCGAGTGGTGAGTTGGAGAAGATTGCCTTCTTGAAGAGGATCGTTGGTGAGCTTTCAAAGGTGGTTGGGGCAGAGCAGGCCAAGGATCAATGGCTGAAGCTTCAGCTCACCTATGAACATCGGGCTATCGAGGACGTGGAGGCCGATTCTGAAGTTTTAGGGAGACAGTGGCGAGAGCTTGAGGGTAAGTTTTAGCTCACCAACAGAATATATTTAGATGGTCTCTTCCAAAAGAAGGAGCTTGAGGAGGAGATCCTTAGGCTAAAGCAGGCCTTGGTGATGGTCAGAGCCGACCGCCCAAAGTTCGAAGAATCCAGTTTGCCTTAGAGCTTCAACCTCTTCTCCCTCTTTTTTTTCTTTCTTTTAGTGTAATCGGCCTTGTCGGCCTATGCTTTGCTTGTAATGAACTTGTTTTTGCAATGAAATAATATATTTTTTGCTATTTTCATTTTGCATGAACCTAAGACCTATTTGCAGCTTTACCTTCTTTACCTCGATTTTCTTTTTATCGTTTTCTTATGAAATGCTTGTTATGCATGCCGAGCTCATTGTGGATGCCAGGCTTGTTGTGAATGTCAAACTAGAGCCTCTTTTGCAAACTAGGATAAGGATCTGCCTTTCGCATTTGACATAGTCAGCTTGTTATGGAAAAATACATGTAAGAATTCTCCACCAAGCTTCTTCCTTCTCCACATCTTTGGTCTATGAGATTCTGACTTTTGCTCATGTTAGGATGAGGCTTTCCTTCCATTCTTAACGTGGCTTATGGGGGTGTGTTAGGATCGTCGGTGGGATCTCTCCCTCCATCCTATCTTATATCGATGAGATCATTGACTTTGCTCACATTAGGATGAGGTTCTCCTCCTATTCCTAACATGGCTTATGGGGCTGCATTTGGGCCATTGATAGGGCCTCTTCCCCCATCCCATCTTAAATGGATGAGGTCTTCGACTTTGCTCACGTTGGGATGAGGTTCTCCTCCTATTCCTAATAGGCTGTAGGAGCACATTAGGGCCGTTGTCGGGGCCTCTCTCCTCCTCTCGTCTAAAATAAATGTGGTCTTCGACTTTGCTCATGTTAGGATGAGATTTTCCTCCTATTCCTAATGGACTGTAGGGGCACATTAGGGCCGTTGTCAGGGCCTCTTCCCTCATCTCATCTAAAATGAATGAGGCCTTCGACTTTGCTCATGTTAGGATGAGGTTCTCCTCCTATTCCTAACGGACTGTAGAGACACATTAGGGCCATTGTCAGAGCCTCTTCACTCATCTCATCTAAAATAAATGAGGCCTTAGACTTTGCTCATATTAGGATGGGGTTCTCCTCCTATTCCTAATGGACTGTTGGGGCACATTAGGGTCATTGTCAAAGCCTCTCCCCTCATCTCGTCTAAAATGAATGAGACCTTCGATTTTGATCACATTAGGATGAGGTTCTCCTCCTATTCCTAACGGACCATAGGGGCACATTAGAACCGTTGTCAGGTCCTCTCCCCTCTTCTCATCTAAAATGAATGAGGTCTTCGACTTTGCTCATAGGATGATGTTCTTCTCTTATTCCTAACGTGGCCGTATTTGTCATGAGACTATGTTCGGAGGATATTCCTCCTTTATCACTGGTATACAACAAAGATTAGGATGTTGAAGTAGGAGAATTTTATTATAATCAAATCATCGGTAATACATTCATAGATTTTCCAAATTCCATGGTCGAGGAAGGTCCACCCCCCTGAGTTCCTTCAAGTAATACATCCTGGGTTGAATGACTTTCGTGACCTCATAGGATCCTTTCCAATTTGGGGCAAGCTTCCCCTGGCTCTGAGGCTGATAGATGGTGGCTCGGCGAAGCACTAAGTCCCCCACTATGAAATATTTTACCTCTAACTCTAGAGTTATAGTATCGGGCCATCCTTCGCCTGTAAGCTACCATCCAAACATGGGCTTCCTCTCTTTTTTCTTCTAGTAGGTTGAGGTTAGCTCTGAGGTCATACAGGTTATGCTACTCATTGAAAGCCATTACCTACATCGATGGAAGCTTAAGTTCGATCGGGATGACTACCCCAATTCCAAAAGCTCAGACGAATGATGTTTCTCCAGTCGGAAGCCCATAGAACATGATAAAGTTCGTCCACCCAGGCCCCTCTTGCTCTTTCGAGTCTTGTCTTAATGCCTCGCAATAGGGTCTAGTTGGTCACTTCAACTTTTCTATTTGCCTATGGATGTGCTACCAACGTGAAGTGATGGAAGATGTTTAGATCTTCACAGAACTCAGCAAACCTCATCCCAGTGAACTATCATCTATTATCTATTATGAGAGTTTCGGGTAGACCAAACTGGTAGATGATTGACTTTTAGATGAAGTCCTATACCTTAGTCTCAATAATTTTTGCTAGTGGTTCAGCTTCAATCCATTTAGTAAAGTAGTCGATCGCAACTAGGAGGAACTTCTATTGTCTGGATGCCATTGGGAAAGGGTCAAGTATATCCATTCCCTGCTGTGCAAATGGCCAAGGCATGCTTAGTGGAGTAAGCTCGGAGGCTGGCTATCTTTGTATGTTTGTATTTTTCTAATAGCGATCATATTTCTTGACATACTCCATAAAATCGTGGTACAAGGTCGACCAATAGTGAAGAAAAAAATCTATTTTTTGGATCAGATTTGTTCAGATCTAATTGGATAAGGACGGATATTTTAAAATTTTTTTCTAAGATTCTAATCAGATCTGAGACTTCTCAGATCTAATCTTATTGATCTAATAATAAAAATAAAAATAAATATTAAATCTAATTTAATTATATCTTTATTTTGGATAATCCAATTATCCTATGATGATCTCGATGTTTGCCTGAGGTTCTGGATGTAGCCACGTAAGTGCCTAGCCTCTACCAATATCCACTCAGGTAGGATCTGAAGATCTTCTATTTCTCAATCAATCCTCCAAAAATTATATCTAGATCTAATCTTGAAGGTCTTCAAAATGGCTCTTGAAGGTCTTCAAAAGAACAGCCATTGTCTCTTGTAGCAGTACTGCCTTCTTCCATTCCTGATGCCTTTCACTTGCTTGGATCGCATCTTCTTCATGCCCAAAGTCCCTTGGGCATGGAGAGGAGAAAGAGGACCAGAGGGTGGCATTGAGAAGGAGGAAGAGGGGCTATGTGGTTTAGGCTAAAGGCAGAAGAATTGAATTCTAGGCATAGATAGGGTTTATATTGTTAAATATATGTGCCCTAGAAGCCAGAATTGGCTGACACTTGTAATACACTTCTAGAGGCAAAATTGTAATTTTGACTATAATTAATGAAATGGGTTATTTTCTATCACACCTGTGTATTTAGTGTCTGTGATACATCCTTTGAGTTAATGGTAATGATAATTCATATTTTCAAGAGTTGAAAATTTAAGACATGAATAATCATTATTAACTCATAAACAGCTCCCGACCATAGGATCATCACGAGGATGGTGATTGATCCGGAAGGTTGGTGTACGATCGCTTCTCTTTAGTAGATGAGTCTTGAGTCTACGGTGTGGAGACACCGGAGCGAGAGTACAGGTACTCGTTAGAGAACGAGGGCACTGAGCGTGACCACCTCGAGTAGTCATTAGGAAGTCTACCTTCTCGTCAATGACTGACTCGATGCTGCAGTAGTGTGTCTGGTTCTTTGACCTGAGATGCATCGGCAGTTCACCTTGAGGGTGTTATAGTTTGACTACACCATTACTCGGTCTCCTAGCCATATGGAACCCTGAGGTGTATGTTGGCTATAGCATGTTCATTGTAGGAACTGGATTGCATCAAGATGGGATCTATCTACCTCGGTGGTAGAGGAGCAGCCCTATGATAATCATGAGAATCAAGTCCTGAAGCCCATGGCCATGGCAGAGTGAAATAATAGAAAGAGTTTCTATTTAGATTTTCACATTGGACTCGAATCGAATGATTATATCATATGACAGAGACTAGGGTTTGACGAGTTTACCTTAACCCTAATCTGATCGGGGCTCAAGATAGAAGAACTTAATCACACAGGTAGCTGCACCAAGAGGTTCGCATTCAGCTCTGATGGGTTGCCACCATATACTGCTAGGTGTCACTGGTGGATTTTGGGAGCAATTAGAATGATTTAGATGATCGATCATTCTAGCTGTTCGAATCAGAAGAGTTCTGATCCATCGAAAGGAGTTTCGATGATGTCTATGATAGAGATCATGACATATCCCATTACCATACAGAACTGAACCTAACTGGGTCACACAAACAAGGGTTTGAATCTGGTGATCATCAATTGAACTGATCTAGTTCAATTGATCTGAATGAGATTCAATTAGGTTCAAGGAAATCGTGCTAGCACTCGATTGAACCTAACGTTCTTCTTTTACTATCATAAATAAGTTGTCCTGACTGAGCCAAAGGAGTTTGTGCTCAATCAGAGGCCTTCATATGGTCTGACTGGAGGTTGTCCAAGTCAGAAAAGGTTGTCTTATTTGTAAGACATTACCTGCCATTTTTGGTCACCTGCCATTTCTTGTTCTTTGACTTTGGTCAAAAGTCTACCTTTGACTGGTCAAACGTTGACCATTGACACTTTGACTTTTGACCACATGTCATGCACCTATTGGAGAGCTGGTGGGGGCCTGTCCCCCTGCCAGAACCTGGCAAGGAGAAGGGCGCACGCCAAGGGTGGCGTGAGCCCAAGTAGGAGGCGCCTAGGAGTCCTTGTTGGACAAGGACTCCATCCTCCCTTTTGGATTCCAATTAGAGTTCTTCTAAGAATCCAACTTTGACTGGTCTTAGGCACCCTCTAAGGAGGAATCCAGGGGTCTCTATTCCCACCAATCAGATTTAGATCTGATTTCACAAAGGGTTGTGATTGGTTGGGAGGAAGAGGAGTTGGATCACGCTTAGTCTATAAATAAGACCCTGCGCCCAACTCAGATTCTAAATGCAATTCAATTGAGAAACCCCACGCCCCAAGGCTGCCTCTCCCCTCCTCCTCCATGCCATAGCTTCTTCTCCCCTTGCTCTCCACGTCCAAAAGGTGTTTTGGACTTAGGTTGGTGCGATTCAGATCAAGGAAAGGCGATCAAAAGCAAGAAGGCTGCGCTGCTGCAAAAGGACGACTGCAGATCTTCAAAAGAGTTTTGAAGATCCTCCAGATCAGATCCAGATCTGATTTTTGGAGGTGTGATAGAGAAGAAGAGGATCTCCAGATCCAACCCGAGTGGATACCGGTAGAGGCCAGGCGCTTGCGTGGCTAGATCCAGAACCTTCCGCTGCAATCAGGATCATCTACAGGGTAATAGGATTACCCAAATCAGGTAAATTAAATTTGATTTAATTTATCTTATTTTATTTTATTTATTAAAATAATAAGAATCAGATCTGAAACATATCAAGATCTGATTGGGATCAAGAGAAAAATTTTTGAAATATATCTCTTGATCTGATCAGATCTGGACGAACCTGGACCGGGAAATCAGGATTTCCCTTCAACTGGTATCAGAGCCATGGTTCTAAATTGTTTAGATCTGATTTTAATTTTATTTTAATTAGAAAATAAAGTGATTTCAGATGTCACATGAGATGTGATCAGATCTGAAATCAGAAAAATTAAAATTAAATGATTTGGATCTAAGAACATGAAGATATGCATGACTAGTTCTAGAATAGAATAGTTCTATAGAATAGTTTTGCATGTCTTTGATTTAATCTGATTAAATCATATTTTAGATCTTCTTATTTACTATTTTCTGATATTATAAGTGTTATAATAACATCTGATAAACAGCAAATAAAAATTATTTAATTTTAAATATCATATGAGATATGATAGATGCATGACTCTAGACTAGTTGTAGAATAGTTCTACATAATTGTCTAGATTAGAATTTATTTTGATTAGATCAATTTAAATCTAATTTTTTAGATTATTATGAGATAATTTAGATCTGAAAACATGCATGATTATGATACATGAGATGTATGCAAAATATGCCATGATTAGATCTACTTTATATATGAGATATATGATATAGATCTGATATTGTTTTGTAGTATTGAATGTTCCTGATTAAGGCGTTCCTCTTGGCCGTCCGGTCATAAGAACGAAGAAGGGTTTAAAGGCCCTCTCTTCCCATTCGATGGGGTGTTCTTATGACGTGTAGGGGTGCTGCGTGTTCGTCCTTAATCAGAAACCCAAAACTTACTTTCTGCAAAACCCTAGATCCTGAAACCCTAGGATTTATTGTGCATATTTTGTTTATGAACCCAACTTAATTAAGAATTAAGTTTATGGAATATTAATTAGGTCTAAAATTGAGAATTTCAGATCTAAGACATATTCATAATACTGGGTTCGGGCTTGGGTAGCTCAATTAGGTCTAAGCGGTTGATCAAACCGAATCAAGAGTTGGTTAGATGGGATCAACAATGCTTAAATTGACCAGCCTAATAGGATTAAGTCTGGGTCAAGATCGAGTCACGATCAAGCAAGACCTAATTAGGCTCAGAGGTTAGAGTCTGGATTGTAGGCTAACCCAATTGGTTCTGACTCAACAATTTGGTGTCTAAGGTAAGTTTGGCACAGACGACCGACTGGTTTTTAATTGGAAGCTACTCGACCTGAATGCGTTCTTGTGCGAGTTAACGGCATATTCCTTCCACCGGTCTCACTTACCTGGCCATATCTGTTGACACAGTTCTGATCTGAGGTGGTCAATAATCCGAGCTGAACCCATGCCACTAGGTTAGTCATAATTGTTATGACTAAGCCAAGTCTAGTTTAATGAGACCTGAATCAATTCTCCCTAAGAAAAGATTAAGTCTGAGGTCTTCCACCATTGTAGACGTGCGGGCCCTTCCCGGGGTTGATTGTTCTCGGCTGGATACAGTGGCTCAGTTGCACCGGGAAGACGCAACCATGTCTATTAGGCATTGGATGCTATGGGCTGGAGGATGAGTTGGGCTCAATATTTCGGATACGGTGAGAGACCCAATTAGGAACCCAGTCTATGCAAATGGTGGGTCTGACTTAACTAAGGAGTGGATCAATATTCCGGATACGGTGAGATTCATGAATTAGAGACCAAGTTTGGGTGCACCATGATTAGAGAATCATTGAACAAGAGTTGTTCACTCATTGGCTAACCCATCACCAATAACTGTTAGGTGAGGTGATGAGTCAGTTGGTGAGACCGCACCACCCACTAGAAATCATCAATCGTGGAGATTTTCGCATCTCTACAGAGGGAGTGTAGGGATCCGAGAAAATAGTGGGAGCTAATTTGTTTAAAAATAAAATCCCTAAACAAATTGGTCAAGTCAAAATTACAGTATCTAACTAGAATCTTTGACTCTCTACAGGAAAATGTCTGCGTCCAACCCACTTGGCACGTATCCTAGACACACATAGACTGACTGGACCCAATTATAAAGATTGGCTCAGGAACTACAAAATTGTTTTGGGTTCAGAGAAGTTAACACATGTTTTGGACCAGGACCCTCCCACATTACCAGCTCCGTCCATCTGTTGAACAGAGAGCGTCTCTGGAAAAATGGATTGACGAAGACAATAAGGCCAGATACTACATGTTGGGCTCGATGTCTGATGAGCTCCAGCGCCAACATGAAGATATCGGGACTGCTCGCCAAATGTTGGCTCACCTGCAGGAGATGTTTGGTGAACAGAGTCGCGCAGCCAAATATCAAGTCACAAAATGACTTTTTAAGGCTAAGATGCGTGATGGGCAGTCAGTCCAAGATCACTGTCTGACAATGATCAAGGACATGGAAGAGCTTGAGAAGCTCGGTGTGAAGTTGGACTTGGACCTGCAGAACGATATTATTCTGCAATCCTTGACTGATGCATATGGGCAATTCATCATGAATTACCACATGCATAAACTTCAAAATTCCTTGGCCGAGTTGATGAATATGCTGGTTACCGCTGAGCTTTCTATGAAAGGTTCTAAAGGCTCAGTTCTTGCTATGGAACGGACTTCTTCCAAAAGAAAGTCTTATGGAAAGAAAAAGAAGTCTGTGAAAAAGCAAAAGGTGGAAGGATCAAAGAAGAAGAAGGCAGAACCGAAGAAAAAGGCCGATGGCAAAGGAAAGTGTTTCCATTGCAACAGCGACGGCCATTGGAAGCGGAGGTTAAACGAGAAAAGGATTTTTTGTTAGATATATGTGCCCTAGAAGCCAGAATTGGCTGACACTTGTAATACACTTCTAGGGGCAAAATTATAATTTTGACTATAATTAATGAAATGGGTTATTTTCTATCACACATGTGTATTTAGTGTCTGTGATACATCCTTTGAGTTAATGGTAATGATAATTCATATTTTCAAGAGTTGAAAATTTAAGACATGAATAATCATTATTAACTCATAAACAGCTCCCGACCATAGGATCATCACGAGGATGGTGATTGATCCGGAAGGTTGGTGTACGATCGCTTCTCTTTAGTAGATGAGTCTTGAGTCTACGGTGTGGAGACACCGGAGCGAGAGTACAGGTACTCGTTAGAGAACGAGGGCACTGAGCGTGACCACCTCGAGTAGTCATTAGGAAGTCTACCTTCTCGTCAATGACTGACTCGATGCTGCAGTAGTGTGTCTGGTTCTTTGACCTGAGATGCATCGGCAGTTCACCTTGAGGGTGTTATAGTTTGACTACACCATTACTCGGTCTCCTAGCCATATGGAACCCTGAGGTGTATGTTGGCTATAGCATGTTCATTGTAGGAACTGGATTGCATCAAGATGGGAATCTATCTACCTCGGTGGTAGAGGAGTAGCCCTATGATGATCATGAGAATCAAGTCCAGAAGCCCATGGCCATGGTAGAGTGAAATAATAGAAAGAGTTTCTATTTAGATTTTCACATTGGACTCGAATCGAATGATTACATCATATGACAGAGACTAGGGTTTGACGAGTTCACCTTAACCCTAATCTGATCGGGGCTCAAGATAGAAGAACTTAATCACACAGGTAGCTGCACCAAGAGGTTCGCATTCAGCTCTGATGGGTTGCCACCATATACTGCTAGGTGTCACTGGTGGATTTTGGGAGCAATTAGAATGATTTAGATGATCGATCATTCTAGCTGTTCGAATCAGAAGAGTTCTGATCCATCGAAAGGAGTTTCGATGATGTCTATGATAGAGATCATGACATATCCCATTACCATACAGAACTGAACCTAACTGGGTCACACAAACAAGGGTTTGAATCTGGTGATCATCAATTGAACTGATCTAGTTCAATTGATCTGAATGAGATTCAATTAGGTTCAAGGAAATCGTGCTAGCACTCGATTGAACCTAACGTTCTTCTTTTACTATCATAAATAAGTTGTCCTGACTGAGCCAAAGGAGTTTGTGCTCAATCAGAGGCCTTCATATGGTCTGACTGGAGGTTGTCCAAGTCAGAATAGGTTGTCTTATTTGTAAGACATTACCTGCCATTTTTGGTCACCTGCCATTTCTTGTTCTTTGACTTTGGTCAAAAGTCTACCTTTGACTGGTCAAACGTTGACCATTGACCCTTTGACTTTTGACCACATGTCATGCACCTATTGGAGAGCTGGTGGGGGCCTGTCCCCCTGCCAGAACCTGGCAAGGAGAAGGGCGCACGCCAAGGGTGGCGTGAGCCCAAGTAGGAGGCGCCTAGGAGTCCTTGTTGGACAAGGACTCCACCTCCCTTTTGGATTCCAATCAGAGTTCTACTAAGAATCCAGTTTGACTGGTCTTAGGCGCCCTCTAAGGAGGAATCCAGGGGTCTCTATTCCAACCAATCAGATTTAGATCTGATTTCACAAAGGGTTGTGATTGGTTGAGAGGAAGAGGAGTTGGATCACAAGAGGTCTATAAATAAGACCCTGCGCCCAACCCTAATTCTAATGCAATTAGAGATTTCCCACGCCCCAAGGCTGCCTCTCCCCTCCTTCTCCATGCCATAGTCTCTTCTCCCCTTGCTCTCCACGTCCAAAAGTGTTTTGGACTTTAGGTTGGTGCGATTCAGATCAAGGAAAGGCGATCAAAAGCAAGAAGGCTGCGCTGCTGCAAAAGGACGACTGCAGATCTTCAAAAGAGTTTTGAAGATCCTCCAGATCAGATCCAGATCTGATTTTTGGAGGTGTGATAGAGAAGAAGAGGATCTCCAGATCCAACCCGAGTGGATACCGGTAGAGGCCAGGCGCTTGCGTGGCTAAGATCCAGAACCTTCCGCTGCAATCAGGATCATCTACAGGGTAATAGGATTACCCAAATCAGGTAAATTAAATTTGATTTAATTTATCTTATTTTATTTTATTTATTAAAATAATAAGAATCAGATCTGAAACATATCAAGATCTGATTGAGATCAAGAGAAAATTTTTGAAATATATCTCTTGATCTAATCAGATCTGGACGAACCTGGACCGGGAAATCAGGATTTCCCTTCAACTGGTATCAGAGCCATGGTTCTAAATTGTTTAGATCTGATTTTAATTTTATTTTAATTAGAAAATAAAGTGATTTCAGATGTCACATGAGATGTGATCAGATCTGAAATCAGAAAAATTAAAATTAAATGATTTGGATCTAAGAACATGAAGATATGCATGACTAGTTCTAGAATAGAATAGTTCTATAGAATAGTTTTGCATGTCTTTGATTTAATCTGATTAAATCATATTTTAGATCTTCTTATTTACTATTTTCTGATATTATAAGTGTTATAATAACATCTGATAAACAGCAAATAAAAATTATTTAATTTTAAATATCATATGAGATATGATAGATGCATGACTAGACTAGTTGTAGAATAGTTCTACATAATTGTCTAGATTAGAATTTATTTTGATTAGATCAATTTAAATCTAATTTTTTAGATTATTATGTGATAATTTAGATCTGAAAACATGCATGATTATGATACATGAGATGTATGCAAAATATGCCTTGATTAGATCTAAATTTGTATATGAGATATATGATATAGATCTATAACTGTTTTGTAGATTTACATGTTCCTGATTAAGGCGTTCCTCTTGGCCGTCCGGTCATAAGAACGAAGAAGGGTTTAAAGGCCCTCTCTTCCCATTCGATGGGGTGTTCTTATGACGTGTAGGGGTGCTGCGTGTTCGTCCTTAATCAGAAACCCAAAACTTACTTTCTGCAAAACCCTAGATCCTGAAACCCTAGGATTTATTGTGCATATTTTGTTTATGAACCCAACTTAATTAAGAATTAAGTTTATGGAATATTAATTAGGTCTAAAATTGAGAATTTCAGATCTAAGACATATTCATAATACTGGGTTCGGGCTTGGGTAGCTCAATTAGGTCTAAGCGGTTGATCAAACCGAATCAAGAGTTGGTTAGATGGGATCAACAATGCTTAAATTGACCAGCCTAATAGGATTAAGTCTGGGTCAAGATCGAGTCACGATCAAGCAAGACCTAATTAGGCTCAGAGGTTAGAGTCTGGATTGTAGGCTAACCCAATTGGTTCTGACTCAACAATTTGGTGTCTAAGGTAAGTTTGGCACAGACGACCGACTGGTTTTTAATTGGAAGCTACTCGACCTGAATGCGTTCTTGTGCGAGTTAACGGCATATTCCTTCCACCGGTCTCACTTACCTGGCCATATCTGTTGACACAGTTCTGATCTGAGGTGGTCAATAATCCGAGCTGACCCATGCCACTAGGTTAGTCATAATTGTTATGACTAAGCCAAGTCTAGTTTAATGAGACCTGAATCAATTCTCCCTAAGAAAAGATTAAGTCCGAGGTCTTCCACCATTGTAGACGTGCGGGCCCTTCCCGGGGTTGATTGTTCTCGGCTGGATACAGTGGCTCAGTTGCACCGGGAAGACGCAACCATGTCTATTAGGCATTGGATGCTATGGGCTGGAGGATGAGTTGGGCTCAATATTCCGGATACGGTGAGAGACCCAATTAGGAACCCAGTCTATGCAAATGGTGGGTCTGACTTAACTAAGGAGTGGATCAATATTCCGGATACGGTGAGATTCATGAATTAGAGACCAAGTTTGGGTGCACCATGATTAGAGAATCATTGAACAAGAGTTGTTCACTCATTGGCTAACCCATCACCAATAACTGTTAGGTGAGGTGATGAGTCAGTTGGTGAGACCGCACCACCCACTAGAAATCATCAATCGCGGAGATTTTCGCATCTCTACAGAGGGAGTGTAGGGATCCGAGAAAATAGTGGGAGCTAATTTGTTTAAAAATAAAATCCCTAAACAAATTGGTCAAGTCAAAATTACAGTATCTAACTAGAATCTTTGACTCTCTACAGGAAAATGTCTGCGTCCAACCCACTGGCACGTATCCTAGACACACATAGACTGACTGGACCCAATTATAAAGATTGGCTCAGGAACTACAAAATTGTTTTGGGTTCAGAGAAGTTAACACATGTTTTGGACCAGGACCCTCCCACCTTACCAGCTCGTCCATCCACTGAACAGAGAGCGTCTCTGGAAAAATGGATTGACGAAGACAATAAGGCCAGATACTACATGTTGGGCTCGATGTCTGATGAGCTCCAGCGCCAACATGAAGATATCGGGACTGCTCGCCAAATGTTGGCTCACCTGCAGGAGATGTTTGGTGAACAGAGTCGCGCAGCCAAATATCAAGTCACGAAAATGACTTTTTAAGGCTAAGATGCGTGATGGGCAGTCAGTCCAAGATCACTGTCTGACAATGATCAAGGACATGGAAGAGCTTGAGAAGCTCGGTGTGAAGTTGGACTTGGATCTTGCAGAACGATATTATTCTGCAATCCTTGACTGATGCATATGGGCAATTCATCATGAATTACCACATGCATAAACTTCAAAATTCCTTGGCCGAGTTGATGAATATGCTGGTTACCGCTGAGCTTTCTATGAAAGGTTCTAAAGGCTCAGTTCTTGCTATGGAACGGACTTCTTCCAAAAGAAAGTCTTATGGAAAGAAAAAGAAGTCTGTGAAAAAGCAAAAGGTAGAAGGATCAAAGAAGAAGAAGGCAGAACCGAAGAAGAAGGTCGATGGCAAAGGAAAGTGTTTCCATTGCAACAGCGACGGCCATTGGAAGCGGAACTGCCCTACTTACCTGGCCACCCTGAAAGAACAAGAAGGAAGGTCCTTCTGGAGGTATGCTCGTTATTGAGTCTAACCTTACGGTTTCTTCTGCATCCAGTTGGGTGCTTGACTCTGGTTCTAGTGCTCATCTGTGCACTTCTATGCAGGGTCTTGAGGATAGCAGGAGGCTGAGGGATGGAGACATGATCCTACGCATCGGTAATGGAGCAAGAGTTGCTGCAGTAGCCGTGGGAACATACCCTCTGCGATTACCATCTGGTTTAGACTTAGTTTTAAAAGACTGTTATTATGTGCCTGCAGCTAGCAGGAATTTGATTTCTGTTTCATGCTTAGCACAAGAAGGTTATGTGATCACCTTCTTTAAGGACCATTGTAACATTCTTTATGAAAGAAATAAAATTGCAAATGGTTTCCTTGTTAATGGTCTTTATCAGTTGCATATTGATGTACCTGTTTTAACTATCGAGCAAAACGTGAATGCCAAACGACCTAGGGATAGTCCAAACGACAGATATCTATGGCACCTGAGATTAGGTCATATAGCAGAAGATAGGATTAACAAATTGGAGAAAAATGGGCTATTGAGTCCATTGACTTTTGAGTCATATCCAACTTGTGAATCTTGTCTTCAAGGCAAAATGACTAAACTCCCTTTTGTTGGACATGGGGAGAGGGCCACAGATCTCCTTGCCCTAGTACATACTGATGTGTGCGGCCCATTTGATGTGCCGGCTAGAGGCAATTTTGTCTACTTCATTACCTTTACCGATGATCTGTCTAGGTATGGGTATGTGTATCTTATGAGACACAAGTCTGAAGCTTTTGAAAAGTTCAAAGAATTCAGACATGAAGTAGAAAAACAAACTGGAAAACCCATTAAGGTTCTTCGATCAGATCGAGGAGGTGAATACCTTAGCCGGGAATTCCTAGACTATCTTAAGGAAAATGGCATAGTCTCTCAATGGACTCCACCAGGAACACCTCAACTCAACGGGGTTTCAGAACGGAGAAATCGGACTCTATTGGATATGGTTCGATCCATGATGAGCTTCACAGACCTCCCAGATTTTCTTTGGGGACATTCATTATTAACTTCAATCTATTTACTGAATAGGGTTCCCTCTAAAACCGTTCCTACCACACCGTATGAGATATGGCACGGTAAGAAACCAAGTCTGAGTCATCTCAGAATTTGGGGTTGTCCGGCTCATGTCAAAAGACAACAAGCGGACAAGTTAGAGTTTAGGTCCTTTAGAGCTCGATTCATAGGATATCCTAAAGAGTCATTAGGATACTATTTCTACATTCCAGAAGACCACAATGTGATTGTGAGTCGACATGCCATATTTCTTGAAAAATAGTTTATTCAAGATAGTGGCATTGGAAAGCAGATTAAGCTTGATGAGAAAGTCTCACAAGCAGAAAGAGCTAAGGACCAAGTGGAACCAAATCAGGTTGAGCCAATAAGAACACTACCTCCTCCACCTCGTAGATCGGAAAGAGTTTCCCGTCCCCCTGAAAGATACTTAGGTATTATTTCAGAGGATGTAGAGGAAATGTTCCTCATAGGTAATGGTGCTCATGGTGATGATCCCAAAACCTACAACGAGGCGATATCAGATATCGACTCCGAGAAATGGCTTGAGGCAATGAAGTCAGAGAATCGACTCGATGCACTCAAACCAAGTCTGGACCTTGGTAGATCCACCAGAAGGTATAGTACCTATTGGGTGTAAATGGATCTTCAAGAGAAAGATTGGTGCAGATGGGAATGTGGAGACATTCAAGGCTAGACTGGTGGCAAAAGGTTATAGTCAACGTGAAGGCATTGACTATCAGGATACCTTTTCCCCGGTAGCTATGCTAAAATCCATCCGCACATTGCTTGCTGTTGCAGCCTATTTCGATTATGAAATATGGCAAATGGACGTGAAAACGGCATTCCTAAATGGATATCTTGAGGAAGATATCTATATGGAACAGCCGCTAGGTTTCACATCCAGTGATACTGATCACAAGGTTTGCAAGCTGCAAAGGTCCATATATGGACTTAAGCAAGCATCTCGGAGCTGGAACACTCGTTTCAATGATGTGATCAAAAAGTTTGGTTTCATCAAAAATGAAGAGGAACCATGTGTTTTCAAAAGGGTCAGTGGGAGCGCTGTTGTCTTCCTCGTATTGTACGTGGATGACATCCTCCTTATTGGGAATGATATTCCCATGTTGACATCAGTCAAGATGTGGTTGTCCAAGGAATTCTCCATGAAAGACCTAGGTGAAGCATCCTTTATTCTAGGAATTAAGGTCTATAGGGATAGACCGAATAGGATGCTAGGACTTTCACAGAAGATGTACATAGAGGAAGTACTAAAGAGGTTTAGTATGGAAAACTCTAAGAGGGGATTAATACCCTTCAGACATGGTATTCATCTTTCCAAGAAGATGTGCCCCAGCACACCTGAGGAAATAGAACGCATGAGCAAGATCCCTTATGCTTCTGCAATAGGGAGCCTCATGTATGCCATGCTATGTACACGACCTGATATAGCCCATGCTGTGAGTGTCACAAGCAGATATCAGTCAAATCCAGGTGAAGAACACTGGACTTCTGTGAAATGTATCCTTAAGTACTTGAGAAGAACTAAGGATATGATGTTGGTCTTTGGTAATGGAGAACTCCAAGTTCCAGGGATACACAGACTCGGACTTCATGTCCGATATAGATGATCGAAAGTCGACATCTGGCAAGACTGTTTGTGTGCAATGGTGGAGCTGTCAGCTGGAAGAGTTCCAAGCAAACTGTGATAGCAGATTCCACCATGGAAGCAGAATATATAGCTGCATCAGAGGCTGCAAAGGAAGCATTCTGACAAGAAGTTTGCTGCAGAAATTGGAGTAATGCCATCAGATGCCATTCCTCTTTACTGCGAAAGGCGCCATAGCCCTTGCTAAGGAGCCGAGGTCTCACCAGAAGTCCAAGCACATTGAGCGGCGATATCATCTCATCCGCGATTACCTTGAGAAAGGTTACGTTGAGGTCAAGAGAGTCAACTCCGCAGATAATGTGGCAGACCCACTTACAAAGCCGTTGGGCCAGCAGAAGATCGAAGCCCACCTTGAGAAGATGGGACTTAGACTTGTAGCCAATTGGCTTTAGGACAAGTGGGAGATTGTTAGATATATGTGCCCTAGAAGCCAGAATTGGCTGACACTTGTAATACACTTCTAGGGGCAAAATTATAATTTTGACTATAATTAATGAAATGGGTTATTTTCTATCACACATGTGTATTTAGTGTCTGTGATACATCCTTTGAGTTAATGGTAATGATAATTCATATTTTCAAGAGTTGAAAATTTAAGACATGAATAATCATTATTAACTCATAAACAGCTCCCGACCATAGGATCATCACGAGGATGGTGATTGATCCGGAAGGTTGGTGTACGATCGCTTCTCTTTAGTAGATGAGTCTTGAGTCTACGGTGTGGAGACACCGGAGCGAGAGTACAGGTACTCGTTAGAGAACGAGGGCACTGAGCGTGACCACCTCGAGTAGTCATTAGGAAGTCTACCTTCTCGTCAATGACTGACTCGATGCTGCAGTAGTGTGTCTGGTTCTTTGACCTGAGATGCATCGGCAGTTCACCTTGAGGGTGTTATAGTTTGACTACACCATTACTCGGTCTCCTAGCCATATGGAACCCTGAGGTGTATGTTGGCTATAGCATGTTCATTGTAGGAACTGGATTGCATCAAGATGGGATCTATCTACCTCGGTGGTAGAGGAGTAGCCCTATGATGATCATGAGAATCAAGTCCTGAAGCCCATGGCCATGGCAGAGTGAAATAATAGAAAGAGTTTCTATTTAGATTTTCACATTGGACTCGAATCGAATGATTACATCATATGACAGAGACTA
>QRFJ01000817.1:142283-189238 GCA_006176705.1 Cocos nucifera | reverse complement strand
ATATGGTTCGATCCATGATAGCTTCACAGACTCCTGATTTCTTTTGGGGACATTCATTATTAACTTCAATCTAATCTACTGAATAGGATTCCCTCTAAACCATTCCTACCACACCGTATTGAGATTGGCATGGTAAGAAACAAGTTGAGTCATCTCAGAATTTGGGGTTGTTCGGCTTATGTCAAAAGACAATAAGCGGACAAGTTAGAATTTAGGTCTTCAGAGCTCGATTCATAGGATATCTAAGAGCATTAGGATACTATTTCTACATTCCAGAGACCACATTGATTGTGAGTCGACATGCCTATTTCTGAAAATAGTTTATTCAAGATGCGCATTGGAAAATAGATCAAGCTTGATGAGAAAGTTCACAAGCGAATGAGCTAAGGACCAAGTGGAAAACCAAATCAGGTTGAGCAATAAGAACACTACTCCTCCACCTCGTAGATCGCGAAAGAGTTCCCGTCCCCCTGAAAGATACTTAGGTATTATTTTCAGAGGAAATAGAGGAATGTCCTCATAGGTAATGGTGCTCATGGTGATGCATCCCAAAACCTACAACGAGGCGATTATCAGATATCGACTCTGAGAAATGGCTTGAGGCAATGAAGTCAGAGATCGACTCGATGCACTCAAAAGTTTGGACCTTGTAGATCCACCAAGAAGGTATATACCTATGGGTAATGGATCTTCAAGAGAAAGATTGTGCAGATGGGAATGTGGAGACATTCAAGGCTAGACTGGTGGCAAAAAAGTTATAGTCATGTTGAAGGCATTGACTATCAGATACCTTTTTCCGGTAACTATGCTAAAATCCATCCGCACATTGCTTGCCGTTGCAGCCTATTCGATTATGAAATATGGCAAATGGACGTGAAAATGGCATCCTAAATGGATATCTTGAGGAAGATATCTATATGGAACAGCCGCTAGGTTTCACATCCAGTGATACTGATCAAAAGTTTGCAATGCAAAGGTCCATTATGGACATTAAGCAAGCATCTCGGAGCTGGAACACTCGTTTCAATGATTTGATCAAAAGATTGGTTTCATCAAAAATGAAGAGGAACATGTTTTTCAACAGGGTCAGTGGGAGCGTGTTGTCTTCCATATTGTATGTGGATGACATCCTCCTTATGGGAATGATATTCCATGTTGACATCAGTCAAGATGTTGGTTTTCAGGAATTCTCCATGAAAGACCTAGGTTAAGCATCCTTTATTCTAGGAATTAAGATCTTAGGGATAGACTGAATAGGATGCTAGGACTTTCACAGAAGATGTACATAGAGGAGGTACTAAAGAGGTTTAGTATGGAAAACTCTAAGAGGGATAATATCCTTCAGACATGGTATTCATTTCCAAGAAGATGTGCCCCAGCACACCTGAGGAAATAAGAGAGCAAGATCCCTTATTGCTTCTGCAAATAGGGAGCCTCATGTATGCCATGCTATGTACACGACCTGATATAGCCCATGCTGTGAGTGTCATAAGCAGATATCAGTCAAATCCAGGTGAAGAACACTGGACTTCTGTGAAATGTATCCTTAAGTACTTGAGAAGAACTAAGGATATGATGTTGGTCTTTGGTAATGAAGAACTCCAAGTTCAAGGATACACAGACTCGGACTTCATGTTTGATATAGATGATCGAAAGTCGACATCTGACAGACTATTTGTGCTTAGCAAACGGTGATACCACCCCATCCACGATTATCTCAAAAAGGGTTAAGTTGAGGTCAAGAGAGTCAACTCCACAGATAATGTGGCAGACCCACTTACAAAGCCGTTGGGCAACAGAAGATCGAAGCCCACCTTGAGAAGATGGGACTTAGACTTGTAGCCAATTGGCTTTAGGATAAGTGGGAGATTGTTCGATATATGTGCCCTAGAAGCCAGAATTGGCTGACACTTGTAATACACTTCTAGGGGCAAAATTATAATTTTGACTATAATTAATGAAATGGGTTATTTTCTATCACACCTGTGTATTTAGTGTCTGTGATACATCCTTTGAGTTAATGGTAATGATAATTCATATTTTCAAGAGTTGAAAATTTAAGACATGAATAATCATTATTAACTCATAAACAGCTCTCGACCATAGGATCATCACTAGGATGGTGATTGATCCGGAAGGTTGGTGTACGATCGCTTCTTTTTAGTAGATGAGTCTTGAGTCTACAGTGTGGAGACACCGGAGCGAGAGTACAGGTACTCGTTAGAGAACGAGGGCACTGAGCGTGACACCTCGAGTAGTCATTAGGAAGTTCTACCTTCTCGTCAATGACTGACTCGATGCTGCAGTAGTATGTCTGGTTCTTTGACCTGAGATACATCGACAGTTCACCTTGAGGGTGTTATAGTTTAACTACACCATTACTCGATCTCCTAGCCATATGGAACCCTGAGGTGTATGTTGGCTATAGCATGTTCATTGTAGGAACTGGATTGCATCAAGATGGGATCTATCTACCTCGATGGTAGAGGAGCAGCCCTATGATAATCATGAGAATCAAGTCCTGAAGCCCATGGCCATGGCAAAGTGAAATTATAGAAGAGTTTCTATTTAGATTTTCACATTGGACTCGAATCGAATGATTATATCATATGACAGAGACTAGGGTTTGACGAGTTTACCTTAACCCTAATCTGATCGGGCTCAAGATAAAGAACTTAATCACACAGTAGCTAGCGCCAAGAGGTTCGCATTCGGCTATGATGGGTTGCCACCATATACTGCCAGGTGTCACTGGTGGATTTTGGGAGCAATTAGAATGATTTAGATGATCGATCATTCTAGCTGTTCGAATCAGAATAGTTCTGATCCATCGAAAGGAGTTTCGATGATGTTCTATGATAGAGATCATGACATATCCCATTAACCATACAGAACTGAACCTAACTGGGTCACACAAACAAGGGTTTGAATCTGGTGATCATCAATTGAACTGATCTAGTTCAATTGATCTGAATGAGATTCAATTAGGTTCAAGGAAATCGTGCTAGCACTCGATTGAACCTAACGTTCTTCTTTTTACTATCACAAATAAGTTTGTCCTGACTGAGCCAAAGGAGTTTGTGCTCAATCAGAGGCCTTCATATGTTTGACTGGAGGTTGTCCAATAGTCAGAATAGGTTGTCTTATTTGTTAAGACATTACTACCATTTTTGGTCACCTGCCATTTCTTGTCTTTGACTTGGTCAAAAGTCTACCTTTGACTGGTCAACATTGACCATTGACCTTTGACTTTTGACCAATGTCATGAAACCTATTGGAAGCTGGTGGAGGCCTGTCCCCTTGCCAGAACATGGCAAGGAGAAGGGCGCATGCAAGGGTGGCATGAGCCCAAGTAGGAGGTCCTAGGAGTCCTTGTTGGACAAGGACTCCATCTCCTTTTGGAATTCCAATATGAGGTTCTTTCTAAGAACAACTTTGACTGGTCTTAGGCACCCTCTAAGAGGAATCCAGGGGTCTCTATTCCCACCAATCAAATTTAGATCTAATTTCACAAAGGGTTGTGATTGGTTGGGAGGAAGAGGAGTTGGATCACGCTTAGTCTATAAATAAGACCCTGCGCCCAACTCAGATTCTATGCTAATGCAATTCAATTAAGAAACCCCAGATCCCAAGGCTGCCTCTCCCCTCCTCCTCCATGCCATAGCTTCTTCTCCCCTTGCTCTCCACGTCCAAAAGGTGTTTTGGACTTAGGTTGGTGCGATTCAGATCAAGGAAAGGCGATCAAAAGCAAGAAGGCTGCGCTGCTGCAAAAGAACGACTGTAGATCTTCAAAAGAGTTTTGAAGATCCTCTAGATCAGATCCAGATCTGATTTTTGGAGATGTGATAGAGAAGAAGAGGATCTCCAGATCCAACCCAAGTGGATACCAGTAGAGGCTAGGCATTTGCGTGGCTAGATCCAGAACCTTCCGCTGCAATCAAGATCATCTACAGGGTAATAGGATTACCCAAATCAGGTAAATTAAATTTGATTTAATTTATCTTATTTTATTTTATTTATTAAAATAATAAGAATCAGATCTGAAATATATCAAGATCTAATTGGGATCAAGAGAAAAAATTTTGAAATATATCTCTTGATCTGATCAGATCTGGACGAACCTGGATCGGGAAATCAAGATTTCCCTTCATATATAAATCCTGCTGCGCCATGCAGTGCAACATCATCCTGGCCAATCATGGCCCTTTGTGCAATCAGATCTAAATCTGATTGGTGGGAAGATATTATCTGATCTAATCAGATTATAGACCCTCAAAAATCTCCTTAGTTGGTGCCAAGATTGGGTCAAACAAGTCTTCTTGGTGCCATACTATTTAATCCCCTAAAGCAACTGGAGTCCCATCTGTATGGGACTCCATCTTCTAGCAGGGGGACAAGTCCCCAAATTCTCTCTAATGGGTGCATGACACATGGACAGATGTCTAGGTGTCTAGGATCAATATTTGACCAATGTTCGAAGATAAGATTTAGTAGGTGATGCAAAATGGTAGGTGTTGTCTCAAATTTATCTCATAAATTAAGACAATCTTTTTCTGATCTGGACAAGCTCTAGTCAGACTAAATAAAGATTCCTGAGTGAGCCCAAACACATTTGGCTCAGTCGAGATAAGCTTTATTGATTATTAAAGAAGAACATTAGGCTCAATTGTGTGCTAGCATGATTTTCTTGAATATAATTGAATCTTATTCAAATCAATTGAATTAGGTTAATCCAATTGATGATATCCAGATCTAAACCCTTGTTCATATGACCTAGTTAGGTTCAATTCCATATGGTAATGGGATATGTCACGATCTCTATCTCGACATCATCGAAATACCTTTCAATGATCAGAACTTTTCTGATTAAGAACAACTAGTATGATCGATCATCCAAATCATTCTAATTGCTCCCAAAATCCATCAGTGACACCTAGCAGCATATGGTGGCAATCCATCAGAAATGAAAGCAAACCTCTCGGTGTAGTTATCTATGTGTCTAACTTCCTCTATCTTGTGCCCCGATCGGATTAGGGTTAAGGTGATCTCGTCAAACCATAATTTTCGTCATATGAATTAATCATTCGATTCAAGTCCAATGTGATAACCCTAATAGAAACTCTTTCTATAATTTCACTCTGCCATGGCCATGGGCTTATGGACTTGATTCTCATGATCATCATAGGGCTATTTCTCATCTACCGAGGTAGATAGATCCCCTATTGGTGCAATCCAATTCCTACAACGAACATGCTATAGCCAACATACACCTCAGGGTTCCGAATTGCTAGGAGACCGAGTTATGGTGTAGTCAAACTAAAACACCCTCAAGGTGAATTACCGATGCACCTCAGGTCAAAGAACTAGACACACTACTATAGCTTCGAGCCAGTCATCAACGAGAAGATAGACATCCTCATGACTGCTCCAGGTGGTCACGCTCAGTGCCCTCGTTCTCTAATGAGTATCTATACTCTCACTTCGATGTCTCTACACTGTAGACTCAAGATTCATCTATCTAAAAAAAGCAATCGTACACCAACCTTCCGGATCAATCACTATCCTCATGATGATCCTATGGTTGGGAGCATTTTATGAGTTAATAATGAAAATTCATGTCTTAAATTTTCAACTATTGAAAATATGAACTATCATTATCATTAACTCAAAGAATGTATTACAAAACTTTTAAATACACACTATGATAGAAAATAACCCATTTTATTATTTATAGTTAAAATTATAATTTTTCCCTTAGAAGTGTATTACAAGTGTTAGCCGATCTAACTTCTAGGGCACACATATCTAACAAACTCCCACTTGACCTAAAGCCAATTGGCTACAAATCTAAGTCCCATCTTCTCAAGGTGGGCTTCGATCTTCTGTTAGCCCAACAGTTTTGTTAGTGGGTCTACCACATTGTCTACAAAATCGACTCTCTTGACCTCGACATAATCTTTCTCAAGGTAATCATGGATGAGGTGGTATCACCGCTCGATGTGCTTGATTTTCTGATGAGACCTCGGCTCCTTAGTAAGGGCTATGGCGCCATTATTATCACAGTATAGAGGAATGGCATCCGATGGCATCACTCCGATCTCTGTGGTGAACTTCTTATAGCAGAATGCCTCCTTCACAGCTTCTGATGCAGCGATGTACTCTGCTTCCATGATGAAATCTGCTATCACTATCTGCTTGAAACTCTTCCGACTGACAACACGACCATTACATACAAACAGACTCCCAGATGTTAACTTTTGATCATCTATATCGGACATAAAATTCGAGTCTGTATATCCCTGGACTTGCAGTTCTCCATTACCAAAAACCAACATCATATCCTTAGTTCTTCTTAAGTACTTAAGGTTACATTTCATAGAAGGCCAATGTTCTTTACCTAGATTCAACTGATATCTGCTCATGACACTCACAGCATGGGCTATATCAGGTCGTGTACACAATATAGCATACATAAGGCTCCCTATTGTTGATGCATAAGGGATCTTGCTCATGCGTTCAATCTCCTCAGGTGTGTTGGGATATATTTTCTTGGAGAGATGAATGCCATGTCTGAAGGGTACTAATCCCCTCTTGGAGTTTTCCATGCTAAACCTCTTTAGTACTTCCGCTATGTACATCTTCCATGAAAGACCTAGGATCCTATACGGTCTATCTCTATAGACCTTAATTCCTAGAATAAAGGATGCTTCTCCTAGGTCTTTCATGGAGAATTCTTTAGATAACCATATTTTAACTATGGTCAATATGAAAATATCATTTTCAATAAGGAGGATATCATCCACGTACAGTACGAGGAAGACAATAGCGCTCCCATTGATGTTTTTGAAAACACATGGTTCCTCCTCATTCTTGATGAAACCAAATAATTTGATCACATCATTAAAATGAGTATTCCAGCTTCGAGATGCTTGCTTAAGTCCATATATGGATCTTTGCAGTTTGCATACTTTGTGATCAATATCACTGGATGTGAAATCTAGTGGTTGTTCCATGTAGATATCCTTCTCAAGGTATCCATTTAAGAATGTCATTTTCACATCCATTTGCTATATTTTATAATCAAAATAGGCTGCAACAGCAAGCAATGTGTGGATAGATTTTAGCATGGCTACTAACAAAAAGGTATCTTGATAGTTAATTCTTTCATGCTGACTATATTCTTTTGCCACTAATCTAGCTTTGAATGTCTCCATATTTCCATCTGCACTAATCTTTCTCTTGTAGATCCATTTACAACGAATAGGTATTATACCTTCTGGTGGATCTACTAAGATCCAGACTTGATTTGAGTGCATCGAGTCAATTTCTGACTTCATTGCCTCTAACCATTTCTCGGAGTCGATATCCGATATCGCCTCATCATCGATTTTGGAATCATCATTATGAACCCCATTACCTACGAGGAATATTTTCTCTACTTCCTCTGAAATAGTACCTAAGTACCTCTCAGGGGGACGAAAAATCCTTTCTGATCTATGAGGTCGAGGAGGTAGTGATTGTATTAGCTTAACCTGATTTGGTTCCATAGGATCCTTAGCTCGTTGCTCTTGTGAGATTTTTTCCTCAAGCTTGATCTGCTTTCTAATGCCACCATCTTGAATAAACTATTTTTCAAGAAAGATGCATGCCGACTCAGAATCACATTGTGGTCTTCTGGAATGTAGAAATAATATCCTAATGACTCTTTAGGATATCCTATGAATCGAGCTCTAAAGGACCTATATTCTAACTTGTCTGCTTATTGTCTTTTGACATGAGCTGGACAATTCCAAATTCTAAGATGACTCAGACTTGGTTTCTTACTATGTCATACCTCATATAGTGTGGTAGGAATGATTTTAGAGAAAACCCTATCTAGTAAATGTGTAGCAGTTAACAGACTATGTCCCCAAAGAATATCAGGGAGGTCTGTGTAGCTCATCATGGATCTGACCATATCTAATAGGCTCCGATTCCTCCATTCTAAAATTCCATTGAGTTGAGGTATTCCAGGTGGAGTCCATTGAGAGACTATGCCATTTTTCTTGAGATAGTCCAAAAATTCTTGGTTAAGGTATTTACCTCCTCGATCTGATCGAAGAACCTTAATGGATTTTCTAATTTATTTTTTAACTTCATGTCTGAATTCTTTAAACTTTTCAAAGGCTTTAGACTTGCATCTCATAAGAAATACATACCCATATCGAGATAAATCATTGGTAAAGATTATGAAGTAGTCAAAGTTGTCTCTAGTCGGCACATCAAATGGGCCGCACACATCAGTATGTACTAGGGCAAGTAGTTCCATGGCCCTTTTCCCATGTTCTACTAAAGGGAGCTTAGTCATTTTACCATGAAGACATGATTCATAAATTGGATATGACTCAGAAGTCAACGGACTCAATAGCCCAATTTTTCCTAATTTGTTAATCCTATCTTCTGCTATATGACCTAGCCTTAGGTGTCATAGATACCTATCATTTAGACTATCTTTAAGTTATTTTGATCTTACAGCATTCACATTTTGCTCAATATTAAAGATAGATATATTAATATGTAACTAGTAGAGACCATTAATAAGAAAACCACTTGCAATTTTATTTCTTTCATAAAGAATATTACAATGGTCCTTAAGAAAACTAATTAAATAGCCTTTTTGTGCTAAACATGAAATAGAAATCAAATTTTTGCTTACAGTAGGCACATAATAATAATCCTTAAGTACTAAATCTAAGCCAGATGGTAGTCGAAGAGGGAAGGTTCTCACGATCATAGCAGCAATCCTTGCTCCATTTTTGATGCATAGGATCATCTCACCATTCCTCAACCTCCTGCTATCCTTAAGATCCTGCATGGAAGTGCACAAATGAGCACTAGAACTAGAGTCAAACACCCAACTAGATGCAGAAGAAATTGTAATGTTAGATTCAATAACGAGCATACCTCCAGAAGGACCTATCTCCTTCTTAATCTTTAGGGTGGCTAGGTATGTAGGGCAATTCCACTTCTAGTGGTCGTCAGTATTATAATGAAAATATTTTTCTTTGTTAGCGGCTTTCTTTTTCAGCTCTGCCTTCTTTTTCATTCCACCTTCCATCGTCTATTTTTTTACAGACTTCTTCTTCTTTCCAAAAATTTTTCTCTTGTAAGAAGTTCATTCCATAGAAAGTACTGAGCCTTTAGAATCTTTCATAGAAAGCTCAGCAGTAACCAGCATATTCATAAGCTCGACCAGAATATTCTGAAGTTTATGCATATGGTAGTTCATGATGAACTATCCATATGCATCAGTCAAGGATTGTAGAATTAGATCATTTTGTAGATCCTGGTCTAACTTCACTCCGAGCTTCTCAAGCTCCTCTAAGTCCTTGATCATTATCAGACAATGATCTTGAATTGACTGTCCATCATGTATTTTTGCCTTAAATAGTCATTTAGTGATCTAATATTTGGCTGCACGAATCTGTTCACCAAACAACTCTTGTAGGTGAGCCAACATTTGACGGACAGTCTTGATATCTTTATATTGGCACTGAAGCTCATCAAACATCGAGCCCAATATGTAGTATCTGGCCTTATTATCTTCATTCATCAATTTATTAAGAGATGCTTTCTATTTAATGGATGGATGAGTTGGTATGGTGGGGAGATCCTGGTCCAATACATGAGTCAACTTTTCGAAATCCAAAATAATTTTGAAGTTTTGAAGCCAATCCTTATAATTGGATCCAGTCAGTCTATGGATGTCCAAGATACGGACTAGTGGATTGGATGTAGATATTTTTTTTCTATGAAAAGTCAAAGTTTCTAGTTAGATTTCGTAATTAAGACTTGACCAATTTATTTTGGAGTTTGATTTCTAAATAAATTAGCTCCTACTAGTTTCTCGGATCCCTACATTCCTTTTGTAGAGATGCAAAAATCTTCATGATTACTAATTTTTAGTGAGTGGTGCAGTCCCACCAACTGACTCATCACCTCACCAAATAGTTATTGATGATGGGTTAGCCAATGAATGATCAACTATTGTCCAATGATTCTTTAATTATGGTGCACCCAGACTTGGTCTCTAATTCATGAATCTCACCATGCCCGAAATATTGATCCACTTCTTGTTAAGTCATATCCAATATTTGCATTGATTGAATTTTTAATTGGATCTCTCATTGTATCTGAAATATTGAGCCCAATCCATCCTTCCGCCCGTAGCATCCAATACCTAATAGACATGGTTGCATCTTTTCAGTGCAACTGAACCACTATGACTAGCCGAGAATAATCAACCCCGAAAAGGGCCCACACATCTACAATGGTGGAAGACCTTAGACTTAATCTTTTCTTAGAAGGATTTGATTTAGGTCTCTTTAAACTTGACTTGACATAGCCATAATGATTATGACTAACCTAATGGCATGGGTTAGCTCGGATTGTTAGCCATCTTAGATCAGGACTGGGTCGACAAATATGGCTAGGTAAGTAAGATCGGTGGAAATGATATGCCATTAACTCAATAAGAATGCATTTGAGTCGAGTAGCTTCCAATTAAAAATCAGTCGATCATATCTACTAAACTTACCTTAGACACTAAATTGTTGAACCCGAACTAATCGGATTAGCCTACAATCTAGACACTAACCACTGAGCCTAATTAGGTCTTAACTTGATCGATCACTCATATGACTCGACCATGACCCAGACTTAATCCTATTAGACTAGTCAATTTAAGTACTCTTGATCCCACCTAACTAACTCTTGATTCGGTTTGATTAACCGCTAGACCTTATTAAGCTACCAAAGCTTGAATCTAATTTTATGAATATGACTTAGATCTAAAAATTCTTAATTTTAAATCTAATATATTTCATAAACTTAATTCTCAATTAAGTTTAGGGTTCATAAATAAAACATGTATATAAAATTTTAGGATTTCAGGATCTAGGGTTTTGCAAAAAATAAGTTTTGATTTTTTATTAAGGTTGAACGCGCAGCACCCCTACACACTATAAGAACACCCCATCGAATGAAAGGAGAGGATCTTTAAATCCTACTTCGTTCTTATGATCGAATGGCCAAGGAGAATGCCTGAATCAGAAACATGATAAATCTACAAAACTAGTTAGATCTACATTATATATCACATATATAAAAATTAATCTAACTAAAAATATATTTTGCATACATCTCATGTATTATATGATGCATGTTTTTAGATCTAAATTATCTCATAAATATCTAAAAAATAAAATTTAAATTTAATTATATTAAATTAAATTTATTTTAAAAAATTTTATAGAACTATTCTACAACTAGTCTAAACATGCATCTATCATATCTCATATGAACAAATTAAATAACTTTATTTTTTATTTTTTAGATTTAATTATAATATTTATAATATTAAAAAATAATAAATAAATAAATCTAAAAATTATAATTAATTAAATTAAAATTATGATCATGCTAGACTACACATAGAATAATTCTATTCCTAGTCTAGTCATGCATCTCATACATCTTAGATCTAGATTATTTAATTTTAATTATTTTTATTTTAGATCAAATCATATATAATATGATATCTAAAGTTATCTAATTATTAGATCAAAAATAAATTAAAATTAGATCTAATAAATTATGGAACCCGGCTCTGATACCAGTTGAAGAGAAAAATCTATTTTTTGGGTCACGTTCGTTCAGATCTGATTGGATCAGGAGGGATATTTTAAATTTTTTTTCTTTAAGATCCTAATCAAATTTAAGACTCCTCAGATCTAATCTTATTAATCTAATAATAAAATTAAAAATAAAAATTAAATCTAATTTAATTATACCTTTATTTTGGGTAATCCAATTATCCTGTGATGATCCCGATGTTTGTCTGAGGTTCTGGATGTAGCCATGCAAGTGCCTGGCCTCTATTAGTATCCACTCAGACAGGATCTGAAGATCTTCTTCTTCTTAATCAATCCTCTAAAAATTAAATCTAGATCTGATCTTGAAGATCTTCAAAATGGCTTTTGAAGAACAGCCATTGTCTCTTGCAGCAGTATTGTCTTCTTCCTTTCCTGGCACCTTTCACTTGTTTCAATCACACCGTCTTCATGCCCAAAGTCCCTTGGGCATGGAGAGGAGAGAGAGGACTAGTGGGTGGCATGGAGAAGGAGGAAGAGGGGCTATATGGCATGGGCTAAAGGCAGAAGAATTGAATTCTAGGCGCAAACGGGATTTATATAGATTCTGCTGTGACATACAGTGCCACATAATCCTGGCAAATCATGGCTCTTTATGCAATCAAATCTAAATCTAATTGGTGGGATGACATCATCTAATCCAATCAGATTAGAGACCCTCAAAACTCTCCTTAGGTGGTGCTAAGACTGGGTCAAACAAGTCTTCTTGGTGCCACACTATTTAATCCCCTAAAGCAATTGGAGTCCCATCTGTATGGGACTCCATCTTTTATCCTCATGGGGCGTACACCTCCCTAGGAATGCGCCTCCTTCCTATTTGCTTTTTAGCAGGAGGACAAGTTCCTATGTTCTCTTCTATGGGTGCATGACATATGGGCAGATGTCTAAGTATACAAGGTCAACATTTGACCAATGTCCGAAGGCAAGATTTAGCAGGTGATGGAAAATGGCATATATTGTCTCAAATTTATCTCATAAATTAAGATCATATTTTTTTGACCTGGACAAGCTCCAGTCAGACTAAGTAAAGGTTTTTGAGTGCGCCCAAACCTATTTGGCTTAGTTGAGATAAGCTTTAATGATTGTTAAAGAAGAACATTAGGCTCAATCGTGTGCTAGCATGATTTTCTTGAACCTAATTGAATCTTATTCAAATCAATTAAACTGAATTAACCTAATTGATGATATCCAGATCCGAACTCTTATTTGTATGACTCAGTTAGGTTCAGTTTCGTATGGTAATGGGATATGTCATGATCTCTATCATCGACATCATCAAAATATCTTTCGATGGATTAGAACTTTTTTAATTCAGAACAACTTGTATGATCGATCATCCAAATCATTCTAATTACTTTGAAAATCTACCAGTGACATCTAGCAGCATATGGTGGCAACCCATCAAAACTGAAAGCGAACCTCTTTGGGTAGTTATCTATGTGATTAAGTTCCTCTATCTTGAGCCTCGACCAGATTAGGGTTAAGGTGATCTCGTCAAACCCTAATTTCCATCATATGAATTAATCATTTGATTTAAGTCCAATGTGAAAATCCTAATAGAAGCTCTTTCTATTATTTCAATCTACCATGGCTATGGACTTATGGACTTGATTCTCATGATCATCATGCAGCTATTCCTCATCTACTGAGGTAGATAGATCCCCTATTGGTACAATTCAATTCCTATAATAAACATGCTATAGCCAACATACACCATAGGATTTTGAATGGCTAGGAGATCGAGTTATGGTGTAGTCAAACTACAACACCCTCAAGGTGAATTGCCAATGCACCTCAGATCAAAGAACCAAAAACACTACTATGGCTTCGAGCCGATCATCGATGAGAAGGTAGACATCCTTATGACTGCTTCAGGGGGTCATGCTCAATGCCCTCATTCTCTAATGAGTACCTATACTCTCACACCAGTATCTCTACACCATAGACTCAAGACTCATTTATCCAAAAGAAGTGATCATACACCAACCTTTCAGATCAATCACCATCCTTATGATGATCCTATGGTCGGGAGCATTTTATGAGTTAATAATGAAAATTCATGTCTTAAATTTTCAACTCTTGAAAATATGAACTATCATTACCATTAACTCTAGAGATGTATCACAAAACTTTCAAATACACACTATGATAGAAAATAATCAATTTTATTATTTATAGTTAAAATTATAATTTTGCCCTTAGAAGTGTATTACAAGTGTCAGTCAGTCGGCTTCTTGGGCATACATATCTAACAAATAGAACCCTTATTGAAGTAGTCTTTGTGATAGGGATCTGGTTCCTACATACTTCCATAAATTCCCTTGTGCACTATCCATAATGCGAAGTCGGCCTCTGAAGGTCGGAGACATCTCAACAGCGGTAGCGAATATGACCTTTTATACAGTTTGCCCTCATACAAAACATATCGGAAGGCTTGATTCCTGAGTTTTCAAGCTTTTTTTGGATCATGTGGAAGAACTTTCTCTTTGAGATAGGTAACTAACGGATTAATCCAGCTTGGCTCGAGCTCCATCTACATAACTAGCTGTGATTCCTCTGAGCTTGGGCATTTTAGAGTTTCAAAAAATACTTCTTTAGATAGTTCGGCTTGGGCTAAAGTGTTCAACTTAGAGAGGAGATCGGCTCTTATATTTTCTGCCCTCAAAATCTATCGAATGCCAAAACTATCAAAGGCTGGAGTCAAATTATTTACTTTCTCAAGGTATTTCATCATACTTTTCTCTCGTGCTTCATAGTTACTACTAACTTGGCCGACCACTAATTGAAAATCACTATAAACTTAAAGTCGATCTACTTTTAACTCTCTTGCTATTTTTAACCCGACGATCAGTGCTTCATATTTGGTCCCATTATTAGTTTCATTCGAAGCATAGCGCATATTCGGTGATGACTCTCTCGGGATTGACTAAGACCAACCCCATGCCTGCTCCAGCGGAGTTGGACGAACCATCCACATACAGAGCCCAAAAACCGTCGAAAGGATCGGCACTCTCTTTGGGGAGGCTTGGTTGCAACCATGGGATGTCGATCTCATTCTGTTCAAGCTCGGCTTCATCTAGAATGGTACATTCTACTATATAATCTATCAGTATCTAAGCTTTGATCGATGGCCGAGGTTGATAATTGATGTCAAACTTCATGAGCTCGATTGCCTATTTTGTGATTCTTCCGAAAGCATCCATTCAATGAAGGACTACTTTTATTGGTTGATCCACGAGGACTGTTATGGTGTGTCCCTGAAAGTAAGGTTAGAGTTTTCTGACAGCAATTAGGAGAGAGTAAGTCAATTTTTCTAACTTAGAGTACCTGATCTCTACATTTCTTAAGACTCGATTTGCGTAGTAGACTGGTCGCTGCATCTTCGCTTCCTCCTCGACTAGGACTGCTGCCAAGGCCGTCAAGGAGACTGCCATGTGCAAGAATAATTTTTCTCCAAATTTAGGCTTTGCCAGTAGTAGGAGTGAGCTGAGGTAGTTTTTGAGCTCCTCAAATGCTCGTTGGCACTCCATCATCCAATAGAAGTTCTTTAGTTGCTTGAGAACTTGGAAGAAGGGCATGCATTGCTCGGTTGATCTCGAGATGATGTAATTTAGGATTGCCACTTTTTCGATTAGGCACTGAACTTCTTTGATTATTTTTGGAGTAGTCATCTCCTAAATAGCTCGAATTTTCTCTAGATTTGCTTCGATTCCATGCCTTGACATCATAAATCCTAGAAACCTCCCCGAGGTCACAACAAAGGTGCACTTGGTCAGATTCAGCTTCATCTTGTACTTCTTGAGTGCACTGATGGTCTCTTCGAGGTTGGCGATGTGGTTTATTGAAGCTCGTCTTTTGATGAGCATGTCATCAACATACACCTCCATGTTATGGTTGATCTGCTTCTTGAAGATCTTATTGATCAGGCGTTGGTACATTGTCCGAGCATTCTTGAGTCTAAAAGGCATAATCCTGTAACAGTAAAAACCATGGTCAATAACGAAAGCAGTTTTCTCCTTGTCCTCCAGCGCCATCCATATGTGGTTATAGCCGAAAAAGGAATCCATGAAGGTAAGGAGCTCATGGCCCGAGATTGCATCTACCAGTTGATCAATCCTGGGTAGAGGGTATCTATCTTTTGGATAGGCTTTATTCAGCTTTTTGAAGCCTATACACATCTTCCACTTGCCTTTGGCCTTCTTGACAGGAACACATTAGAGATCCTAGTTGGATAGTTGATTTCTCGAATAAATCCAGCATTAAGAAGCCTGTCGGCTTCTTTCTCTTTGGCCTTCTGTCTTTCTGGTGCATGGCTCCGAACTCTTTCTTTCATTGGTCAATGCTTGGGATCAATGGCTAGCTGATGTTCCATAACCTCGATATCAATCCCAGGCATATCCACCAGAACCCAGGCGAAAACATTGGCATTCCTCCATAAAAAGGTGATGAGCTACTCTCAAACTTCATCTTCCAGACTGGAGCTAATTTGCACCATATGCTTCGCATTTCCATCATTCAGGGGATGGTCACAAGATCTTCTATGGGTTCGCCCCATTGTTCAGCAAGGTCATTGTGGACATTAAGCCCGTCAACTGGGCAGGGGTCAAGTCAAGTGCTGTTTTGTAAGGTGATGGAGTAGTAGTGTTAGGCTAATGCTTGATTGCCTCTGATTTCACCTATTCCATTATTTATTGGAAATTTTATTTTTAGGTAATAGGTCGATACTACGGCACACAATTGATTCAGATCAAATCGGCTGAGGATTGCATTGTAAGCGGAGGGGGCTTTTACCACCAAAAAGTCGACCCATGCCTTGGCCTGCTTTGGATACTATCCTGTAGTCATAATTAGAGTTATCATTCCCTCGACTGGCATAGCGTCGCTAGTGAAGCCGACCAACGAGGAGCTCATGGGTCGCAAGTGATTATTGGATATGAATATTTTAAAGAAAGCATCAGAGTATAGAACGTCAGCAAAACTTCCATTATCTACCAAAATGTAGCATACATTATAATCAGCAATGTTCAAAGAGATTACAACCGCATCATGATGCGGGAACTGGACTCCTTAAGTATCCTCATTGGTGAAAGCGATGGGCTCTTTAGTTCTTCGCCTCTTCTCGGGCTCGGCTGACCCACTAGCCTCCCCTTACTGAAGTTTCTAAGAGATGGTGTTAATGATGCTGATCAGGGGCCAATCTTCTTGCTGCTCCTCACCCCTTGGTGGTTCTAGCAGTGGGGGTGCTCTCAGCCGATCCTCTCATCCTTTTGATCAATATCGCAGGAACCGATCAAGCCTACCATGCTTGATGAGCTCCTCAATCTCGTCTTGGAGCTGGATACACTCTTCTGTATCATGACCATGATCGCGATGGTATAGGTAGAACTTGCTAGGATTGCATTTATCAGGATGAGTGCACATCCTTTTCAGTCTCAACAGTTGCTTCCTGGTCTTCTTCAGTACTTGGATTTTTGGAGCATTGAGAGGGGTGTAGCTATGGAATTTTTTGAAGAGAGACCTCCATCATGCCCTTCTATCCGGGCTTCTTCACCTCTGGGCTTGGGTAGGGGTTCGGGCCTGCTTACACTCTAGAGGAATTCGGGATCATGGTCTAGCTCTACTCGATTTCTCTCCAGCCGTGGGCATATTTGGTTCACTTGCTTGCCACTCCAAGGTGGCTTCATTATCCCTGGACTTAAAGGCCTCTTCAGCTCAGGCATAACCTTCATCCTGAGCTAGAATATCGACAAAATTCTTGGGATACTTCTTCTTTAGGAAGAATACCAAATTATTACTTTGAAGACAACCCTTGAGTGTGGGCATTGCAACAGACTGGTCTAGATTTTGGACCTCCAATGCAGCAGCACTAAATCGATTGACATAAGCCCGAATAGATTCCTCCTCCTTCTGGTTGATATTCATTGGGGAATTCGAACCTCGGCAGAGACGTTAGCTGCTAACGAAATGAGCCATAAACTAATGGCTCATTTGATTGAAGAAAATGATGGTACCCGGATTAAGTGTCGAGTACCAATTTCTGATAGCTCTCTTAAGGATGGATGAAAAAGCTCGACACAAAATGGCATCTGGCGCACCATGGAGCAGCATCATTATCCGAAAGGCCTCTAGGTGGTCGATCGAATTGGTGGTCCCATCGTAACTCTCAAACTATGAGAGCTTGAAGTTCGGTGGGATTGGTTCCTGCATAATTTTCTGAGAAAAAGAAAGATTGGTGCAAATATCATTACCATGGAAGGAGGGAGCATGACAGAGTTCTTCAATTCATCGGTATATTTTCTAGAGCCTTTGATCCAAGAGATCTTCATGATCATAGATCTCTAGGATTTTTTGGTGGAACGGGGCCAAAACTCCCTCGAGGTCAAGTCATGGTCCGAGCAAGGGCTCTCCACCTTCTGCTTCTCCTTTTTGGAGGTCACCGATCGGCTAGCCCAAGTCGGTCATCCTCAGACTGGATCATGGGACTCCGAAGAAGCCTGCTCCGATCGAAATGGCATTGGAGCATGTCGATGCATGGTTTGCACTACCTCCATGAAACCGCAAACTTGCTGGACTAGTAGGTTGAACTACTCTGCATCCACCATGGCTGTAGGTAGAGCTTGAGTTGGCAAAGCTGAAGTGGGAGCAAATAGATCTGGATAGGATCTGGCTGGAGAGGCCATTGATCGTTGGGTCGAAGCATTCCTAGGAGGCATTTTTTTTGAGAAGAACTCTAAAGAGGAAGAAGAGAGATTGCTGCTGAGCACTCCTTTATGAATAAGGGAACCTAAGAAATAGAGGGGCCCTTTGTCTAGCGCCAATCCTATTGGTGCCAAATCTGGTTGCCATCGAAGAAGTGCTGGGGTCGGAGAAGATGAGGTCGGCATTGGTGACCTGCAAAATAAGTCTCATCCAGAGCCCAAAATGGTGGCTCTGGCATGACCATCCGACAATCAAGTTAGCTTTTTCGGCCAACAAAAATGTAGTGCTTAGTCAAGAAAGTTGCAGAGTTTCAGGAGGGAGAAGAGAGCCCCTTGAAAATGTATCTGAAGGGTGTCTTTTATAGATGGAGCCTATAATAAACTGATAGTGACAATCGTAACTATCGGATAGTGGACCGCTTGGGGCTACATAGAGTTTGTTATGAAGCATAGTGTTTGTTGTTGCGAGGTGCGAATTCATTTGTGATTTGATAGTCAAAGTTTGGAGGGGTGGGCATCGGTTGGTGATGATCTTTGAGCTATATCAATTCTAGAGGAGTTCAAACTCCTCTAAGATAGTCCATGCGTGGATCGGTTTATTCTGTGTACAGGACCAAACTAATGTGGAGACCTTCCTGGATGACTGTGGAAGTTTGGCCGCTGGAGGAGTCTGAAAGGGATTCGACTGCTGGAGGAGTCCGAAAGGAGTTCGACTATTGAAGTAGGTTTGGAAGGAGTTCATCTGCTGAAGGGGTCTGAAAAGGGTTAGGTTGTTGGAGGAGTCCGAAAGGAGTTCGACTATTGAAGGAGTCCAAAAGAAATTCGACTGCTGAAGGAGTCCAGAAGGAGTTTGGCTTTTGAACGGATCCGAAAAGGGTTTGACCATTGGAGGAGTCTGGAAGGAGTTTGGCTACTAAAGGAGTCCGAAAAGGGTTCAGCTATTGAAGGACTCGATAAGAAGTTCTACTACTAGAGGAATCCCAAGAGGAAGAATTTTCGATCGAAGCTCTTCTATGGTTACCCGTTACATTAGGCTAAGCATCAGACTGGACTTCGGTGGGAGTGGGGTTTATCCCCAATAGACACAATTTAGATGTATCATCCAGGATTGATAGTTATACCCTAAGTCATCCTATACACATGTTAGATATGTGTGCCTTAGAAGCCAAAATTGGCTGACAATTGTAATACACTTCTAGGGGCAAAATTATAATTTTGACTATAAATAATAAAATAGATTATTTTCTATCATAAATAAATATTTAGTGTCTGTGAGACATTCCTTGAGTTAATGGTAATGATAATTCTTATTTTCAAGAGTTAAAAATTTAACACAAGAATTTTCATTATTAACTCATCAAATGCTCCTGATCGTAGGATCATTATGAGGATGGTGATTGATCCAAAAGGTTGGTGTACAATCGCTTCTTTATAGTAGATGAGTCTTGAGTCTTTGGTGTAGAGACATCAGAGTGAGAGTACAGGTACTCGTTAGAGAATGAGGGCACTGAGCGTGACCACCTCGAGTAGTCATAAGAAAGTCTACCTTCTCGTCGATGACTGACTCGAAGCTGTAGTGGTGTGTCTGGTTTTTTGACCTGAGGTGCATCGATAGTTCACCTTGAGGGTGTTATAGTTTGACTATACCATGACTCGATCTCCTAGCCATTCAGAACCCTGAGGTGTATGTTGGCTGTAGCATATTCATTATAGGAAATGGATTGCACCAAGTGAGAATCTATCTACCTCGGTGGATGAGGAGTAGCCCTATGATGATCATGAGAATCAAGTCCATAAGCCCATGGCCATGGTAGAGTGAAATAATAGAAAGAGTTTCTATTAAGATTTTCACATCAGACTTGAATCGAATGACTAAATCATATGATAGAAATTAGGGTTTGACGAGTTCACCTTAACCCTAATCTGATCGAGGGTCAAGATAGAAGAACTTAATCACATAAGTAGCTGCACCAAGAGGTTCATTTTCAATTTTGATGGATTGCCACCATATACTGCTAGGTGTCACTGGTGGATTTTGGAAGCAATTAGAATGATTTAGACGATCGATTATTCTAGTTGTCTGAATCAGAAGAGTTCTGATCCATCAAAAGGAGTTTCGATGATATCGATGATAGAGATCGCGACATATCCCATTACCATATAGAACTGAACCTAACTGGATCACACAAATAAGGGTTTGGATCTAAATATCATCAATTGGACTAATCCAGTTCAATTGATTTGAATTAGATTCAATTAGGTTCAAGAAAATTGTGCTAGCACATGATTGAGCCTAACGTTCTCCTTCTACTATCATTAAAAGTTGTCTCGACTAAGCCAAATGAGTTCGTGCTCACTCATGTACCTTTTCTTAGTCTAACTGGAGCCTGTCCAGGTTAGAAAAGGATTGTCTTAATTTATGAGATAAATTTGAGACAACACTTGCCATTAAACACCTGTTAATTCTTGTCTTTTGATTTTGGTCAAACATTGACCTTTGACCCTTGGACATCTGCCCATGTGTCACACACCTATTGGAGAGTAGATAGGGGCTTGTCCCCTTGCTAGATTTTGGAAAGGAGGAGGTGCATGCCTAGGAATGTGTGCACCCATGGATATGGATGATTGGAGTCTCATACGGATGGGACTCCAGGTTGCTTCTTTGATTCTACTTAGGTGACCCCTAGCTATAGACTTTGACTACTCTTAGGCACCATCTAAGGATGAATTAGTGGGGCTCTCATCTGATTGGATCAAGTGATGTCATCCTATCAATCAGATTTAGATCTGATTGTATGAAGCAACGTGATTGGACGAGATGATATGGCACTACATGGCGCAGCAGGGTCTATATAAATCTTATCTGCACCCAATTTAGATAGAGTTCTCTCTTAGCCCATGCCCCAAGGCTGCCCCTCTCCCTCCTCTATGCCATCTTCTAATCCTCTCTTTCTTCTCCATGCCCAAGAAAAGTTGGGCTTCAGTTTGGTCAAATTCAGGCAAGAAAAAGCTGATGAGAAAGGAAGAAGGTAGCACTGCTGTAGAGACGACTGCTGATATTCAGAAGTAGTTTTGAAGATCCTCCAAATTTGATCCAGATTTGATTTTTGGAGAGGTGATAAAGAAGGAGAAGATCTCCAGATTTAGCTTGAGTGGATTTTGGTAAAGGCCAGGTGCTTGCATGGCTAGATCTAGAATCTCAGTAATCAACAGGATCATTAAAGGATAATTGGATTACCTAGCATCAAGGTATAATTAAATCAGATTTAATTCATATTTATTTATTTTTTTTTTTTTAGAACTATAAAATTAGATCTAAAATATTTTAGATCTAATCTAGATACATGAGAGAAATTTTAAAATATCTCTCTTGATCCGATCAGATCTGAACGAATCTGATCCAAAAAATCAGGATTTCTCCTTCAATTGGTAACAGAGCAAGGTTCTCTAAATTATTTAGATTTAATTTTTAATTTATTTTTATCTAATAATTAGTGATTTCAGATATCATATGAGATATGATTAGATCTAAAATTAAAAAAAAAAATAAAATTAAATAATATAGATCTAAGTTCTATAATATGCATGACTAGTTGTAAAATAGAATAGTTCTATACATAGTCTTGCATAATCATGATTTATTTTGATTAAATTATGATTTTAGATCTATTTATCTTTTATTTTTTGATGATTATAAATGTTATAATAAGATCTAAAAAATAGAAACTAAAATTATTTAATTTTTAGATCATATGAGATACGTTGAATGCATGTTTAGACTAGTTGTAGAATAGTTCTACATAATTATTTAAATTAGAATTTATTCTAGTGTGATCAATTTAAATCTAATTTTTTAGGTAATTATGAGATAATTTAGATCTAAAAAATCATGCATGATATTGTACATGAGATGTATGCAAAACATGTATTAAGTTAGATCAATTTTATATATGAGATATATGATGTAGATCTAACTAGTTTTATAGATTTATATTTCTAATTAAGGCATTCTCCTTGGCCGTCCGATCATAAGAATAAAGTAGGATTTAAATGCCCTCTCCTTCCATTCGATGGGGTGTTCTTATGATGTGTAGGGGCGCTGCGTATTCATCCTTAATCGGAAATCAAAAAGCAAAACCCTAGATCCTAAAATTCTAAAATTTTATTTACATGTCTTATTTTTGAATCCTAACTTAATTAAGAATTAAGATTATAAAATATTAATTAGATCTAAAATTGAGAATATTAGATCTAAGACATATTCATAATATTGGGTTCGGGCTTGGGTAGCTTAATTAGGTCTAAGCAATTAATCAAATCGAATCAAGAGTTGGTTAGATGGGATCAATAGTGTTTAAATTAACCAGCCTAATAGGATTAAGTCTGATCAAGATCGAGTCATGTGAGTGATCGATCAAGCTAAGATCTAATTAGGCTCAATGGTTAGAGTCTGGATTGTAGGCTAATCTGATTGATTTTGGCTCAACAATTTGGTGTCTAAGGTAAGTCTGGCAGATACGACCGACTGATTTTTATTTGGGAGCTACTCGACTCGAATGCATTCTTGTCGAGTTAATGGCATAACCCTTCCACCTGTCTCACTTACCTGGCCATGTTTGTTGGCTTAGTTTTGATCTAAGGTGGTCAATAATCCAAGCTAACCCATGCCACTAGGTTAGTCATAATGGTTATGACTATGTCAAGTCTAGTTTAATGAGACCTAAATTTAATCTTCCTAAGAAAAGATTAAGTCTAAGATTTTCCACCATTGTAGATATGCAGGCCCTTTCTGGGGTTGATTATTCTTGGCTGGTTATAGTAATTCAGTTGCACTAAAAAGATGCAACCATGTCTATTAGGCATTGGATGCTATGGGCTGGAGGATGGATTGGGCTCAATATTTTGGATACGGTGAGAGACTCAATTAGGAATCCAATTTATGCAAATGGTGGGTCTGACTTAACTAAGGAGTGGATCAATATTTTGGGCATGGTGAGATTCATGAATTAGAGACCAAGTTTAGGTGCACCATGATTAGGGAATAATTGAACAAGAGTTATACACTCATTGGCTAACCCATCATCAATAACTATTAGGTGAGGTGATGAGTCAGTTGGTGGAACCGCACCATCCATTAGAAATCATTAATCATGCAGATTTTTGCATCTCTATAAAGGAAGTGTAGGGATCCAAGAAAATAGTGGAAGCTAATTTATTTAAAAATTAAAATTCTGATAAATTGGTTAAATCTTAATTATAATATCTAACTAGAAACTTTGACTCTCTATAAGAAAATGTTTGCATCCAACCTACTAGCATGAATCCTGGACACCCATAAACTGACCGAATTTAATTACAAGGATTGGCTTCAAAACTTCAAAATCATTTTGGGTTTCGAGAAGTTAACTCATGTAATCGACCAAGACCCTCCCACCTTATCGGTTCATCCATCCGCTGAACAGAGAGCGTCTCTTGAAAAATGGATGGATAATGATAACAAGGCCAGATATTACATGTTGGGCTTGATGTCTGATGAACTTCAGTGCCAACATGAAGATATCAGGACTGCCCATCAAATGTTGGCTCACCTACAAGAGATATTTGGTGAACAGAGTCACGCAGCCAAGTATCAAGTCACTAAACGACTATTCAAGGCTAAAATGCATGATGGGCAGTCAGTCCAAGATCATTATCTGATGGTGATCAAAGACTTAGAAGAGCTTGAGAAGCTCAGAGTGAGGTTGGACTTGGATCTGCAGAATGATATAATTCTGCAATCCTTGATTGATGCATATGGAGAGTTCATCATGATCTATCATATGCATAAACTTCAAAATTCTCTGACCGAACTTATGAGCATGCTGGTTACCACACTGAGCTTTCTATGAAAGGACTAAAGGCTCAGTGCTTGCTATGGAATGGATTTCTTCCAAGAGAAAGTCTTTTGGAAAGAAGAAGAAGTTTGTGAAAAAGCAAAAGGTGGAAGGAGGAAAGAAGAAAAAGGTAGAGCTAAAGAAGAAGACCGCTAACAAAGAAAAGTATTTCCATTGCAACAATGATGGCCACTGGAAGCGGAACTGCCTTACTTACCTTACCACCTTAAAGAATAAGGAGGTAGGACCTTTTGGAGGAATGCTCGTTATTGAGTCTAACCTTACGATTTCTTCTACATCTAGTTGGATGCTTGACTCTAGTTCTAGTGCTCATTTGTGCACTTCCATGCAGGATCTTGAGGATAGCAGGAGGCTGAGGGATGGTGAGATGATCCTATGCATAAAAAATGGAGCAAGAGTTGCTGTCGTGGCCGTGGGAACATATCCTCTTCGACTATCATCTAGTTTAGACTTAGTGTTAAAAGACTATTATTATGTACCTACAGCAAGCAAAAATTTGATTTCTGTTTCTTGCCTTACATTAGAAGGCTATGTAATTAGTTTTCTTAAGGACCATTATAACATTCTTTATGAAAGATATAAGATTGCAAGTGATTTTCTTATTAATGAACTTTATCAGTTACATATTGATGTATCTATTTTTAATATCAAGCAAAATGTGAATACCATAAAATGACCTAGGGATAGTCCAAACGATAGGTATCTATGGCACCTAAGACTAGGTCATATAATAGAAGATAGGGTTAACAAATTGGACAAAATTGGGCTATTGAGTCTGTTGACTTCTGAGTCATATCCAATTTATGAATCTTGTCTTCATGGCAAAATGACTAAGCTCCCTTTTGTAGGACATGGGGAAAGGGCACCAGATCTTCTTGTCCTAGTACATATTGATGTGTGCGACCTATTTGATGTGCCAACTAGAGGCAACTTTGTCTACTTCATAACCTTTATCGATGATTTATCTAGGTATGGGTATGTGTATCTTTTGAGACACAAGTCTGAAGCTTTTGAAAAGTTCAAGAAATTTAGACATGAAGTTGAAAAGCAAATAGGAAAATCCATTAAGGTTCTTTGATTAGAACGAGGAGGTAAATACCTTAGTTGGGAATTTCTAGACTATCTCAAGAAAAATAGAATAGTCTCTCAATGGACTCTACCTGGAATACCTCAACTCAATGGGATTTCAGAATGAAAGAACCAAACTCTATTAGATATGGTCCGATCCATGATGACCTTCACAAACCTCCCTAATTTTCTTTGGGAACACTGTTTGTTAATTGCAATATACTTATTAAATAGGGTTTCTTCTAAAACTATTCCTACCACACGATATGAGATATGGCATGGTAAAAAATCAAGTCCGAGTCAACTCAAAATTTAGGATTATCCGACTCAAGTTAAAAGACAACAAGCGGATAAGTTAAACTTTAGATCCTTTAGATCTCGATTTATAGGATATCCCGAAGAGTCATTAGGATATTATTTCTACATTCTAGAAGATCATAATGTAATTATGAGTCGACATGCCATCTTTCTTGAAAAATAGTTTATTCAAGATAGCGGCATTGGAAAGCAGATCAAACTCGATGAGAAAGTCTCTCAAGAGCAATGAGCTAAGGACCAAATGAAACCAAATCAGGTTAAGCCAATCCAATCATTTCCTCCACCACCTCATCGATTGGAAAGAGTTTTCCATCCCCCTGAGAGGTACTTAGTTTCTATTTCAGAGGAAATAGAGGAAATATTCCTCGTAGGTAATGGGATTCAAGGTGATGATCCCAAAATCTATAATGAGATGATATCGGATATTAACTCCGAGAAATGGTTAGAGGCAATGAAGTCAGAAATTGATTCGATGCACTCAAACCAAGTTTGGACCTTCGTAGATCCACCAGAAGGTATAGTACCTATTAGGTGTAAATGGATCTACAAGAGAAAGATTGGTGCAGATGAAAATGTGGAGACATTCAAAGCTAGATTAGTGGCAAAAGATTATAGTCAACATGAAGGCATTGACTATCAGGATACCTTTTCACTAGTAACTATGCTAAAATTCATTCGCACATTGCTTGCTATTGCAGCCTCTTTCAATTATGGAATTTGGTAAATGGACGTGAAAATGGCATTCTTAAATGGATATCCTGAGGAAGATATATATATGAAATAGCCACTAGGTTTTACATCCAGTGATAATGATCACAAGGTATGCATGCTACAAAGGTCCATATATGGACTTAAGCAAGCATCTCGAAGTTGGAATACTCATTTTAATGATGTAATCAAATTGTTTGGTTTCATTAAAAATGAGGAGCTTTGTGTCTTCAAAAAGGTCAGTGGAAGTACTGTTGTCTTCCTCGTATTGTACGTGAATGACATCCTCCTTATTGGGAATGATGTTCCCATGTTGACCATAGTTAAAATGTTGTTATCTAAAGAATTCTCCAGGAATGACCTAGGAGAAGCATCCTTTATTCTGAGAATTAAGGTCTATAGAGATAGACCAAATAAGATGCTAAGACTTTCACAGAAGATGTACATAGAGAAAGTGCTAAAGAGGTTTAGCATGAAAAGCTCTAAGAGGAATTTGGTACCTTTCAGACATGGCATTCATCTTTCCAAGAAGATGTTCCCTAGCACACCTGAGGAAATAGAATGCATCAGCAAGATCCCTTATGCTTCAGCAATAGGAAGCCTCATGTATGCCATGTTATGTACACGATCTAATATAACCCATGCTATGAGTATCACAAGCAGATATCAGTTGAATCCAGGTGAAGAATACTGGACTTCTATGAAATATATTCTGAAGTACTTGAGAAGAACTAAAGATATGTTGTTGGTCTTTGGTAATGGAGAACTCCAAGTCCAGGGGTATACAGACTCGAATTTTATGTTCAATATAGATGATCGAAAGTCGACATCTAGGAGCTTGTTTGTGTACAATGGTGGAGCTATCAGTTGAAAAAGTTTCAAGCAGACAGTGATAGTAGATTCCACCATGGAAGCAGAATATATCGCTGCATCAGAAGCTACAAAGAAGGCATTCTAGTACAAAAAATTTACCACAGAGATCGGAGTGATGCCATCAGATGCTATTTCTTTTTACTGCGACAACAATGGCACCATAGCCCTTACTAAGGAGCCGAGATCTCACCAAAAATCCAAGCACATCGAGCGGCGATACCACGTTATCCATGATTACCTCGAGAAGGGTTACGTCGAGGTCAAGAGAGTTGACTCTGCAGATAATGCGATGGACCCGCTTATAAAGTCATTGGGTCAGCAGAAGATTGAAGCCCAACTCGAGAAGGTGGGACTTATATTTGTAGCCAATTGGCTTTAAGTCAAGTGGAAGTTTGTTAGATATATATTTCCTAGAAGTCAGAATTGGCTGACACTTGTAATACACTTCTAGGAGCAAAATTATAATTTTGACTATAAATAATAAAATGGATTATTGTTTATAAAAAATGTGTATTTAGTATCTGCGATACATCTCTTGAGTTAATGGTAATGATAATTCTTATTTACAAGAGTTGAAAATTTAAGACAAGAATTTTTATTATTAACTCATAAAATGCTCCTAACCGTAGGATCATCATGAGGATGGTGATTGATCTAGAAGGTTGGTGTACAATCACTTCTTCATAGTAGATGAGTCTTAAGTCTATGGTGTAGAGACATCGGAGTGAGAGTACAGATACTCGTTAGAGAACAGGGGCACTGAGCATGACCACCTCAAGTAGTCATAAGAAAGTCTACCTTCTCATCGATGATTAACTCGAAGCTATAGTGGTGTGTCTGGTTTTCTGACCTAAGGTGCATCGACAGTTCACCTTGAGGGTGTTATAGTTTGACTACACCATGACTCGGTCTCCTAGCCATTCAGAATCCTGAGGTGTATGTTGGCTATAGCATGTTCATTGTAGGAACTGGATTGCACCAAGATGGAAATCTATCTACCTCGGATGGATAGAGGAGCAGCCCTATGATGATCATGAGAATCAAGTCCATAAGCCCATGGCCATGGTAGAGTGAAATAATAGAAAGAGTTTCTATTTAAGGTTTTCACATCGGACTTGAATCGAATGATTAAATCATATGATAGAAATTAGGGTTTGACGAGTTCACCTTAACCCTAATCTGATCGGGGCTCAAGATAGAAGAACTTAATCACAAAGGTAACTGCACCAAGAGGTTCATTTTTAGTTTTGATGGATTGCCACCATATACTGCTAGGTATCACTAGTGGATTTTGGGAGCAATTAGAATGATTTAGATGATCGATCATTCTAGTTGTCTGAATCAGAAGAGTTTTGATCCATCAAAAGAAGTTTTGATGATATCGATGATAGAGATTGCGACATATCCCATTACCATACAGAACTAAATCTAACTGGATTACACAAACAAGGGTCTAGATCTAGATATCATCAATTGGACCAACCCAGTTTAATTGATTTGAATTAGATTCAGTTAGGTTCAAGAAAATCAAGCTAGCATATGATTGAGCCTAACATTCTCCTTCTACTATAATTAAAAGTTGTTTCGACTGAGCCAAATGAATTTATGCTCACTCAGGTACCTTTACTTAGTCTGACTAGAGCTTGTCCAGATCAGAAAAGGGTTGTCTTAATTTATGAGATAAATTTGAGACAACACTTACCATTTTCCATCACCTGCTAATTCTTATCTTTTGACTTTGGTCAAATGTTGACCTTTGACCCTTGGACATCTGCCCATGTGTCATGCACCTATTGGAGAGTAGATAGGGGCTTGTCCTCTTACTAGATTTTGGAAAGAAGGGCATCCATGCCTAGGGAGGCATGCGCCCGTGGATAAGGACGACTGGAGTCCCATACGGATGGGACTCCAGGTTGCTTCTTGGATTCTAATTAGGTGACCCCTAGCTATAGATTTTGATCAATCTTAGGTGCCATCTAAGGATGAATTAGTGGAGCTTTCATCTGATTGGATTAGGTGATGTCATCCCATCAATCAGATTTACATCTAATTGCATGAAGCAACGTGATTGGTCGGGATGATGTGGCACTGCATGGCACAGCAGGGTCTATATAAATCATATCTACACCCAACTTAGATAGAGTTCTCTCTTAGCCCATGCCCTAAGACTGCCCCTCTCCCTCCTCCATGCCATCTTATGATCCCCTCTCTCTTCTCCACACCCAAGGAAAGTTGGGCTTTAGATGGTGCAATCCAGGCAAGAAAAAGCTGACGAGAAAGGAAGAAGGCAGCACTATTGCAGTGACGATTGCTGATCTTCAGAAAGAGTTTTGAAGATCCTCCAAATTAGATCCAGATCTAATTTTTAGAGATATAATAAAGAAGGAGAAGATCTCCAAATTCAATCTGAGTAGATACCGGTAGAGGCTAGGCGCTTACATGGATAGATCCAGAACCTCAGGCAACAGCAGGATCATCAAAGGATAATCAGATTACACAACATCAAGGTATAATTAAATCAAATTTAATTTTATTTTATTTTTATTTTTATTTATTAGATTTATAAATTTAGATCTGAAACATCTAAGATCTAGTCTGGATACATGAGAAATTTTGAAATATCTCTTTTGATCCGATCAGATTTGAATGAACCTGATCCGAGAAATCAGGATTTCTCCTTCAGCACAGAGGTCAAAAGGATGAATTATGCGGTAACAATATTCATATAGGTTCTGAATATTATGATTATACTATTCGACCTATCCAGACGTCGGGTACCATTGCTTGATGGTCACTTTGATTAGTACAAAAAATTGGTTCCTATGCTATCGACTTAGGTTCGAACCTACGGGGTCACGCACTAGAGATTCCTACCTGATCTAAGTGCTGATCAAGAGAAGTTTAACTAGTAATTTGATCACTAATTAACTTAATTTGATCGAGTGATTATTTTTGGATCAAGACTAATTGAATTGGATTCATTTATATTTGACCCGATTAGGTTATAAGATGATCTAATCATCAAGAAGGTTTGATCTCTGATTTAATCAGGAGTTTGACTTCATTAATTTTTTATTTGATTAGGATTTAACTAAGCCTAATTAAGCTTAAATAAGTTGGATTTATTCTAGTCTAATTGTACCTAACCAATTTAGATTGGATTGGTTGAATTGGGTGACTAATGTAAGACCAGTTTGACTAGTCTTCCCATATGCCACATCACCCTTTGATTTGCACCATCCTTTCTCCATGAGAAAGATGTTTCTCATAAATTTTTCCAAGCAAGGGAGGGTGTGCATTCTCCCTTCTCATGCACCTTATAGATTGGTTTGATCTGGTTATCAATTGAATTCAAATAGGATTTGAATTTGAATGGGTAATCAATTGATCTAAACCAGCCCCTCATGCCTCCCATGTTTTGTGCCCTTCTATAAAATGCTAGATTTTATGGATGTGTTATAGAGAGGAAGAGAAAAAGAATGACAAAAAGGAAGATCAAAGAAGAAGTTTTTGATCTTATGTGTGAGCTCTTCTATATGAGAAAAAAATCAAAAAGGAAAGAGAGTTCTAGGTGCAAGAGATTTGGTTAAGAGCATATCCTAGAATCTATCTTGGATTTGGGATTTAGATCAGTGAGTTATGATGGTCGTGACTTCATAGATCTAGGTGGTGAACCTTTTCAACTTCTCATCTTTATTTATTGGGATCTAGAGCGTCTGAAGATCCGGTGAAGAAGATCAAAAGAAGTTTGATCTAAATTAGCCATAGAAGATTTCTATAGAACTAGCACTCGAACGGAACTAATTAGGATCAGGGCCTCATGTGGATTACTCATGGAGGCTAGATGTGTGTGTGGCTACATCATGATGTTCTGATCTACACAAAGGAGATCAGATTGCAGCATCTTCTACTTGCAAAAATGTAACATGTTCTAAACACGTAGAGCAGTAAAATAGTTTTACTGTTGATCTTATTTTTATTTTCAGATATAGATGCATATATAATACATTAGATTCTATAGCATGTAGGGTTTTTAGATTAGATCTATAGCTTTTCATTATTAATATGATTAATAATATTATCCACTGTGCATTTATCAAAAAAAAAGATTTAGAAAGTAGAGCTAGAAATCTTACGCATTCCCTTCAATTCGTATCAGAGTAGTAGGTTCTTTGATGCATTATATATGCATGATTTAGATTATTTTTAGTTAGATCTAAATAATAATCTAATCTAAAAAATAAAAATGATGATCGCATGGATTGTAGGTTGCCCTGCTATAAGGTTTATCCCTTATAGTGGAAAGGTTGTCCTGATACATTGCGATCTATAAAATTGATTATAAAAATTTTAGATTAGATCTAATAATTTTTTATAATGTATTTGAAAAGGGTTTAATTAGAATTTTATCATGAATTAGTGTTTATATTAGATCTAAATAATTTCATAATTTTTTATGTAGAATACATAATTTAAGATTAAACCTGAATAGGATCTTAAGAAGGTTCTATTCATCGATCGAACCGGCTCTCTTAAAAATTGAGTCAGCTCGACCAGCATGCCAGCCATGATATGATTTCTAGATTGATGCTTTAGTCGGCTTGGTCAGAAAATAAGCTAGCTTGGCTTTAATTCGGGCCAGCTTGAATGGGATCAGAGCCTGCTTGGCTGGAATGATGGCCCTCGAGCCTTCTGCCTGGGCCAGCTATCTTAGAAATCGAGGCAGCTCAACTTTTGCTTGGGCCAGCTCGGTTGGGATCCGAGCCAGACCAATTGAAAAGTTGGCTAAAGATCCTTATTGGCTAGTTTTATATGATCAAACCTATATCTAGTGCTTGTTTATGAAATAAGCCGACCCATTTTTGAAATGAGTCGACCTATTTAGTAAAACAGTGCTAGGATATAAAGAGCCTTTCAAAATTTTGAAAAATATTTTCAAAATGTCGAATCCTAACCCTCAACCTAAAACATAATTAAGAATTAAATATGATGAATTAGGGTCTAAAATTATGAATTGAAGATCCTATGTCATTGATCATAAAATGTGGGTTATCAGATTAGTTGAATTAGGTCCATTGATTGGGTTAGACCTAAGGTTAGTTAAAGAATGTACTAAATTAGAGTAATTGATCAAATCTAACCAAATATTGATTTAGATTAGGTCAAGGACTCTTTAGACTAAATTACAATACTTGTAGTTGGTCAAGCTCATGCCTTTAATGAGGACCAAATGGACTTGATTCGTGGCTACGCAGTCGAACTTAAAATTGCTAGGTTGGTCAAATTGAAACTAATGAACTAGATGGTGTCTAAGGTACGTCTAATAGCTCAGACCAATAGTTTTTAATTGGAAGTTACTTGCACTAATAAGATCTTTGATGAGCAAATGGCGTATCCTATCTACTGATCTCACTTACCTGGCCATCCTAAAAAATTAGATTTTGATTAGACCACTTGGTGATTTGGGGTCACCCATGTCAATTAGATAAATCAGTTTGACTGATTTAGGTGCTCCTAATGCCAGTTTTAATTAGGTCCTTATTGATCTGACTTGGTAAAGTCAGTGGGACAATCCAAATTGGCTAGCCAATTCTTCTTAAAATTGGTTAATAAAATCTCCTAAAATTATTAGATCCTTAAAATGATAAAGTTATGGTGATAACTAAGTCATAGCCTCTCATTAAGTTGAGTGATAATGGGTCTATTAGTTTAATAATCATTGGAGGTCTAAATATCTAGTGCTTATTAACTAATAAAATTATCATTCATAATATGATAATTTGATCGTGTCTTTCTAATGGTGGTTAGGTTGGCCGGCCAAAGTTGGGCCTGATTATTTGCTAGTCTGATGCACCAAATGTCGTCATGTTAATGGTTGGACCTAATTGGATTTTTTTAGTGGAGGCCAAAGCCTACTGATTAGGCATTCGGAGCAAAAATTAAATTACTAGAAGTTGTTAGGTGAAATAATTGGTTATGAACCTACCCATAGGTGCACACAAGTTGACCAATCAATGTTGGGCTCATGTGCAGTCTATGTGGATTCTAGTACCCACTAAGGAATTAAGGGTAATTCCTCAAATTTAAGGTAGAGGCTATCGATTCGAACAAAATAGTGGAAGAATCTTTAGACTAAAATCTAAATCTTTAGAGTAAATAATTCATATACTAATTAGATCTATGGATTTCTTAATATGTAGAAATGGCCACTATCCTATCGCTCCGATCATTGTCGGACAATGACAAACTTATGGGACCAACTTTGGTGGCTGGTATCGAAAGTTGAAGATCATCTTAGAGCATGAACGGATCTTATATATGTTGACTGATCTGGCAGCTAAGGAGCCAACCCCGAACGCTATTAAGGCAATGAGAGATACTTATCCGAAGTGGCTCAATGACCGCACCACTATTCGGTGCATTATACTAGCAGTGATGAATGATGAGTTTAGCCATAGGTTTGAAAAAGCCCAACCTGAGGAGATGCTTCAAATGTTGAACAACTCCTTTGGCTTGCCTAATGATGTTGAAAGGCATAAAACTAGTTATGCTATTTTCAATGCTCGTACGAGGGATGAGGCATCACTTACTGATCATGTATTGTATATGATCGAGATGATTGAACACCTGAGTAAGTTAGATATTTTCCTACATGAGCAGCTCAAGAAGGATACGATCATGAATTCTTTGCCGAAGTCCTTCCTTCCATTTCTTACTCATTTTAGAATGACAAAGCCTGTAGTGAACTATCATGACTTATTTTGGTTGCTACAAAACTTTGAGAAGGATCACCTGCTTCAAAAATAGTCAGCGAACATAGTGGGAGGATCTTTTTCTGGTCAATCCTTTAAGAAGGGGAAGAAGAATATAAAGGAGAATAAGAAGGTGCAACCACATGCTAGGACATCTGCACAGGATTAGATCAAGAAGTGCAAGCCTAACCAAAGTCATGCGGAGTGCTTCTTTTGCAAGAAGCAGAGGTATTAGAAAAGAAACTATCCTCAGAACATTGCCATCCTAGATACCGACAGACCAAGGAGGAAGCAAGTAGTTGCTGTGCAAGATAATTATATGATAACACCTTGCAAATTCTTAATTTATGATACTACTACCTGGGTATTAGATACCAGAAGTCCTTATCACATTTATAATTTGATGCAAGATTTTTAGGTTAGTAGAAGATTTGATGAAGGCTAGAGGTTCCTAAATGTTGGAGATGGAAGACAAGTTTCAGTTCTAGTTTTAGAAATCATGAATCTTGTAATCAATTCTCATAGAGTTATTCTTTGTGATTGTCACTTTTGTCTAAGTTTTTTATTGAATGTAATATTTATAGGCCTTTTGGCCAAGAATAGTTTTCAATTTTTAATAAAAATAAATTTTTATGATATCATTTTGAATGGTGTTATAATTTACGTTGGATAATTGAATATTAGAATAAATATATTATCACAGCCTGTTAACGTAGTCCAGTTCATCAGTAAATGCTCGAGATTTGATGATGTGTCAGATGTCTACCTTTGGCACTATAGGCAAGGTCATATTAACAAGGATAGAATAAACAAGTTGGCTCAAGAAGAAATTCTTAAGTTCAGTGATTGTGAATCACTTTCGACCTGTGAGTCCTATCTTCTTAGAAAAATAATCAAGTCATCTTTTATTGAAAAGGGGGAATGTGCTAGTGGACTCCTGGGTCTAGTATATACTGATGTAGTGGATCCATGAGCACAAGCATAGAGGTGGATATTTCTACTTTATAACCTTCATAGATGACCTATGGAGGTATGGGTATATCTATTTAATGAAGCATAAGTCGAAGTCGTTTGAAATGTTCAAACTATTCCGTAATGAGGTAGAAAAGCAAACTGGGAAGAGTATTAAAACTCTTCAATCTAACCGAGGGGGTGAGTACCTTTTCAGTGAATTTTTGATATATCTTGAGGAGAATGGGATTCTCTCCTAATGTACTTCTCCTAGAATATCATAGCATCATGGTGTGTCCGAAAGGAGGAATCGGATCTTATTGGACATGGTTTGATCAATGATGGGATTTGCTAGTTTATCAATCTTCCTCTGGGGATATGCACTCGAGTTAGCTTATTATACTCTAAATATGGTTTCGAGTAAGTCTATTTTTAAAATGCCATATGAGATGTGGATAGAGCATAAGCCAGTACTCTCGCACCTTAGGGTTTGGGGGTGTCTGGCTTATGTTAGATGTTTAGCAACGGATAAGCTTGAACCAAGGTCTGACAAGTGTAGCTTTATAGGATACCCAAGAAAGATCAAAGGATATTACTTCTACTTTGCTGATGAGCAAAAAGTATTTGTCAGCCTTAAGGTAGTCTTTTTAGAAAAGAAGTTCCTTGGTGAAGGGACTAATGCCTCTAAGGTCGAGCCTGAGGAAGTTTGATAGGTGGAAGAATTGACACATGTAGCTAAACTTGAACCAAATTTGATTTGATCAGACCTGGAGCCTACTGAACCTACACCCTTAAGATGATCTAGTAGATACCACGTTAGCCAGACAGATACTATGACTTTTTGGTTTGGGATGATGATCCTATCAAACTCGATGAGAATGATGAGGATCTGATCACCTACATGAATGCAATGTAGAAACCTGACTCTGGAAAATAGCTTGAGGTCATAAGATCCAAAATGGAGTCCATGAAGGTTAACAATGTATAGATATTTGTTTACCCATCCGAAGTAGTAAAACACATAGGGTGTAAGTGGGTCTTCGAAAGAAAAAGGGGCATAGATAGAAAGGTGGAGACCTATAAAATTTGTCTGTTAGCCAAGGGCTATCGTCAATGTTATGGTATAGACAATGACAAGACATTCTTTCCTATGGTAATGCTCAAGTCCATTCGGATCATGCTTGCGATAGCTATGCATTTGGACTATGAAATCTGGTAGATGGATGTGAAAATGGCTTTCCTAAATGGAGAGCTAGTTGAAGAGGTCTATATGATACAACCTGAAGGTTTCACATCAACAGATGAGTCTATGATGTGCAAGCTTCAAAGATCCATTTATGGACTAAAGCCGGCATCTCGGAGTTGGAACATACATTTTGATAGGTCGATCAAGACGTATGGCTTCGTTAAGAACAAAGAAGTACTCTACATATATAAGTGGGCTAATGGTCCAGCAATTATATTTCTAGTATTGTATGTGGATGACATTTTCTAAATTGGGAATGATATCCCTGCATTACAAGGAATAAAGATCTGGCTATCATCACAGTTCTCCATAAAGGATCTGAAAGAAGCTTTATACATCCTAGGGATGAAGATCTATAGAGATAGATCTAAAAGGTTACTTGGCTTGTCCCAATCGACATACATTGACACTGTGCTGAAGAAGTTTAGTTTAGAGAATTTCAAGAAGGGCTATCTACCAATAGGTCATGAAATTTCTCTCTTGAAGAGTAATTGTCCGATAATACATCAAGAGAGATAGCGTATGAGTAGAATTCCATATGCTTCGACAATGGGTTATATTATGTATGCTATGACATATATGCCACCAAATGTGGCATACTCATTAGGGATACTGAATAGATACCAATTTGATCCAAGGAGGAACCACTGGATGGTTGTTAAAATCATCCTGAAGTATCTGAGAAATACTAAGGACTAGTTGCTTGTTTATGGTGACTCAAACTTAAGACTTATGGGGTTTACAGACTCCAATTTCTAGTCTGATCATGATGATAGCAAGAGTGTGTTGGGGTATGTATTTATCTTTAATGGTGGAGCTATCTACTAAAAAGTTTCAAGTAGCACACCATGGCTGATTTAGTATGCAAGATGAAATATATTCCTGCATCAGATGCTACCAAAGAAGTGATGTAGCTGAAGAAGTTCATCATCGAGCTTGGAGTAGCACCCTTACTCGATGGTCTAGTTCTGCACTTCTACGATAGCTCAGGAGCCATAGCTCAGGCGAAGGAACTAATGCCAGACCAGCGGATGAAGTATATTCTATGCCGCTACCACTTTGTTTAAAAAATCATGGATCGAGGTGACGTTAATCTTCAAAAGATTGAAGGAAAAGAGAACCTAGCTGACCCATTTACTAAAGCTATTGCAGCGAAGGAGTTTGATGACTTCAAATAGAAGATGGGTACACGATACTACACCGATTGGCTTTAGGCCAAGTGCAAGATTGTTGGGAATAGTATTCCAAAGCCAATCGTCAGTCTGTTGATGGTTGAGCTACTTTTATATAATTATACATAAATTATTAATTGAATAAAAGTTATTCTGGCTTTTCATCATAAATCTTTCTTCTTCTAATGAACTCCTATCTATTATGATGAAGTTCTTAGAACTATGTAGAATCGATAAAGAAGGATTTGTCATTTAGTTCTTAAATATTTTCGCGATCAAATGATATATTATTACCAAGAACAATCATATTTATTGAGTATAGGTTATTGTGTGCCATATAGATTGGTTGTCCTCTTAACCGAGGAGTGTGGAGACACTGGTATGGCATGCAAGTGAGATATAGGGATACATCTACACTGAACATGACCGACTCTAGAGCTTTTTTGCTATCAAGAATTACTATAATGGAATATGGGCATAAGTGTCCCTCTGACTTGAGATCATCATTGTGACTTTCAAGCAACTCACTATGCTTTAGTGTCAGGCTGCCTGAATTTCTAATTCAGTGATGGAAGATTTCTAAGTATAGTTAAGTAATTAAAGAGTTGGTGCATGAGTCAAGATCAGATTGACCACTCTTGGACTCAGGAGCTATGTTCAATAGTGTTTCAATTTAGCAAAGTCATGGTTAGGATAATCCTAATAAGGGATCACAAGACTAATTATTTTGAGACACAATTTGGATGTAACTTCTAGGGTTGACAATTAAATCCTAAGTCATCCTATGCATAGAGGTTAGAGGGATGAATTATATGGTAACCATATTCATGTTGGTCTTGAATGTTGCGATTGCACTATTTGGCCTATTCGGATTGAAGGAACCAAATCTAGGATTTCACAGATAGATCTTGAAATTTTTTTAAAATCTTGCAGCAAAAGACTTAAATAAATCTAAAATTTATTTAAATAATCATGTAAATACCTAGATCTCAGATCTATTACATGATCAAGATATGATATTAAATCAAAAATTAAAATCAAATAAGAAAGTAAAAGATTGATCAAATCAACCTAGATCTACACTACATCAAATGCAGGTATGAAGTTAATAGATCAGATCTATTACCTAAGCAAGTTAGATATTCTAACATGCTGATCTAAGCTTGAGGATGAAGTCATGAGCTGCACATGCATTCGATCTCTAGGAGTCATCCATACAAGCCTACGATCTCTGATCTGAAGTCCGATGCAGGAAATTAGCATAGCATGCTAGTACTATGCTGATCCTTCTTTGACGGTCATTCCGATGCTCCCTTCTTCAAAATTTAGATCCACCAAAATATGAGAAGGAAGATGAGAGTTTGCTGATCTAAGACTCTCTCAAAAAAAACTCAAGAAAAGGGAGGAGAGATTGAAAATAAAACAGTCCTAGAAGAAGACCCTATTCTTCTTCTCTTTTTTCTCACCTAGACACCTAGTTTGGTGCCTATAGAACCCCCACGTCCAAGGACTCTCTTCTTCTGATTTTTGCACACCCCAAACCTCTCCCAAAGCTCTATATTTCATAAAAAAATAAGAATAAAATTCATTCAATAAATAAGGAAAAAGAAGAGTCTAAGTTAGGTCAAATTTTTAGACTAGGAATATCCAAACATGGGATGTTATTGGGGCACCCAACTCTTGGGAGCCTCCTCCATAATTTTTGGCATGGACCAACAAGGGAGGGTGCACAGAAAAGGAGATTGTTTTCATAGAATAAGAGAATAATAAATTAAAAGAGGGGGCAGTACTCAAGGAAAGATGTTTTGGTCAACAAGGATTCTATCTCATAGAATCCTAAGCAAAACCAATTTCTCCTTTGACTTGGTCTTCCACCTAACTTCCAAAGATGACTTGGAGGGAGAGAGGGGTCATGGAAATCATAAGGAAAGGGACTTTTCATGAAAAATATATAAAAAATAGGTATGGGGGACGTTGGGACCAAGGTGGCGCAAGGAGATAGGGAGTTCTAATCACACTAGGACTCCTATTTTGACTTGGTCAAACAAAATCTTTTAACCAAATAAAATCAAGATTAAATCAACCTAATTAAATAAGACCCTAATTTATTTAAGAACTTAGTTAAATTAGATTTAATTAGATTTAATTCTAATTTATTTTCTAATCAAATTAGAAAATTGGGTTAATTCGAGTTCTAGTTAGACTAGGACTACTTCTTCCTTGCACTTGGCTTATCCAATAAACCAATTAAACTTGATCCAATCAAGCCCAAACTAAATCTAATTAAATCATATTTAATTAGACTTAATCTCAACATATTGACTTAACTAAATTAAGCCAATTAGCAATCTAACTACTAATTGATCGTCCTACAATACTTGCACTAGGTTAAACACCAATCGTATTGATTATTTAACCCTAGAACGATTCTTAAACATTGATCAATCATTCGATCAGATCATAAGCTCTAATGTCTGTGACCTCATAGATTTGAACCTAAGTTGATAGTACAAAAATAAATTTTTATACCAATCAAAGTGACCATCTAGCAATGATACCCGACGGTCGGATAGGTCGAAGGTATAGAACACCATCCTTAGAACCCATGCGGATATAGTTTTCATATAATTCATCCCCTTGACCACAATGCTCGTAGGATACCTCAGAGTTCAACTGTCAACTCAGATCAGGTTGTCCACATTGTATTTCAAAATATCAAATCCATCTGATGGATTATCCTGGCTAAGATTTTGCTATATTGAAATATAATGATACATTCTTCTCCAACTCTTGGAGTAGTCAATTCCATCTTGATCACACTCTAACTTCACAAGTACTTAACTATTCCTAGAAGCCTTCTACTGTTGAATTAAAAATTCAGTTAGTCCAGTACCAAAGCACAGTGAGTTGCTTGCAAGTCACTAAGATGATCTCAGATCTAAGGGATACTTATATCTATATCCCATTAGAGACATTCTCAATAGCAGAATGCTCTGGAGTTGGTCACGTTCAATGATGATGTACCCAAACATCTCATCTGTATGCCATACCAGTATCTTCATACTCCTTGATTAAGAGAACAATCAACCTATATGGCACATAGCGACTTATGTTCGATAGATGTTGTTGTCCTATTAATAACCTATCATTTGGTTATGAACAAATTTAAGGACTAATCGATAAATCCTCTCTTTATCGAAACTAAATAGTCCTATAGACTTCATCACAATAATGGAGTTCATTAGAAGATGTAAATTTATGATGAAAAAGGATGCCAAAATATTTTTTATTAATAAATTAATTATAATATTTCAACCATCAATAAGCTGATAATTGGCTTTGGAACATAATTCCCAACACGGATGTCGAGCACCATTGCAAGAAGATCCCTTTCATTAGTATAGAAAATTAGTTCATGTGCTACCAGCTTAGGTTCGAACCTACGGGATCACACACACTAGAGCTTCCTACCTGATCTAATGGTTGATCAAGAGAAGTTTAATTAGTGATTTGATCACTAATTAACTCAATTTAATTGAGTGATTATTTTTGGATCAAGACCAATTGGATTCATTTGAATTTGACCCAATTAGATTATAAGATGATCTAATCATCAAGGAGGTTTGTGTTAGATGTGTGCCCTAGAAGCTAGATTGGCTGACACTGTTACATACTTTCTAGGGGCTTTTTTTATAATTTTAACTTAAAATTAATTAAAGGGCTATTTATTCTATCACATTGTATATAAAGTGTCTGTGATACATCCATTGAGTTAATAGGCATGATAACACATATTCTCAAGAGTTGAGAATTTAAGACATGTGTTATCATAATTAACTCATAAATTGCTTCCGATCATATGATCATCACGAGGATGATGATTGATCCAAAAGATCGGTGTATGATCTCTTTCTTAGAGAAGATGAGTCTTCAGTCTACAATGTGGAAACATCGAAGTGAGAGTATAGGTACTCGTTAGAGAATAAGAGCACTGAGCGTGACCACCTCGAGCAGTCATAAGGGAGCCTACCTTCTCATCGATGACTAGCTCGATGCTGCAGCATGTGTCTAGTTCTTTGATTTGAGGTGCATCGATAGTTCACCTCGAGGGTGTTATAGTTTGACTACACCATAACTTGGTCTCCTAGCCATTCGAAATCCTGAGGTATATGTTGGCTATAGCATGTTCATTATAGGAATTGGATCGCACCAAGATGGGATCTATCAACCTTGGTAGAGGAGTAGTCCTATGATAATCATAAGATCGAGTCCTAAAACCCATGGCCATGGTAGTGTGAATAATAGAAAGAAGTTTCTATTATGATTTTACATCGAACTCGAATCGAATAATTCATTCATATGATGGGTGTTGGGTTTGACGAGTTTACCTTAATCCTAATCCCGTCGGAGCTCATGATACAAGAACCCAATCACACAAATAGCTACATCGAGAGGTTTGCTATTCAGTTTTGATGGATTGCCACCATATACTACTAGGTATCACTGGTGGATTTTACAATCAATTAGAATTATCTTAATGATCGACGATTCTAATTGGGTGAATCAGAAGAGTTTTGGTCTATTGAAAGGTATTTTGATGATGTCGATGATAGAGATCATGACATGTTCCATTATCATACTGAACTAAACCTAACGAGATCATGCAAATAAGGATTTGGATCTGGATGTCATCAACTTAGCTAACCTAGTTTGATTGATTTAGATTAGATCCAATTAGGTTCAAGAAAATCGTGCTAGCACATGATTGAGCCTAACATTCTTCTTCTGTAGTCTTTTTGGATCATCTCGACTGAGTCAAATTAGATTTAGCTTATTTAGTAGCCTTGTATGGATTTGTACTAGTCTGACTAAAACTTGTTCAGATCAAAAAAGTTTTATCCTAACCTGATCTAGGCTTGTCCTAATCCATTGGATTGAAATAGGACAAGACTTGCTAATTTGTGAAACTATTTTGACAAGACTTATCCAAGAACTATATAGGGATTTATCTTGATCTGATTAAACCTTGTCCTGGCTTGATCAAGACTTATCCTAAATCCCATAAGATGGAAACAAGACAAGGATTGTCTTTGCCAGATTAGGGCTTGTCCTAAAATCATGAGATGAAATTTGGACAAGCCTCTTCCAAAATTCTAGATGGATTTTTTTGGATCAGACTGGACTGAGTCCTGGCCTGATCAAGGCTTGTTCTAACTTGGTTGGGACTTGACCTGATTCCATTGGATGGGACTTGAAAAATGTTTATTCAAAATCCCATGAGATGGGAATAGGACAAGGGTCAAATGTTGACCCAGTATATAGGAAAGAAGAGATATGGCGGCACCCCCTAGAATTTATCTAAGGGTGCAATCCATATGGAATTTATGTGCGGAATAAGGAGCACACACCCCCTTTGGCCATGCACCCCATATGGATATATATGGAGGTGTCCCATTCAAATCAAGTTTGAATGGGTCAAAAGTTTGAATAGTTCAAACTCTTGGGAGATAAGGGTTGTGTGCCAACTTAATCTTATCCCAAATTGTTCCACACCATATCGCATTATTTTTGTGTGACAAAAATCTGAAAAAAGGGGTGTGGGGCATGGAGATCATGGGAGAATCCTTCTGCTTGTTGGCTTTGACCTGTTTAAAGTCACATGCGAAGGAACTCTTGGTTTGGTCTATAAATAGGGCCCTGCGCAAGCTATCGAATAATAGAAAATTCTCTTTGGTGAAGCCCTGCCAAAATGTCTATCTCTATGCCTCTCTCATCTGATCCTCTCCCTCTTCTCCATGCCAAAGAATTGGGCAAAATCTGTGAGTAAAGGTCAAGTCCCGTTGGCATGAAGATCAGTGAGAGACGACGGAGTTCATGAGACAAACGTGCAGCCTTTGGAGTTTGTTTTGAAGGCTCTATGGAAAGACATTAGATTTGATCTTTGGAGATCAAATCCAGAAGGAAGAGACATTTATATCTGATCCAAGTGGATACTGGTAGAGGCTAGACACTTGTGCGGATCAATCAGAACCTTGGATTAATCGTCAGATCATCACAATGGATAAACGATTTATCCGATCAGATGATAACTATTATCATTATTTTTATTTTTATTTTATTTTTAAATTTTAGATCAATCTAATCAGATCTATGAACTTTTAGATATAATTGGATAATAATTTTTTTTAAAAAAATTATTTCGTTGCAAGTCTAATCCGATCAGATGCATCCTGCGGTAGGAAAAATCCAATTTTTTCTTCAACTTGTATCAGAGCCAAGTTACTGCTTCCAGATCTATTTTTAGATCTTTCTTTAAATTGATATAAAATTTTTTTTTATGATCTAATTATTTAATTTTTAGATGTTACATAAGATGTGTTTAGATCTAAAATAAAAAATTACATATTTTATATATATATATGTTTGACATAAACAATGTATGTTCTAGTCTAGATCTGTTGTTCTATGTCATGATAGTTTTCAAATATATTTTATATTAGATCTGATTTAATTTTTTATAATTTGATTATTTAAGTTTCAGATGTTACATTAGATGTAATTAGATCTGAAACATAAGGTCTAATTTAAAATTTTGATATATGTAATATAGGCAGCATAATTCTAGACTAGATCTCTAGTTTAATCTCATAGTCTAGATCAAAAATTTAATGAAATGTTCATTTAATTTTCTAAAGATTATGTGATTATATTAGTTAAATTTGAGATATTATATGTGATATAATTGGGTCTGAAAGCATGAGATGCAATTAAAAATTTCATATGTATGACATATGCATGCATGTCTAGACTAGTTCCATAGATCTATGCCATGAGTAGTCTAGATTAAATTTTTTTATTGACGAGATCATTTAAAATTTTATTTTTAGATATTACATAAAATATAATTAGATCTAGAATATAAATTTAAATATTAAATTTGATACATGAGATATATGCATAGCATATATAAATTAGATCTTAAATCATGTAATAGTTATATGCTTTAGATCTAATAGTTTTGTAGTATAGTTCATATTTCTGATTAAGGCATTCGTCTTGGCCGTCTAGCCATAAGAGTAAGAAGGGTTTAAAGGTCCTCTCTTTTAATTTGATGAGGTGCTCTTATGGGTGTAGGGGTGCTGCATATTTACCCTTAATCAGAAATAGAAGACTAATTACTTTTCTGCAAAACGCATAGCATCTTCTATTTTTTTATATATGTTTTGTTAAAAATTAAGTTTATTGATCTAATAAGATTCAATTAGGTTTAAGAAATCATGCTAGCACTCGATTGAACCTAACGTTCTTCTCTTGCTATCATAAATAAGTTATCCTGACTGAGCCAAAGGAGTTTATGCTCAATCAAAGGCCTTCATATGGTCTGACTGGAGGTTGTCCAAGTCAAAAAAGGTTGTCTTATTTTGTAAGACATTACCTACCATTTTTGGTCACCTGCCATTTCTTGTTCTTTGACTTTGGTCAAAAGTCTACCTTTGACTAGTCAAATGTTGACCACTGGTACTTTGACTTTTGACCACATGTCATGCATCTATTGGAGAGCTGGTGGGGGCCTGTCCCCTTACCAAAACCTGGCAAGGAGGAGGGCACACCTAGGAGTCTCTGTTGGACAAGGACTCCATCTCCCTTTTTGGATTCCAATTAGAGTTCTCCTAAGAACCAACTTTGACTAGTCTTAGGCGCCCTTTAAGGAGGAATCTAGGGGACTCTATTCCCACCAATCAGATTTAGATCTAATTTCACAAAGGGTTGTAATTGGTTGGGAAGAAGAGAAGTTGGATCACAGATAGTCTATAAATAAGACCCTGCGCCCAACCCAGATTGTGATTGGAAGTGATTGAAAGAATATAGATGATTGAATCATAATTTCTCATGCCCAAGGCTGCCTCTCCCCTCTTCCTCCATGCCAAACCACCTTCTCCCCTTCCTCTCCACGTCCAAAAGAAGTTTTGGATTTTTGGTTGGTGCGATCTAGATCAAAGAAGGCGACTGAAAGCTAGAAGGCTGCACTGCTGCAAAGGACGACTGCTGATCTTCAAAAGGAGTTTTGAAGATCCTCTAGATCAGATCTAGATCTAATTTCTGGAGATGTGATAGAAAAGAAGAGGATCTCCAGATCTAGCCTGAGTGGATACCAGTAGAGGCCAGGCACTTGCGTGGCTAGATCAAGAACCTTCCTTGCATAAGGATCATCAACGGGTAATAGGATTACCATATCAAGGATAAATTAATTTGATTTAATTTATCTAGATTTTATTTAATTTCTAAAATAATAATAATCAGATCTAAAATATCTTAGATCTAATCTAGATCAAAGAAAAAAATTTTTAAAATATATCTCTTGATCTGATCAGATCTGAAGAACCTGGTCCGGAAAATCAGAATTTCTCTTCAACTGGTATCAGAGCCAAGGTCTAAAAGTATTTAGATCTATGTTTTAAATTTATTTTAAATTAAAAAATAAAATGATTTTAGATGTCAATGAGATGTGATCAGATCTGAAATCAGAAAAAATTAAAATTAAATGATTTGGATCTTAAGATTAGGAAATATGCATGACTAGTTCTAAATAGAATAGTTCTATAAGAATAGTCTTGCATGTTTTTGATTTAATCTAATTAAAATTATATTTTAAATCTATTTATTTACTATTTTTTAATATTATAATGGTTATAATGATATCTAAAAAATATCAAATAAAATTATTTAATTTTAAATATCATATGAGATATGATTGATGCATGTCTAGACTAGTTATGAAATAGTTCTACATAATTATCTAGATTAGAATTTATTTTGATTAAATCAATTTAAATCTAATTTTTTAGATTACTATGAGATAATTTAGATCTAAAAATATGTATGATTTGATACATGAGATGTATGCAAAATATGCCATGATTAGATCTAATTTATATATGGAATATATAATATAGATCTAAAATTATTTTGTAGTATTGCATGTTCCTGATTAAGGCATTCCTCTTGGCCGTCCGATCATAAGAATGAAGAAGGGTTTAAAGGCCCTCTCTTTCCATTCGATGGGGTGTTCTTCTGATGTGTAGGGGTGCTGCGTGTTCGTCCTTAATCAGAAACCCAAAACTTACTTTCTGCAAAACCCTAGATCTTGAAACCTTAGGATTTATTGTGCATATTTTGTTTATGAATCTACTTAATTAAAAAATTAAGTTATGAAATATCAATTAGGTCTAAAATTGAGAATTTTAGAATCTAAAGATATATTCATAATATTGGGTTCGGGCTTGGGTAGCTCAATTAGGTCTAAGCGATTGATCAAATCGAATCAAGAGTTGGTTAGATGGGATCAATAATGCTTAAATTGACCAGCCTAATAGGATTAAGTTTGGGTCAGGATCGAGTCACGATCAAGCAAGACTAATTAGGCTCAGAGGTTAGAGTCTGGATTGTAGGCTAACCCAATTGGTTCTGCTTAACAATTTGGTGTCTAAGATAAGTTGGCTCATACGACGACTGGTTTTTAATTGGAAGCTACTCGATCTGAATGCATTCTTATACGAGTTAATGGCATATTCCTTCCATCGGTCT
>QRFJ01000817.1:114154-142258 GCA_006176705.1 Cocos nucifera | reverse complement strand
ACTAGATCAGTTCAATTGATGATCACCAGATTCAAACCCTTATTTGTGTCACCCAGTTAGGTTCAGTTCTGTATGGTAATGGGATATGTCATGATCTCTATCATCGACATCATCGAAACTCCTTTCGATGGATCAGAACTCTTCTAATTCGAACAGTTAGAATGATCGATCATCTAAATCATTCTAATTGCTCCCAAAATCCACCAGTGACACCTAGCAGTATATGGTGGCAATCCATCAGAGCTGAATGTGAACCTCTTGGTGCAGCTACCTATGTGATTAAGTCCTTCTATCTTGAGCCCCGATCAGATTAGGGTTAAGGTAAACTCGTCAAACCCTAGTTTCTATCATATGATGTAATCATTCGATTCGAGTCCGATGTGAAAATCTAAATAGAAACTCTTTCTATTATTTTACTCTGCCATGGCTATGAACTTTTGAACTTGATTATCATGATCATCATAGGGCTGCTCCTCTACCACCGAGGTAGATAGATTCCATCTTGATGCCATCCACTTCCTACAATGAACATGCTATAGCCAACATACACCTCAGGATTTCGAATGGCTAGGAGACCGAGTAATGGTATAGTCAAACTATAACACCCTCAAGGTGAACTATCGATGCACCTCAGGTCAAAGAACCAGACACACTACTGCAGCATCGAGTCAGTCATTGACGAGAAGGTAGACTCCCTAATGACTACTCGAGGTGGTCACGCTCAGTGCCCTCGTTCTCTAACGAGTACCTGTACTCTCACTCTGGTGTCTCCACACCATAGACTTAAGATTCATCTACTAAAGAGAAGCAATTGTATACCAACCTTTCGGATCAATCACCATCCTCGTGATGATCCTATGGTCGAGAGCATTTTATGAGTTAACAATGATTATTCATGTCTTAAATTTTCAACTCTTAAAAATATGAATTATCATGACCATTAACTCAAAGGATGTATCACAAACACTAAATACTCATATGTGATAGAAAATAACCCATTTTATTGATATTTGTCAAAATTATAATTTTGCCCCTAGAAGTGTATTACAAGTGTCAGCCAATTTTGGCTTCTAGGGCACATATATCTAACACTAAAGAGCTTGAGAAGCTCAGAGTCTTAATGGACATGCTGCAGATTGATGTGATCCTATAGTCCTTGATTGATTCTTATGGATAGTTCATTATGAACTTTCATATGAATAAGCTCTAGTTCACCTTGGCCAAATTAGTAAACATGCTGGTTACTATTGAGCAAAATTTGAAGAGTTCAAAGGATTCAGTTCTAGCTTTGGAGCAGATTTCTTCCAAGAGAAAGTCTTTTGAAAAGATGAACATGTCTACAAAGAAGTAGAAAATAGAAGAGAAAAAGAAAAGTGAGCTGAAGAAGAAGGCCACGGAGAAGGAAAACTATTTTCACTACAACTTCGATGACCATTAGAAGCGGGACTGTCCTACGTACCTAGCCAGCCTAAAGAACAAGCAAGAAGAAGGACCTTTTGAAAGAATGCTCATCATTGAGTCTACCGAGCAAAACATGAATGCCATAGAATCATAATGATCTAGAGATAATGTTAATGAAAGGTACCTGTGGCTCCTTAGGCTAGGTCATATAGCTGAAGATAGGATTAACAAATTGGAAAAATTTGGACTAATGGGTCCATTGACTTCCAAGTCATATCCGATTTGTGAATCATGCCTTCAAGGCAAGATGACCAAGCTTTCTTTTATGGGATATGGGAAAGGGCCATAGACCTACTTGCCCTAGTACATATAGATTTGTGTGGCCCATTCGATGTGTTGACCAGAGGCAATTATGTCTACTTTATTATCTTTATCAATAATCTATCTCGATATGGGTATGTGTACTTGAAACGATATAAGTCTGAAGCTATTGAAAAGTTCAAAAAATTCAGACATGAAGTAGAAAAGCAAACCAAAAAGCCTATTAAGGTTCTTCGATCAGATCGAGGAGGTGAATATCTTAGTCTAAAATTTTTGGACTATCTCAAGGACAATGGTATAATCTCATAATGAACTTTGCCTAGAATGCTTCAACTTAACGAGGTTTTAGAATGGAGAAATCGGATCATATTAGATATGGTCCAATCAATGATGAGCCTCATGGATCTTCCTAAGTTTCTTTAGGGATAGTTTAATAGGGTTCCATCTAAAATCGTTCCTACCACACTGTATGAGATATGGCATGGTAAGAAGCCAAGTCTGAGTCATCTTAGAATTAGGGTTGTCCGATGACAGACAAGTTAGAGACTAGGTCCCTTAGAGCTTGGTTTATTAGATATTCTAAAGAGTTATTACTTCTATCTTTTGGAAGACCACAATATGATTATAGGTTGACACACCATTTTTCTTGAAAAATAGTTTGTTCAAGATGGTGACATCAGAAGATAGATTAGGCTCGAGAAAAAGGTCTCCAAAGAGCAAAAAGCCAAGGAACCTAAGGAACCTAGTTAGTCTGAGCTGATCCATAATTCACTACCTCCTCCGCCTCGTAGGTCAAATAGGATTTTTCATCCTCCTAAACGTACTTAGGTACTATTTTAGAGGATGTAGAAAAAATGTTCCTCATGAAAAATGGATTCATGGTGATGATTCTAGAACCTATGACAAGGCGATATTAGATATCGACTCTGAGAATTGGTAAAAGGCAATAAAGTCGAAGATTGACTTGATGCACTCAAACTAAATCTGGATCTTGGTAGATCCACTTAAAGGTATAGTACCTATTGGGTATAAATGGATCTCCAAGAGAAAGATATATGTGGATGGGAATGTAGAGACATTCAAAGCTAGGCTAGTGGCAAAAGGATATCAGGTTACCTTCTCGTCAGTGGCCATCCATCTGCACATTGCTTGCTAATGTAGCATATTTCAATTACGAAATATGGTAGATGGATGTGATAACGAAGTTCATAATTGGATATCTTGAGGAAGATATTTATATGGAACAACCATTTATTTTCATGTCTAGTGATAGTGATCACAAAGGTCTGCAAGCTGTAATGGTTCATCTAGGGACTTAAGCAAGCCTCTTAGAGTTAGAATGCTTGATGTAATCAAATCATTTGGTTTCATCAAGAACAAGAAAAAATCAAGTATGTTTAAGAAGGTCAATGGGAGCATGGTTGTTTTCCTCGTATTGTACATGGATGATATCCTCCTGATTGGGAATGATATTCCCATACTGACATAGGTCAAAGTATGGTTATCTAAGAAACTTTCTATGATAGACCTAGGTAAGGCATCCTCCATTTTTGTTTTTAAGGTCTATAGAGGTAGACTGAAGAGGATGTTGGGTCTTTCACAAAGAGGAGGTGTTGAAGAGGTTCAACATGATGAACTCTAGGTCTAGGGTATGCAAACTCAAACTTTATGTCTGACATATATGATTGAAAGTCGACATCTAAAAGTTTATTCCTATGCACCGGTGGTACTGTAAGTTGGAAAAGTTCCCAGAGATGGTTCCACCTCATCCATGATTACCTCAAGAAGGAACACATCGAGGTTAAGAGAGTCGACTCCGTAGATCATGCGGTTGACCCATAGACAAAGGCTTTAAGCAAGCTGAAGATCCAAGCCCACCTTAACAAGATGGGACTTAGATGTGTGACCTAGAAGCTAGATTGGCTGACACAGGATAAATACTTTCTAGGGGCATGCTTGTAATTTTGACTTAAAATTAATTAAATGGCTATTTATTCTATCACATTGTGTATAAAGTATTTATGATACATCCATTGAGTTAATAGGGATGATAACACATATTCTCAAGAGTTGAGAATTTAAGGCATGTGTTATCATAATTAACTCATAAATTGCTTCCGATCGTAGGATCATCCCGAGGGTAGTGATTGATCCAAAAGATCGGTGTATGATCGCTTTCTTAGCATAGATGAGTCTTGAGTCTATGGTGTGGAGATATCAGAGTGAGAGTTTAGATACTTGTTAGAGAATGAGGGCACTGAGCGTGACCACCTCGAGCAGTCATAAGAGAGCCTACCTTCTCATCAATGACTAGCTCGATGCTGTAGTGTGTGTCTAGTTCTTTGATCTGAAGTGCATCGATAGTTCATCTTGAGGATGTTATAGTTTGACTATACCATAACTCAATCTCCTAGCCATTCAGAATTCTGAGGTGTACGTTGGCTATAGCATGTTCATTGTAGGAATTGGATCGCACCAAGATGGAATCTAACAACCTCGGTAGAGGAGGAGTAGTCCTATGATGACCGTAAGATCGAGTTCTAAAACCCATGGCCATGCTAGTATGAAATAATAGAAAGAAAGAAGTTTCTATTAGAATTTTACATCGGACTCGAATCGAATGATTCATTCATATGACGGGTGTTGGGTTTGATGAGTTTACCTTAACCCTAATCTCATTGGGGCTCAAGATAGAAGAACCCAATCATACAGGTAGCTGCACCAAGAGGTTCACTATTCAGTTTTGATGGGTTGTCACCACATACTGCTAAATATTACTAGTAGATTTTAGGATCAATTAGAATTATTTTGATGATCGATGATTCTAATTAGGTGAATCAGAAGAATTCTGATCCATCAAAAGGTATTTTTATGATGTCAATGATAGAGATCATCACATATCCAATTACCATATAGAATTGAACCTAACTAGATCAGACAAACAAGAGTTTGGGTCTGGATGTCATCAATTGAGCTAACCCAGTTTGATTGATTTGGATTAGATGCAATTAGGTTTAAGAAAATCATGCTAGCACATGATTGAGCCTAACATTCTTCTTGTGTAGTCTTTCTGGATCATCTCGATCGAGCCAAATTAGATTTGGCTCACCTAGGAGCCTTGTATGGGTTTGTACTAGTTTGATTAGAATTTATCCAGATCAAAAAAGTCTTGTCCTAATCCATCGAATGGAAATAGTGTTAGATATGTGTGCCCTAGAAGCCAAATTGACTGACACTTGTAATACACTTCTAAGGATAAAATTATAATTTTAACTATAAATAATAAAATGGATTATTTTTTATCATAGTGTGTATTGTGAATATGTCTGTGAGACATTCTTTGAGTTAATGATAATAATAGTTCATATTTTCAAGAGTTGAAAATTTAAGATATCAATTTTCATTATTAACTCATAAAATACTTTCGACCGTAGGATCATCATGAGGATGGTGATTGATCCGAAAGATTGGTGTACGATCGCTTCTTTAGGATAGATGAGTCTTGAGTCTACAATGTAGAGACACTGGAGTGAGAGTACAGATACACGTTAGAGAACGAGAGCACTAAGCGTGACCACTTCGAGTAGTCATAAGGAAGTCTACCTTCTCATCAATGATTATTTCGAAGCTACAGTGGTGTATCTAGTTCTTTGACCTGAGGTGCTTTGATAGTTCACCTTGAGGGTATTATAGTTTGACTACACCATAACTCGATCTCCTAGCCATTCGGAATCTTGAGGTGTATGTTGGCTATAGCATGTTCATTGTAGGAATTGAATTGCACCAATAGAGGATCTATCTACCACGGTAAATGATGAACAGCCCTATGATGATCATGAGAATCAAGTCCATAAGCCCATGGCCATGGTAGAGTGAAATAATAGAAAGAGATTCTATTAGGATTTTGACATTGGACTTGAATCGAATGATTAATTCATATAACGGGAATTAGGGTTTGGTGAGATCACCTTAACCCTAATCCGATCGAAGCTTAAGATAGAGGAACTTAATCATACAGGTAACTATGCCAAGAGGTTTGCTTTTAGTTTTGATGGATTGCCACCATATGCTGCTAGGTGTCACTGGTGGATTTTGGGAGCAATTAGAATGATTTGGATGATCGATCATACTAGTTGTCTGAATCAAAAAAAAATTGATCCATTGGAAGATGTTTCGATGATGTCGATGATAGAGATCATGATGTATCCCATCACCATATAGAACTAAACCTAACTGGATCACACAAACAAGAGTTTGGATCTGGATGTCATCAATTAGACTAACCTAATTCAATTGATTTGAATAAGATTCAATTAGGTTCAAGGAAATCATGCACGCATATGATTGAGCCTAATGTTCTCCTTTAATAATCATTAAATCTTGTCTTGATTGAGCCAAATATGTTTGGACTCACTCAACAACCTTTACTTGGTCTTACTAGAGCTTGTTTAGGTCAAAAAAGGGTTGTCTTAATTTATGAGATAAATTTGAAATAATACCTGCCATTTTTGGTCATCTGCTAAAACTTATTTTTGAACATTGGTCAAATGTTGACCTTGGACATATAGACATCTGCCCATGTGTCATGCACCCATAGGAGAGTACCTGCGGACTTGTCGCCCTGCTAAAATATAGATAGGAAGAGGGTGCATGCCTAGCGAGGCGTGCACCCCATGAGGATAAAGCTAGAGTCCCATACAGATGGGACTCCAGGGTTGCTTCAGGGGATTAATCTGTGTGGCACCAAGAAGTCTTGTTTAACCCAGTCTTGGCACCACCTTAGGATGGTTTTGAGGGTCTCTCATCTGATTGGATCAGATGATGTTATTTCATCAATCAGATTTAAATCTGATTGCACAAAAGGCCGTGATTAGCTAGAATAATGTGTCACTACATGGCGCAGCAGGATCTATATAAACCCTATCTGTGCCTAGAATTTAATGCTTCTGCCTCTAGCCCATGCCACATAGCCTCTCTTCCTTCTTCTCCATTCCACCTTCTGGTCTTCTCTCTCCTCTCCATGCCCAAGGGTTTTTGGGCATGAACAAGGTGTGACCTAAGAAAGTGAAAGGCGTCCGGAAAGGAAGAAGGCAGCACTACTGCAAGAGATAACGGCTGTTCTTCAAAAGCAATTTTGAAGACCTTCAAGATTAGATCTAGATCTAATTTTTGGAGAATTGATTAAGAAGGAGAAGATCTCTAGATCCTATTCAAGTAGATACTGGTAGAGGTCAGGCGCTTAAGTGGCTACATCCAGAACCTCAGGCAAACATCGGGATCATCATAGGGTAATTGGATTACCTAAAATAAAGGTATAATTAAATTAGATTTAATTTTTATTTTTTATTTTTATTATCAAATTAATAAGATTAAATTTGAGGAGTCTTAGATCTGATTAGGATTTTAAAGAAAAAATTTTTGAAATATCTCTCTTGATCCAATCAGATCTAAACAAATCTGACCTAAAAAATAAGGCTTTTCCCTTTAACTGCTATCAGAGCTAGGTTCCATAATTCATTAGATCCAATTTGAATATATTTTTGATTTAATAATTTGATAATTTTAAATGTCACATTAGATGTGATTAGATCTGAAATCAAAAATTTAAAAATTAACTAATCTAGATCTATGATATATGACATGCATCACTAGACTAGGAATAGAATTGTTCTATGTGTAGTCTAGCATAATCATATTTTTAATTTAATTAATTATAATTTTTAAACTTATTTACTTATTATTTTTTAATATTATAAATATTATAATTAGATATAAAAAATAAAAAATAAATTTATTTAATTTATTCATATGAGATATGATAGATACATGTTTAGACTAGTTGTACAATATTTCTATAAAATTTTGTTGAATAAATTTTAGTTTGATATGATCAAATTTATTTTTTAGATATTTATGAGATAATTTAGATCTAAAAATATGCATGATATGATGTATGAGATGTATGAAAAACATGTTTTTAGTTAGATCAATTTTTTATATATATGATATATGATGTAGATCTAACTAGTTTTGTAGATTTATCATGTTTTTGATTAAGGCATTCCCCTTAGCCATCCGGTCATATGAATAAAGTAGGGTTTAAAGGCCTTCTCCTCCCATTCAATGGAATGTTCTTATAGTGTGTTGGGTTGCTGCGCGTTCATCCTTAATCAGAAATCAAAAACTTATCTTTTGCAAAATCTTAGATCCTGAAATCCTAGGATTTTATATACATGTTTCATTTTTGAACCCCAAACTTAATTAAGAATTAAGATTATGAAATATATTTGATCTAAAATTAAGAATTTTTAGATCTAAGACATATTCATAAAATTGGATTCGGGCTTGGGTAGCTCAATTATGTCAAGCGATTAATCAAACCGAATCAAGAGTTGGTTTGGTGGGATCAAGAGTACTTAAGTTGACCAGCATAATAGGATTAAGTTTGGATCAAGGTCGAGTCACATAAGTGATCGATCAAGTTAAGACCTAATTAGGCTTAGTGGTTTGAGTCTGGATTGTAGACTAATCTGATTGGTTCTGGCTCAATAATTTGGTGTCTAAGGTAAGTTTGGTAGATACGATCGATTGGTTTTTAATTAGGAGCTACTCGACTCGAATGCATTCTTGTCTAGTTAATGGCATATCTCTTCCTCTGGTCTCACTTACTTAGCCATATTTGTCGACCCAGTCTTGATCTAAGGTGGCTAACAATCAGAGCTGACCCATGCCACTAGGTTAGTCATAATGATTTTGGCTATGTCAAGTCAAGTTTGAAGAGACCTAAATCAAATCTTCCTAAGAAAAGATTAAGTCTAAGATCTTCCACTATTGTTGATGTGCCGGTCCTTCCTAAGGTTGATTGTTCTCGACTAATCACAATGGTTCAGTTGCACCGAAAAGATGCAACCATGTTTATTAGGCATTGGATGCCATGGGCTGGAGGATGGATTGGGCTCAATATTCTGGATATGGTGAGAGATCCAATTAAGAGTCCAATCTATGCAAATGGTGGATCTAACTTAACTAAGGAGTGGATCAATATTTTGGATATGGTGAGATTCATGAATTAGAGACCAAGTCTGGGTGCATCATGATTAGAGAATCATTGGACAAGAGTTGTTCACTCATTGACTAACCCATCACCAATAACTGTTAGGTGAGGTGATGAGTCAGTTGGTGGAACTGCACCACCCACTAAAAATCAATAATTGTGAAGATTTTCGCTTCTCTACATGTAGGAATTCAAGAAAATAGTGGAAGCTAATTTATTTGAAAATTAAATTCCTAAATAAATTGGTCAAGTCTTAATTATAAAATCTAACTAGAAACTTTGACTCTCTACTGAAAAAGAAAAATGTCTACGTCCAACCACTAGCTCGTATCCTGGACACTCATAGACTGACCGAACCCAATTATAAAGATTGGCTTCGAAACTTCAAAATCATTTTGAATTTCGAGAAGTTGACTCATGTATTGGACCAAGATCCCCCCATCTTATTAGCTCGTCCGTTTGTTGAACAGAAAGCGTCTCTTGATAAGTAGACAGATGATGATAATAAGGTCAAATACTACATGTTGGGCTCAATGTCTGATGAGCTTCAGCACCAATATGAAGATATCAAGACTACCCACCAAATGTTGGCTTACCTGCAAGAGTTGTTTAGTGAACAAAGTCGCACAGCCAAATATCTGATCCCTAAATGACTATTTAAGGCTAAAATGCATGATGGGCAGTTAGTCCAATGTCTGATGATGATCAAGGACTTGGAAGAGCTTGATAAGCTCAGAGTAAAGTTAGATTAGGATTTGTAGAATGATATAAATTCGCAATCCTTGACTGATGCGTATGGACAGTTCATCATGAACTACCATATGCATAAACTTCAAAATACTCTGGCCAACCTTATGAATATGCTGGTTACTACTAAGCTTTCTATGAAAAGTTCTGAAGGCTCAGTACTTGCTATGAAACAGACTTCTTCCAAGAGAAAGTCTTTTGAAAAAAGGAAGAAGTCTGTGAAAAGACAGAAGGTGGAAGGTGGAAAGGAAAAGAAGGTAGAGCTGAAGAAGAAGGCCATTGACAAAGAAAAGAATTTTTATTATAATACTGATGGTCACTGAAAGTGAAACTGCCCTACATACCTAACCACCTTAAAGAATAAGAAGGAGACAGATCCTTTTGGAGGTATGCTCATTATTAAATCTAACCTTACGATTTCTTTTGCATCCAGTTGGGTGCTTGACTCTACTTCTAGTGCTCATTTACTGAGGGATGGTGAGATGATTCTGCGTATCGAAAATGGAGCAAGGGTTGCAGCTATGGCCATGGGAACCTATCCTTTTCGACTACCATCTGACTTAGATTTAGTACTTAAGGATTATTATTATGTACCTACTGCAAGCAGAAATTTGATTTCTATTTCATGTTTAGCATAAGAAGGCTATGTAATTAGTTTTCTTAAGGACCATTTTAATATTCTTTATGAAAAAAATAAAATTATAAGTTACTTTCTTATTAACGATCTCTATCAGTTATATATTGATGTATCTATCTTCAATATCAAGCAAAATATGAATGCCATAAGATCAAAACAACCTATGGATAGTCCAAATGATAGGTATCTATGGCACCTAAGGCTAGGTCATGTAGCAGAAGATAGGATTAACAAATTGAAGAAAACCAGGCTATTGAGTTCGTTGACTTTCGAGTCATATCCAATTTATGAATCATGTCTTCATGACAAAATGACTAAGCTCCTTTTTGTAGGACCTGGAGAAAGGGCCATGGAACTACTTGTCCTAGTACATACTGATGTATGCAGCCCATATGATGTGCTGGCTAGAGGCAACTTTGTCTACTTCATAACCTTTACTAATGATTTATCTCAGTATGGGTATGCATATCTTGTGAGACACAAATCTAAAACCTTTGAAAAGTTTAAGAAATTCAGACATGAAGTAGAAAAGTAAATTAAAAAATTCATTAAGATTCTTCGATCAAATCGAGGATGTGAATACCTTAGTCGAGAGTTTCTGGACTATCTCAAGCAATATGTCATACTCTCTCAATGGACTCCACCTGGAACACCTTAACTCAATGGGGTTTTAGAATGGAGAAATCAGATCCTATTAGATATGGTCCGATCCATGATGAGCTTCACTGACCTCCCTAATTTTCTTTGGGGACATAGTCTGTTAACTGCTATATTTATTGAATAGGATTTTCTCTAAAATCGTTCCTACCATACCGTATGAGATATGGCATGGTAAGAAATCAAGTCTAAGTCATCTTAGAATTTGGGGTTATCCAGCTCATGTCAAAAGATAACAAGCAGACAAGTTAGACTATAGGTCCTTTAGAGCTCGATTCATAGGATATCCTAAAGAGTCATTAGGATATTATTTCTATATTCTAAAAGACCATAATATAATTGTGAGTCGGCATGCCATCTTTCTTGAAAAATAGTTTATTCAAGATGGTGACATTGGAAAGCAGATGAAGCTCGAGGAGAAAATCTCACATGAGCTACGAGCTAAGGATCCTATGGAACCAAATCAGGTTGAGCCAATACAATCACTACATCCTCCACCTCATAGATCGAAAAGAATTTTTCGTTCCTCTAAGAGGTACTTAGGTACTATTTCAGAGGAAGTAGAGAAAATCTTCCTCGTAGGTAATCGGGTTAATGGTGATGATCCCAAAACCTATGACATGGCGATATCGGATATCAACTTCGAGAAATGGTTAGAGGCAATGAAGTTCATCACAGAGATTGGAGTGATGCCATCGGATGCTATTCCTCTGTACTGCAACAATAATGGTGCCATAGCCCTTGCTAAGAAGTCGAGGTCTCATCAGAAATCCAAGCACATCGAGCAGCGATACCACCTCATCCGCGATTACCTTAAGAAAGGTTATGTCAAGGTCAAGAGAGTCGACTCCACAGACAATACGGCAGACCCACTTACAAAGCCTTTGAGTGAGTAGAAGATTGAAGCCCACCTTAAGAAGATGGGACTTAGATTTGTAGCCAATTGGCTTTAGATCAAGTGGGAGTTTGTTAGATATGTGTACCCTACAAGTCAGATTGGCTGACACTTGTAATACACTTCTAAGAGCAAAATTATAATTTTAATTATAAATAATAAAATAGATTATTTTCTATGATAGTGTGTATTTTGAAAGTGTCTGTGATACATTCTTTAAGTTAATGTTAATAATAGTTCATATTTTCAAGAGTTGAAAATTTAAAACATGAATTTTCATTATTAACTCATAAAATACTTCCGATCGTAGGATCATCATGAGGATGGTGATTGATCTGGAAGGATGGTATACGATCGCTTCTTTAGGAGAGATGAGTCTTAAGTCTATGGTGTAGAGACATCAAAGTGAGAGTATAGGTACCCATTAGAGAATGAGGGCACTGAGCATGACCCCTCGAGCAGTCATAAGGAAGTCTACCTTCTCATCGATGACTGGCTCAAAGCTGCAGTGGTGTGTCTAGTTCTTTGATCTAAGGTTCATCGACAGTTCACCTTGAGGGTGTTATAGTTTGACTACACCATAACTTGATCATCTTGCCATTCGAAATCCTAAGGTGTATGTTGGCTATAGCATGTTCATTGTAGGAATTGAATTGTACCAATAGGAAATCTATTTGCCTCGGTAGATGAGGAGCAGCCCTATGATGATCATGAGAATCAAGTCCATAAGCCCATGGCCATGGTAGAGTGAAATAATAGAAAGAGTTTCTATTTGGGTTTTTACATTGAACTTGAATCAAATGATTAATTCATATGATAGAAATTAGGGTTTGTCGAGATCACCTTAACCCTAATCCGATCAGGGCTCAAGATAGAGGAACTTAATCACATAGGTAACTGCACCGAGAGGTTTGCTTTCAATTTTGATGGATTGGTACCATAGGCTACTAGGTGTCACTGGTGGATTTTGGAAGCAATTAGAATGATTTGGATGATCGATTCTAGTTGTCTAAATTAGAAAAGTTCTGATCCATCGGAAGGTATTTCGATGATGTCGATGATAGAGATCGCGAAGTATCTCATTACCAAATAAAATTGAATCTAACTGGATCACACAAATAAAAATTTGGATCTAGATGTCATCAATTGGACTAACCCAGTTTAATTGATTTGAATAAGATTCAATTAGATTTAAAAAAATCATGCTAGCACATGATTGAGCCTAATGTTCTCCTTTAATAATCATTAAAGCTTGTCTTGATTGAGCCAAATATGTTTGGGCTCACTCAGAAACCTTTACTTGGTCTGACTGGAGCTTTGCTAAGTCAGAAAAGGGTTGTCTTAATTTATGAGATAAATTTGAAATAACACCTGCCATTTTTGGTCACCTACTAAAACTTATTTTCGGACATTGGTCAAATATTGACCCAAGACACTTAGACATCTATCCATGTATCATGCACCCATAGGAGAGTACCTGGAGACTTGTCCCCCTACTAAAATATAGATAGAAAGAGGGTGCATGCCTAGGGAGGCATGCACCCCATGAGGATAAAGCTGGAGTCCCTTACAGATGGAACTCCAAGGTTGCTTTAGGGGATTAGACTATGTGGTGCCAAGAAATCTTGTTTGATCCAGTCTTGACGCCACCGTAGGAGGGTTTTGAGGGTCTCTCATTTGATTAAATCAGATGATTTCATTCCACCAATCAGATTTAAATCTGATTGTATAGAGGATCGTGATTGGCTAGAATGATGTGGCATTGCATGGCACAGCAAGGTCTATATAAACCCTATCTACGCCTAAAATTTAATGCTTCTATCTTTAGCCCATGCCACATAGCCTCTCTCCCTTCTTCTCCATGCCACCCTCTAGTCTCTCTCTCCTCTCCATGCCCAAGGGCTTTTGGGCACGAACAAGGTGCGATCTAAGCAAGTGAAAGGCGCTAGGAAAGGAAGAAAGCAGCACTGCTGCAAGAGACAATAGTTGTTCTTCAAAAGCAGTTTTGAAGACCTTCAAGATCAGATCTAGGTCTAATTTTTGGAGGATTGATTAAGAAGGAGAAGATCTCTAGATTTTGCCTGAGTGGATACTGGTAGAAGCCAGGTGCTTGCATGGCTATATCCAGAATCTCATGCAAGAATTAAGAAAAGATAGAGAAAACTATCTAGGGGTTCAGTTCTATCTTCCAATATTCAAATCTATAATTAATTCATGCAATCTTTTTATTGTCAACATGCAATCTTATAAGGTGTATGTTTCTTTGATCTGATTTTAATATAATCTATTCTACCAAGCATGGACCATATCTAACATGATTATGATCCATTTCATAGCTATTGACTATTTATATCATGCAATCAAAGAACATAAATATAATTCTTATTTAATTTCTATAATTTATCCTAAACTGAGCACAAATCATATCAATCTACGATCATGATCTATCTTCTTAGGTATGAATTATAAGAAATTAAATATTAAAATATAAATCTTAAAATATATTCTAACTTGAGTACAGATCGTATCTTTTCATGATCATGATCTGTCTCTTTAGCTATAAATTGTAAGGACAATAACGCATAAACATAAATAAGGCATGTAAAAGATGAAGAAATTTTATTACTTAATAAAAAAAAATAAGATTCAAATTACAATCTCTTATGCTTGGAAGACTTTTCTTACTCCGCTGGACACGAGACTTCTAGCCATACATGATTTTGATCCTTGTAGCTTGTGGCATCATGGAATTCTCCAAAATAAAAAGAAAATAAAAAGATAACAACGAAGAAAAGAAGAAAGGAAAAAGAGGGAAGAGGAGAAGAGAGAAGAGAACTAAAAAAAACTATTTCTCCCCTTAAGGGGGCTCTCTCTAGCTTTTTTTTTTTTGGCTTTTGGCATTACAAGGGCTTAAATAGAGGAAGAAAATAGGAGTTTTTATATCCTTGTCAAGCTTAAATCGAAGTCTGAATCAAATTTTATCACTTATTTTATTTCTAACCATCCATTTGAAATCAAATGGCTCTAAATCCATCAAAAACCATCGCTACGAGCTCCTGATCACCATCGGATTGATTTCAGGCTATTGGATCTTAATTTGGAGTGATATCGACCATTGGATCATGCATACAAGGGCATGAAAATCCTATTTAAATTAGGAGTTGATAATAGCCATTGGATGCCGATCGGGATTAATTAAAGTCATACAATCGTGCAATCCCCCCTCCTCCCATCATGCTCCGCGATAAATTTTCTTGGACCCTTTAAGGGTCCAGGTCTATTGACTTGGCCGTTGGTCCATCATGGACCATGATGAAGATGACACCATGCCGATATTAGCCAGGCTAGGTTCGCACATGGGTTCGCTGGCACTATGGTCTAGTTCTTACTAGATCGGCCGATTTAGTTGGTTGTTTTTTCTTTGTTTAAATTTCTGGCTTCCACAATAATTCCAATTTTGCTTCGATTTAAGTGAAGTTTATCGCATTGGAACCCATAAATCGAGCTTTTTACACTAGTGGGCTTCTTTCCTACAAAATATTCATAAAAGTATCAATTCTTTTAAATAAATATTAAAATAATATATATATTAATATTTTTATTTAATAATTTATGATAATTATCACATCCTCCAACTTGAATTTTACTCATCCTTGAGTAAAAAGAGAAAAATTAGAAGAATGTATCGACTTAATAAAATATAAAAAGTTCTTCAGATCATCCTAAAGTCATTTGATACCTGGTTAGAAATTTGAAAGATACTTCATCGGATTATTAATTCCTTCCCAAGTAGTAGTTAAGGGAAGAACATAAAATTTTAGAGCTTTTCTTTGATCAATTTTTCATCTTTATTCTTTAAATCCTCTATCCTTAGGATGGACTTGAGTTTTTTTTTTCTTTTTTATACAGTTAGTGTAATGTTTTAACCTCTTAAGCTTTCTATCTGATCCTTATAGTAAGCTTTAGACCAATAACTTCCAAACCAGTTGGCTTTAGGACACTAGGTGTAGAACACCTTTCGAACTTACTGACTCGAGTCAAATAGGCTATAGGTAAAACTAACTATATAACAAGCTTCTTCATATTATCCACTTTTTGATATGAATAACATTGCTTACATAGGCAACAGGACCTAATTACACAATGGGAGACCAATGTTTAGAAGTTGCTTTTTACTCTCTTCTTTTATTTTTTTTATTTTTTTATATATTTTTTTCACTCATATTCATATAAAGTAGATTCTTTATTGAATATAGGCTAGAAGAACACTTTAGAATCACTCAAAAATTTATTTTGTTCTAAACCTGATCATTTATTGTATTTTCTTAATAATTGGCTTCTCAATATTTCAAATATTGTCTAGACTATTAATCAATCATTGATTAAAATGCTCTGAAAAACTTCAAATTGGGATGAAATCAGGTACATAGGACTAATTATTATCATACTTAAGGACTTAATTATTTTAATTATCCTTCAGCCCCAACTTAATTTCCATTATCCTTAGTGGAGAAAAGAAAGAGAGTGTGATAAATGACAAGAAAATAACAAGGAAAGAGTTCACCTGGTTTAGTATGGTTCTGATCTTGGCCTGGGTTTATTTGTTTTCATCTAGCATGAGTTTGTATTTCTCTCCCCAACTTAATCCTGAAAGTAAGATAAACCAAAAAGAAAAAGCAAATTCAAATGCAAAAAGCTAAAAACTGGGTTGCCTCCTAGTAAGCACTAAGTTTAACATCTTCAACCAGACCCTATAAAGAAGTTTTAGGTATATTCAACTTTAGCACATCCTTCAATGTTTTAAAAAGATAGGGCCAATCAGGAGGCCTTGTCATAGTGGTAGAAAAATATTCATGGAATGCTTTTCGGTGGTTAAGTTTAGCCCTAATCAAGATAGTATTTAAAGCAAGCATTCTATACTAGAACTTATGATTATTATAGTTTTCATAATGATGAGGAAGGAATTATGTTAAATGGACCAAAATTGGGGGTGGTGGTTTAGGAATTACTTCAACTATAACCTGATCTACAATAATCTCTTTTTCGGTTTGATATAACTAGGCATCAATTCTTCTTGATTTGAAGTAGAGCATTTTTTCTAAATTAATTTTAAATCTACCTCCATACATCATTTTAATATGATAGATAAATTTTGGAGGACATCCTCAAAAATAGTCCCAAATACAGAAAAATCAGTCTTAAAATTATTATGCCTTACATCAGTAATATTCCAACCAACAGCTTCTTCATGTGCATTTAGAACATCCATATGTTGTTATTCCTGAGTAGGTATCACTGGTGGGATATCAGTAGATTCATCAGAAAATAGCTTCAATTCTAGAGTAGTTGGTGGTTCTAACAAGGGTGCTATTAGTGGCTCAAATTTTTCAATCCATGATGGGATGATTTTTGGGTAGGGTATATCTACTTGGTCATTAACTCTATGTTGTACCCATCATCATCAAAATCATCCACCTCATAATGGGCCAAATAGGGATTTAACGAATCCTGAGAAAGAATTGTGGGTGAAGCTTTCGCTAATATGTTATTTACTTATGGTTCTTGGGAAGTCTCTATTGATTCCATCATCACATCAACTTGTCCATCCCTGTTAAAAGGAATGGCTGATTCTAGGGCACTTAAGGATCGGTCCATATATAAGTAAGATGATGGAATTGATTTGTCCTATAATTTTGGATCTTTTCTATATATTCTTTCCTCAATTATATGGTCTATTAGAGTCTTTTCAGTTTTGCGAGGTTGTTCTCTGACCATAGGTAAAGAGGATGATAGTAGAATTGGTTCAACCCATCGTTCTTGTTCTTTCATTTTTGCCTCAGTAATATGGTCTAAGAGTATTTTTTAGTTGTGCAAGGTTGTTCTATGATCATATTATTTTCAAGAGTTTTAGTTGATAGTTCAAAAAAAGCTTCTGGGACATTAAAATTTTTAACCATGTATGGTCCCTTAGTGTCACTCTCGGGCTAATTAGGCAACTCTCTTTGCTCCTGCTGATTAAATATAGGTGATTGCTTCTTTGGTTCTTTAAAGTTTTGCATACAGGAGTTAAAGGTCAGTTGGACCGTCTGATTGATGAGTTCTAACTCGTTTAATGTTTGTTGAATTCTCTTTTCAGAAGTTAACTCATTATTATTTGGGAAAGATTGATATTATGGGTAGGGCATATCATCATAAGGTGCATCCATGAATATGGGTCTTTATGGTTATGAGATAATCACTGGTTGTGATTGCCACAAAAAATTTAGTTGACCCCCCCAACTTGGATTGTAGGTATTAAAGTATTGGTTATTTCCTAGTTTATTGGCTATTTGGATTTGATCTTGATAAACTTGCTCATATACATAATCAAAAAATTGGTGTGGACATCTACTTGCAAAGTGGGTGGGGCTTGAATAAATTGCATAAACTTGTTATGCAGGAAGAAAAGATGGATTAGAAGTGTTACTATTGGCTATTAGATGATTTAATTTATGGGATAGCTCATCAACACCACTCTCGAGATCCATCTAGGATTGTTTTGATTATTTAAATATGTGCAATCAAGAGTTCTAAATTAGAGCAATCCTCTTTTAGTTATTATCTATTTTATTTTTATTTAAAAGGAATGAGAAAAGAGATGAGAAGAAAGAATTCTAAAGATGAGAGCCTAGAGGATCCTAAATCTAGGGATGATAGAAGAGAGTGTTTTAATTAGGATTTAAATTGTAATAGCAAATAAGTTAGGTAAGCATGGACTCTCTATCCTAGGATTTATCTAAATCAAGATAGCTCCTAACAAACAAAATCATCTTTAAGTCCTCCAGGTAAAGAATCAGCCACTCAACTAGTCAGGTAAGTGTAAGGTCGGTGGGGGTCCCCTCATTGCTTTTCTTAGATATCAATTGCTTTGGTCAGGTAAGCTAACGGAACCATTTAAGTAACCACCTTCCTTCGAGATGTAATCCCTGAACCACTAGTCATAGATACCAGTAAAACTAACTAATCCTAACCCGATCCAACTTTAGGATTTCTTATCCTAATAAGCTCGAATATCCTTAGGAGCTAACGTCTAATTGATTTTAAATTAAGATCTAGGTCAATGCAATATGAAGGATGGTGGTTTGTAGGCTATAGAAGGATGATCAAATCTCCATCTTATCTTATTTAATGGATTGTGCCCTTACAGTATATTATGAATGTGCAACGTAAATAAAATAAGATATCCAAATATGTTAAAAAAATTAATTTATATAATGTTTATGGTTACTCTTAATTAATTAAGTATTATGAGATGTTGGTGATTTTTTAATGATTTATGATTATGCCATTTTATAAATATTTTTTAGTTTTTAATTATATGGTTTTGCAAAAGAAAGTAAATTCAAGTGATTAAGTCTTAAAAAGAAATAAATTACTAGTATATAAAAAGAAAAAAATTAATTATGTAAAGCAAGAAATTAAAGAAAGCATAAATAATAGGTAGTTAAGCAATTAAATTAAATTGACTGATAATTAATTAACATAATATAATATGAAAATCAAAAATAGAAAAGTAATAAATAATAAATTAGAAATTTAAAGTGCTAAAATAAATAAATTAATGAAACAATATAAAGTAACTATGTGATAAAGTAGCAATAAAAATAAATAAGATAATAAATTAAAATAAGTAATAAAATAATTTTTTTTGAATTTTTTAAAATTATTAATTAATTTTTTTTTTATTTGAAGCAATCATGCTATAATTTTTGATAATGGTGTCAAAAATTTGACTGCTTGTCATTAGAATCTCAAATTAAAATTAAAATCGGTCTTTCTATTGATTAGAATAGTGGTGAGTCGAATGTCGATTTTCTCAGAGATTCAAGACTAAATTATGTTCAATTTAATAAAAAATTAAATTAATATTTAAAATTTAAATTTAAATTAATAAATTAAAATAGATTAATTAAAATTTTTAATTAAAATAAAAAAATAAATTTTAATTAATTAGAATTTTTGGAATTAAGAAAAGATAGATAGAGAAAATTGTCTAGGAGTTTAGTTTCATTTTCCAATATTTAAATCTATAATTGATTTATACAATCTTTTTATCATCAACATTCAAATTTATAAGGTGTATGTTCCTTTGATCTGATTCTAACATAATTTATTTGTTAAGTATGGACCATATCTAATACGATCATGATCCATCTCACAAACATAGACTATTTAGATCATGCAATCAAAGAACATAAACATAATTTTTATTTAATTCTTATAATTCATCCTAATCTGAGCATAAATCATATCTATCTACGATCATGATTTATCTTCTTAGGTATAAATTATAAGAAATTAAATATTAAAATATAAATCTTATAATTTATTCTAACTTGAGTATAGATCATATTTTTCCACGATCACGATTTGTCTCTTTAGCTATAAATTATAAAGAAAATAAAGCATAAATATAAATAAGACATGTAAAAGATGAAAAAATTTTATTACTTAATAAAAAGAAAATAGGATTTGAATTACAAACTTTCTTGCTTGGAAGACTTTTCTTACTCTCCTGGACACGAGACTTCTAGCCATACATAATTTTGATCCATGTAGCTTGCAGCATCATGGAATTCTCCAAAATAAAAAAAAATAAAAAGAAAACAAAGAAGAAAAGAAGATAGGAAAATGATGGAAGAGGAGAAGAGAGAAAAAGAGAACTAAAATAAACTAATCCCCCCCAAGGGGGCTCTCTCCAGCTTTTTTTTTTTTGGCTTTTGGCATTACAGGGGCTTAAATAGAGGAGGAAAATAGGAGTTTTTGGATCCTTATCGAGCTCAAACTAAAGTCTAGATTAAATTTAATCACTTAGTTTATTCCTGGCCATTCATTTGAAATCAAATGGCTCTAAATTCATCAAAAACCATCGCTGGGAGCTCCTGATCACCGTCAAATTGATTTTGAGCCATTGGATCTTGATTTGGAGTGATATCGGTCGTTGGATCATGCATAGAAGGGCCTAGAAATCTTGATTAAATCGGGAGTTGATGAAAGCCATTGGATGTTGACCGGGATTGATGGAAGCCATACGATCATGTAAAGCCCCCTCCCCCCATGATGCGTCGTGATAAATTTTCCTGGACCCTTTAAGGGTCCAGGTCTATTGACTTGGCCATCGGTCCACCATGGACCACGATGAAGATAATGCCATGCCAACGTCAGCCAGGTTGGGTTCACACATGGGTTCGCTGACACTGTAATTTGGGCTGTGGGCTGGTTCTTACTGGACCAGTCGATTCAGCCGACCAGTTCAGTTGGTTTGTTTTTTGTTTTCCTTTGTTTAAATTTCCAGCTTCCATAATAATTCCAATTTTGCTCTAATTTAAGTGATATTTATTGCATTGGAATCCATAAATCGAGCTCTTCATATTGGTGGGATTCTTTCCTACAAAATATTCATAAAAATATTATTTTTTTAAATAAATATTAAATTAATATATATTAATACTTTTATTTAATAATTTATGTTAATTATCAAGTGCAGGGATGTCATTCCTAATTAAGAGATTATCATCCACATACAGTATAAGAAATACTATTACCAAACCATTAGCCCATGTATAGATGTAGGATTTCTCTTCATTCCTAATGAAGCCATATATTCTGATCACTTTATCAAAATGCATGTTCCTACTCTGCGATGCCTGCTTCAATCTATATATGAATCTTTGAAGCTTGCACACCTTGGATTTGCCTGTGGATGTGAAACTCTCAAGCTGTATCATATACACCTCTTCATCCAGCTCTCCATTTAGAAAAGCTATTTTCACATCCATTTGCTAGATCACATGTCTACGTATGCCGCTATCAAAAGTATGATCCGAATGGACTTGAGCATTGCCACCGAAGAAAATATCTCATCATAGTTATTACCATAATGCTAACGATATCTCTTAGCAACCAAATGGATTTTATAGGTCTTCACCTTCTGGTCTGCATCTTTTTCTCTTTTGAAAATCCACTTACACCCAATGAGTTTTATCACTTCAGGTGGATCAACCAGTGTCCATACACTATTGACTTTCATGGACTCCATTTCAGACTTCATAGCTTCCAGCCATTTATCGGAGTCGAACCTCTGCATGGTATCGATATAGATGATCGGATCCTCATCATTCTCATTGAGTTTGATAAGATCATCATCTCAGACCAAAAAATCATAGTATCTATTCGATTGATATGGTACACTACTAGATCTTCTTATAGGTGTCTCTATAATGGGCTCTAGATTTGATCTTACCAAATCCATTTTTGCAAGTTCACTAGAATTAATGTATCAGTTCTTCCACATATTGAACTTTAGCAAGCTCAACATTAGAGGTAGCTATTCCTTCCATAAGAAACTTCTTTTTCAAAAAGACTATCATATTGCTAATGAACATCTTTTGTTCTTCAGCAAGGTAAAAGTAATAATCCCTAGTTTCCTTGGAGTACCCTATGAACAAGCATTTATTAAACCTTGGTCTAAGTTTTTCTAGCTGCAAATGTTTGACATAAGTCGGATATCCCCAAACGTTAAGGTAAGAGAGTGTCGCCCAACGTCCAGTCCATATCTCATATGGAGTCCATGCATTAGACTTGCTTGAAATATTATTCAAAACAAAATAAGCAATCTCGAGTGCATACCCCCAGAAAGAAATAAGCAGACTTGCAAACTACATCATGGATTGAACCATGTCCAGCAGGATTCGATTCCACTTTTCGAATACATGATTATGCTGTGGTGTTCTAGGAGGGGTTTAGTGTGAGAGAATCCTATTCTCTCCTAGATATGTCAAAAAATTATTAGAATGGTATTCATCTCCTTGGTCGGACCGAAGAGTTTTAATACTCTTTTCAAGTGATTTTTCTATCTTATTTTGATATAGTTTGAACATTTTAAAGGAATCGAATTTACTCTTCATGAGATAGACATACCCACATATAGAAAAGTCATCAGTAAATATCATGAAGTAGTAGAACCCATCTCTAGCATATGTGTTCATAGGTCTACATGTTAGATATATGTGCCCTAGAAGCCAGAATTGGCTGACACTTGTAATACACTTCTAGGGGCAAAATTATAATTTTGACTATAATTTATAAAATGGGTTATTTTCTATCACACATGTGTATTTAGTGTCTGTGATACATCCTTTGAGTTAATGGTAATGATAATTCATATTTTCAAGAGTTGAAAATTTAAGACATGAATAATCATTATTAACTCATAAACAGCTCCCGACCATAGGATCATCACGAGGATGGTGATTGATCCGGAAGGTTGGTGTACGATCGCTTCTCTTTAGTAGATGAGTCTTGAGTCTACAGGTGTGGAGACACCGGAGTGAGAGTACAGGTACTCGTTAGAGAACGAGGGCACTGAGCGTGACCACCTCGAGTAGTCATTAGGAAGTCTACCTTCTCGTCAATGACTGACTCGATGCTGCAGTAGTGTGTCTGGTTCTTTGACCTGAGATGCATCGGCAGTTCACCTTGAGGGTGTTATAGTTTGACTACACCATTACTCAATCTCCTAGCCATATGGAACCCTGAGGTGTATGTTGGCTGTGACATGTTCATTGTAGGAACTGGATTGCATCAAGATGGGATCTATCTACCTCGGTGGTAGAGGAGCAGCCCTATGATAATCATGAGAATCAAGTCCTGAAGCCCATGGCCATGGCAGAGTGAAATAATAGAAAGAGTTTCTATTTAGATTTTCACATTGGACTCGAATCGAATGATTACATCATATGACAGAGACTAGGGTTTGACGAGTTCACCTTAACCCTAATCTGATCGGGGCTCAAGATAGAAGAATTGAATCACACAGGTAGCTGCACCAAGAGGTTCGCATTCAGCTCTGATGGGTTGCCACCATATACTGCTAGGTGTCACTGGTGGATTTTGGGAGCAATTAGAATGATTTAGATGATCGATCATTCTAGCTGTTCGAATCAGAAGAGTTCTGATCCATCGAAAGGAGTTTCGATGATGTCGATGATAGAGATCATGACATATCCCATTACCATACAGAACTGAACCTAACTAGGTCACACAAACAAGGGTTTGAATCTGATGATTATCAATTGAACTGATCTAGTTCAATTGATCTGAATGAGATTCAATTAGGTTCAAGGAAATCGTGCTAGCACTCGATTGAACCTAACGTTCTTCTTTTACTATCATAAATAAGTTATCCTGACTGAGCCAAAGGAGTTTCTGCTCAATCAGAGGCCTTCATATGGTCTGACTGGAGGTTGTCCAAGTCAGAATAGGTTGTATTATTTGTAAGACATTACCTACCATTTTTGGTCACCTGCCATTTCTTATTCTTTGACTTTGGTCAAAAGTCTACCTTGGACTGGTCAAACGTTGACCATTCACCCTTTGACTTTTGACCACATGTCATGCACCTATTGGAGAGCTGGTGGGGGCCTGTCCCCCTGCCAGAACCTGGCAAGGAGAAGGGCGCACGCCAAGGGTGGCGTGAGCCCAAGTAGGAGGCGCCTAGGAGTCCTTGTTGGACAAGGACTCCACCTCCCTTTTGGATTCCAATCAGAGTTCTACTAAGAATCCAGTTTGACTGGTCTTAGGCGCTCTCTAAGGAGAAATCCAGGGGTCTCTATTCTAACCAATCAGATTTAGATCTGATTTCACAAAGGGTTGTGATTGGTTGAGAGGAAGAGGAGTTGGATCACAAGAGGTCTATAAATAAGACCCTGCGCCCAACCCTAATCCAAGTGAATGCAATTGAGAAACCCCATGCCCCAAGGCTGCCTCTCCCCTCCTTCTCCATGCCATAGCTTCTTCTCCCCTTGCTCTCCACGTCCAAAAGGTGTTTTGGACTTAGGTTGGTGCGATTCAGATCAAGGAAAGGCGATCAAAAGCAAGAAGGCTGCGCTGCTGCAAAAGGACGACTGCAGATCTTCAAAAGAGTTTTGAAGATCCTCCAGATCAGATCCAGATCTGATTTTTGGAGGTGTGATAGAGAAGAAGAGGATCTCCAGATCCAACCCGAGTGGATACCGGTAGAGGCCAGGCGCTTGCGTGGCTAAGATCCAGAACCTTCCGCTGCAATCAGGATCATCTACAGGGTAATAGGATTACCCAAATCAGGTAAATTAAATTTGATTTAATTTATCTTATTTTATTTTATTTATTAAAATAATAAGAATCAGATCTGAAATATATCAAGATCTGATTGAGATCAAGAGAAAATTTTTGAAATATATCTCTTGATCTAATCAGATCTGGACGAACCTGGACCGGGAAATCAGGATTTCCCTTCAATTGGTATCAGAGCCAGGTTCTAAAATTATTTAGATCTGATTTTAATTTTATTTTAATTAGAAAATAAAGTGATTTCAGATGTCACATGAGATGTGATCAGATCTGAAATCAGAAAAATTAAAATTAAATGATTTGGATCTAAGAACATGAAGATATGCATGACTAGTTCTAGAATAGAATAGTTCTATAGAATAGTTTTGCATGTCTTTGATTTAATCTGATTAAATCATATTTTAGATCTTCTTATTTACTATTTTCTGATATTATAAGTGTTATAATAACATCTGATAAATAGCAAATAAAAATTATTTAATTTTAAATGTCATATGAGATATGATAGATGCATGACTAGACTAGTTGTAGAATAGTTCTACATAATTGTCTAGATTAGAATTTATTTTGATTAGATCAATTTAAATCTAATTTTTTAGATTATTATGAGATAATTTAGATCTGAAAACATGCATGATTTGATACATGAGATGTATGCAAAATATGCCTTGATTAGATCTAAATTTGTATATGAGATATATGATATAGATCTATAATTGTTTTGTAGATTTACATGTTCCTGATTAAGGCGTTCCTCTTGGCCGTCCGGTCATAAGAACGAAGAAGGGTTTGAAAGGCCCTCTCTTCCCATTCGATGGGGTGTTCTTATGACGTGTAGGGGTGCTGCGTGTTCGTCCTTAATCAGAAACCCAAAACTTACTTTCTGCAAAACCCTAGATCCTGAAACCCTAGGATTTATTATGCATATTTTGTTTATGAACCCAACTTAATTAAAAATTAAGTTTATGGAATATTAATTAGATCTAAAATTGAGAATTTCAGATCTAAGACATATTCATAATACTGGGTTCGGGCTTGGGTAGCTCAATTAGGTCTAAGCGGTTGATCAAACCGAATCAAGAGTTGGTTAGATGGGATCAACAATGCTTAAATTGACCAGCCTAATAGGATTAAGTCTGGGTCAAGATCGAGTCACGATCAAGCAAGACCTAATTAGGCTCAGAGGTTAGAGTCTGGATTGTAGGCTAACCCAATTGGTTCTGCCTCAACAATTTGGTGTCTAAGGTAAGTTTGGCACAGACGACCGACTGGTTTTTAATTGGAAGCTACTCGACCTGAATGCATTCTTGTGCGAGTTAACGGCATATTCCTTCCACCGATCTCACTTACCTGGCCATATCTGTTGACACTGTTCTGATCTGAGGTGGTCAATAATTCGAGCTGACCCATGCCACTAGGTTAGTCATAATTGTTATGACTAAGCCAAGTCTAGTTTAATGAGACCTGAATCAATTCTCCCTAAGAAAAGATTAAGTCCGAGGTCTTCCACCATTGTAGACGTGCGGGCCCTTCCGGGGTTGATTGTTCTCGGCTGGATACAGTGGCTCAGTTGCACCGGGAAGATGCAACCATGTCTATTAGGCATTGGATGCTATGGGCTGGAGGATGAGTTGGGCTCAATATTCTGGATACGGTGAGAGACCCAATTAGGAACCCAGTCCATGCAAATGGTGGGTCTGACTTAACTAAGGAGTGGATCAATATTCCGGATACGGTGAGATTCATGAATTAGAGACCAAGTTTGGGTGCACCATGATTAGAGAATCATTGAACAAGAGTTGTTCACTCATTGGCTAACCCATCACCAATAACTGTTAGGTGAGGTGATGAGTCAGTTGGTGAGACCGCACCACCCACTAGAAATCATCAATCGCGGAGATTTTCTCATCTCTACAAAGGGAGTGTAGGGATCCGAGAAAATAGTGGGAGCTAATTTGTTTAAAAATAAAATCCCTAAACAAATTGGTCAAGTCAAAATTACAGTATCTAACTAGAATCTTTGACTCTCTACAGGAAAATGTCTGCGTCCAACCCACTGGCACGTATCCTAGACACACATAGACTGACTGGACCCAATTATAAAGATTGGCTCAGAAACTACAAAATTGTTTTGGGTTCAGAGAAGTTAACACATGTTTTGGACCAGGACCCTCCCACCTTACCAGCTCGTCCATCCACTGAACAGAGAGCGTCTCTGGAAAAATGGATTGGCGAAGACAATAAGGCCAGATACTACATGTTGGGCTCGATGTCTGATGAGCTCCAGTGCCAACATGAAGATATCGGGACTGCTCGCCAAATGTTGGCTCACCTGCAGGAGATGTTTGGTAAACAGAGTCGCGCAGTCAAATATCAAGTCACGAAATAACTTTTTAAGGCTAAGATGCGTGATGGGCAGTCAGTCCAAGATCACTGTCTGATAATGATCAAGGACATGGAAGAGCTTGAGAAGCTCGGTGTGAAGTTGGACTTGGACTTGCAGAACGATATTATTCTGCAATCCTTGACTGATGCATATGGGCAATTCATCATGAATTACCACATGCATAAACTTCAGAATTCCTTGGCCGAGTTGATGAATATGCTGGTTACCGCTGAGCTTTCTATGAAAGGTTCTAAAGGCTCAGTTCTTGCTATGGAACGGACTTCTTCCAAAAGAAAGTCTTATGGAAAGAAAAAGAAGTCTGTGAAAAAGCAAAAGGTAGAAAGGATCAAAGAAGAAGAAGGCAGAACCGAAGAAGAAGGTCGATGGCAAAGGAAAGTATTTCCATTGCAACAGCGACGGCCATTGGAAGCGGAACTGCCCTACTTACCTGGCCACCCTGAAGAACAAGAAGGAAGGTCCTTCTGGAGGTATGCTCATTATTGAGTCTAACCTTACGGTTTCTTCTGCATCCAGTTGGGTGCTTGACTCTGGTTCTAGTGCTCATCTGTGCACTTCTATGCAGCGTCTTGAGGATAGCAGGAGGCTGAGGGATGGAGACATGATCCTACGCATCGGTAATGGAGCAAGAGTTGCTGCAGTAGCCGTAGGAACATACCCTCTGCAATTACCATCTGGTTTAGACTTAGTTTTAAAAGACTGTTATTATGTGCATGCAGCTAGCAGAAATTTGATTTCTGTTTCATGCTTAGCACAAGAAGGTTATGTGATCACCTTCTTTAAGGACCATTGTAACATTCTTTATGAAAGAAATAAAATTGCAAATGGTTTCCTTGTTA
>QRFJ01000817.1:80307-113154 GCA_006176705.1 Cocos nucifera | reverse complement strand
GGTGCTTGACTCTGGTTCTAGTGCTCATCTGTGCACTTCCATGCAGGGTCTTGAGGATAGCAGGAGGCTGAGGGATGGAGACATGATCCTACGCATCGGTAATGGAGCAAGAGTTGCTGCAGTAGCCGTGGGAACATACCCTCTTCGATTACCATCTGGTTTAGACTTAGTTTTGAAAGACTGTTATTATGTGCCTGCAGCTAGCAGGAATTTGATTTCTGTTTCATGCTTAGCACAAGAAGGCTATGTGATTACCTTCTTTAAGGACCATTGTAACATTCTTTATGAAAGAAATAAAATTGCAAATGGTTTCCTTATTAATGGTCTTTATCAGCTACATATTGATGTACCTGTTCTAACTATCGAGCAAAACGTGAATGCCAAACGACCTAGGGATAGTCCAAATGATAGATATCTATGGCACCTGAGATTAGGTCATATAGCAGAAGATAGGATCAACAAATTGGAGAAAAATGGGCTATTGAGTCCATTGACTTTCGAGTCATATCCAACTTGTGAATCTTGTCTTCAAGGCAAAATGACTAAACTCCCTTTTGTTGGACATGGGGAGAGGGCCACAGATCTCCTTGCCCTAGTACATACTGATGTGTGCGGCCCATTTGATGTGCCGGCTAGAGGCAATTTTGTCTACTTCATTACCTTTACCGATGATCTGTCTAGGTATGGGTATGTGTATCTTATGAGACACAAGTCTGAAGCTTTTGAAAAGTTCAAAGAATTCAGACATGAAGTAGAAAAACAAACTGAAAAACCCATTAAGGTTCTTCGATCAGATCGAGGAGGTGAATACCTTAGCCGAAGAATTCCTAGACTATCTCAAGGAAAATGGCATAGTCTCTCAATGGACTCCACCAGGAACACCTCAACTCAACGGGGTTTCAGAATGGAGAAATCGGACTCTATTGGATATGGTTCGATCCATGATGAGCTTCACAGACCTTCCCTGATTTTCTTTGGGGACATTCATTGTTAACTTCAATTTATCTACTGAATAGGGTTCCCTCTAAAACCGTTCCTACCACACCGTATGAGATATGGCACGGTAAGAAACCAAGTCTGAGTCATCTCAGAATTTGGGGTTGTCCGGCTCATGTCAAAAGACAACAAGCGGACAAGTTAGAGTTTAGGTCCTTTAGAGCTCGATTCATAGGATATCCTAAAGAGTCATTAGGATACTATTTCTACATTCCAGAAGACCACAATGTGATTGTGAGTCGACATGCCATCTTTCTTGAAAAATAGTTTATTCAAGATAGCGGCATTGGAAAGCAGATTAAGCTTGATGAGAAAGTCTCACAAGTACAACGAGCTAAGGACCAATTGGAACCAAATCAGGTTGAGCCAATAAGAACACTACCTCCTCCACCTCGTAGATCGGAAAAGAGTTTTCCATCCCCCTGAAAGATACTTAGGTATTATTTCAGAGGAAGTAGAGAAAATGTTCCTCGTAGGTAATGGTGCTCATGGTGATGATCCCAAAACCTACAACGAGGCGATATCAGATATCGACTCCGAGAAATGGCTAGAGGCAATGCAGTCAGAAATTGACTCGATGCACTCAAACCAAGTCTGGACCTTGGTAGATCCACCAGAAGGTATAGTACCTATTGGGTGTAAATGGATCTTCAAGAGAAAGATTGGTGCAGATGGGAATGTGGAGACATTCAAGGCTAGACTAGTGGCAAAAGGTTATAGTCAACGCGAAGGCATTGACTATCAGGATACCTTTTCCCCAGTGGCTATGCTAAAATCCATCCGCACATTGCTTGCCTGTTGCAGCCTATTTCGATTATGAAATATGGCAAATGGACGTGAAAACGGCATTCTTAAATGGATATCTTGAGGAAGATATCTATATGGAACAGCCGCTAGGTTTCACATCCAGTGATACTGATCACAAGGTTTGCAAGCTGCAAAGGTCCATATATGGACTTAAGCAAGCATCTCGGAGCTGGAACACTCGTTTCAATGATGTGATCAAAAAGTTTGGTTTCATCAAAAATGAAGAGGAACCATGTGTTTTCAAAAAGGTCAGTGGGAGCGCTGTTGTCTTCCTCGTATTGTACGTGGATGACATCCTCCTTATTGGGAATGATATTCCCATGTTGACAATCAGTCAAATATGGTTGTCCAAGGAATTCTCCATGAAAGACCTAGGTGAAGCATCCTTTATTCTAGGAATTAAGGTCTATAGGGATAGACCGAATAGGATGCTAGGACTTTCACAGAAGATGTACATAGAGGAAGTACTAAAGAGGTTTAGTATGGAAAACTCTAAGAGGGGATTAATACCCTTCAGACATGGTATTCATCTTTCCAAGAAGATGTGCCCTAGCACACCTGAGGAAATAGAACGCATGAGCAAGATCCCTTATGCTTCTGCAATAGGGAGCCTCATGTATGCCATGCTATGTACACGACCTGATATAGCCCATGCTGTGAGTGTCACAAGCAGATATCAGTCAAATCCAGGTGAAGAACACTGGACTTCTGTGAAATGTATCCTTAAGTACTTGAGAAGAACTAAGGATATGATGTTGGTCTTTGGTAATGGAGAACTCCAAGTCCAGGGATACACAGACTCGGATTTCATATCCGATATAGATGATCGAAAGTCGACATCTGGGAGTCTGTTTGTGTGCAATGGTGGTGCTGTCAGCTGGAAGAGTTCCAAGCAAACTGTGATAGCAGATTCCACCATGGAAGCAGAATATATCGCTGCATCAGAGGCTGCGAAGGAAGCATTCTGGTACAAGAAGTTTGCTGCAGAAATTCGAGTAATGCCATCAGATGCCATTCCTCTATACTGCGACAACAATGGCGCCATAGCCCTTGCTAAGGAGCCGAGGTCTCACCAGAAATCCAAGCACATTGAGCGGCGATACCACCTCATCCGCGATTACCTCGAGAAGGGTTACGTCGAGGTCAAGAGAGTCAACTCCACAGATAATGTGGCAGACCCACTTACAAAGCCGTTGGGCCAGCAGAAGATCGAAGCCCACCTTGAGAAGATGGGACTTAGACTTGTAGCCAATTGGCTTTAGGACAAGTGGGAGATTGTTAGATATATGTGCCCTAGAAGCCAGAATTGGCTGACACTTGTAATACACTTCTAGGGGCAAAATTATAATTTTGACTATAATCAATAAAATGGGTTATTTTCTATCACATATGTGTATTTAGTGTCTGTGATACATCCTTTGAGTTAATGGTAATGATAATTCATATTTTCAAGAGTTGAAAATTTAAGACATGAATAATCATTATTAACTCATAAAATGCTCCCGACCATAGGATCATCACGAGGATGGTGATTGATCCGGAAGGTTGGTGTACAATCGCTTCTCTTTAGTAGATGAGTCTTGAGTCTACGGTGTGGAGACACCGGAGCGAGAGTACAGGTACTCGTTAGAGAACGAGGGCACTGAGCGTGACCACCTCGAGTAGTCATTAGGGAAGTCTACCTTCTCGTCAATGACTGACTCGATGCTGCAGTAGTGTGTCTGGTTCTTTGACCTGAGGATGCATCGGCAGTTCACCTTGAGGGTGTTATAGTTTGACTACACCATTACTCGGTCTCCTAGCCATATGGAACCCTGAGGTGTATGTTGGCTATAGCATGTTCATTGTAGGAACTGGATTGCATCAAGATGGAATCTATCTACCTCGGTGGTAGAGGAGCAGCCCTATGATGATCATGAGAATCAAGTCCAGAAGCCCATGGCCATGGCAGAGTGAAATAATAGAAAGAGTTTCTATTTAGATTTTCACATTGGACTTCGAATCGAATGATTACATCATATGACAGAGACTAGGGTTTGACGAGTTCACCTTAACCCTAATCTGATCGGGGCTCAAGATAGAAGAACTTAATCACACAGGTAGCTGCACCAAGAGGTTCGCATTCAGCTCTGATGGGTTGCCACCATATACTGCTAGGTGTCACTGGTGGATTTTGGGAGCAATTAGAATGATTTAGATGATCGATCATTCTAGCTGTTCGAATCAGAAGAGTTCTGATCCATCGAAAGGAGTTTCGATGATGTCGATGATAGAGATCATGACATATCCCATTACCATACAGAACTGAACCTAACTGGGTCACACAAACAAGGGTTTGAATCTGGTGATCATCAATTGAACTGATCCTAGTTCAATTGATCTGAATGAGATTCAATTAGGTTCAAGGAAATCGTGCTAGCACTCGATTGAACCTAACGTTCTTCTTTTACTATCATAAATAAGTTGTCCTGACTGAGCCAAAGGAGTTTGTGCTCAATCAGAGGCCTTCATATGGTCTGACTGGAGGTTGTCCAAGTCAGAAAAGGTTGTCTTATTTTGTAAGACATTACCTGCCATTTTTGGTCACCTGCCATTTCTTGTTCTTTGACTTTGGTCAAAAGTCTACCTTTGACTGGTCAAATGTTGACCATTGACACTTTGACTTTTGACCACATGTCATGCACCTATTGGAGAGCTGGTGGGGGCCTGTCCCCCTGCCAGAACCTGGCAAGGAGAAGGGCGCACGCCAAGGGTGGCGTGTGCCCAAGTTGGAGGCGCCTAGGAGTCCTTGTTGGACAAGGACTCCATCTCCTTTTTGGATTCCAATTAGAGTTCTCCTAAGAACCAACTTTGACTGGTCTTAGGCACCCTCTAAGGAGGAATCCAGGGGACTCTATTCCACCAATCAGATTTAGATCTGATTTCACAAAGGGTTGTGATTGGTTGGGAAGGAAGAGGAGTTGGATCACAAGCTTAGTCTATAAATAAGACCCTGCGCCCAACTCTAATCCTAAGTGAATCAATTGAGAAATTCCCACGCCCCAAGGCTGCCTCTCCCCTCCTTCTCCATGCCATAGTCTTCTTCTCCCCTTGCTCTCCACGTCCAAAAGGTGTTTTGGACTTAGGTTGGTGCGATTCAGATCAAGGAAAGGCGATCAAAAGCAAGAAGGCTGCGCTGCTGCAAAAGGACGACTGCAGATCTTCAAAAGAGTTTTGAAGATCCTCCAGATCAGATCCAGATCTGATTTTTGGAGGTGTGATAGAGAAGAAGAGGATCTCCAGATCCAACCCGAGTGGATACCGATAGAGGTCAGGTGCTTGCGTGGCTAAGATCCAGAACCTTCCGCTGCAATCAGGATCATCTACAGGGTAATAGGATTACCCAAATCAGGTAAATTAAATTTGATTTAATTTATCTTATTTTATTTTATTTATTAAAATAATAAGAATCAGATCTGAAACATATCAAGATCTGATTGAGATCAATAGAAAATTTTTGAAATATATCTCTTGATCTAATCAGATCTGGACGAACCTGGACTGCGAAATCAGGATTTCCCTTCACTACATACATCAATATGTACTAAACCCAAAAGCTCAATGGCCCGTTCATCCTTTTCAATAAAAGATGATTTGGTCATTTTATCAAAAAGACAGTACTCATAAGTAAATGATTCATAATCATCGATGTCAAGGATATGCTCATTGACTAACATGTTGATCCTATTCTTATTTATATTATCGAGCCTATAGTGCCAAAGATAGGCATTAGTGATATTATCTAGTTTCGGACATTCATTTGACGTATACGTTATGCTAATACATAGCGATAATATATAGTTGCCATTTCTTAATTATCCTTGCATTACTGTAATATCATTCATAATGAATCACAATCATTTTTTTTTATTAACAAACAATAACCATCTTGGGCCAAAAGCCTAATAGATATTATGTTCATCATAAAAGATGGACAATAGTGATAGTCACTTAAAACGATATTATTAATTTTGAAAATAAGATCAAGAGTTCCTAATGCTAGGACTGAAACTTTACATCCATCCCCAATATTAAGGAATCTATCGCCATTCTCAAATTTTCTACTAATTTGAAGTTGATGTAGTCGGTATCTAATACCCAGGTAGATATATTACAAATAGAGAAATTACAAGGTGTTATCATATAACAATTTTGATCAGCAACCATTTGCCGATTTCTCCTATTCAGGCTTTTCAGATCAAGAGGATAATTTCTCTTTGGGTCTACTTGATTAGGATCAACACTAGAGTCGTAATTAGATCCTAAAAGCTTGTCACTATCCAACAGTGAACGGAGTGGACTAACACTAGCCATTCTATTTGTCTAAAAGAAAAATATGAAACCTTATTAGTACTTGAATTAATTAATCCTAAAGATTTGGACTTTAGTCTGAAGGTTCTTCCACTATTTTTTATGAATTGGTAGCCTCTACCTCTAATTCAAGGAATTACACTAACATCTTAGTGGGTAATGGAATCCACATAGACTACAGATGAGTCTGAGGAAAGCTCTAGCCAACCCATATGCATTCACAGGTAGTTTCACAATCAATTATTTTTTTCAAATAATTTTTAGTATTTAGTTTTTATCCCAAAAGTCAATTCAGTAGGCTATAGCCTCCACTAAAAAGGTCCAACCATTAACATGATTGAGTTCGGTGCATCAAAAGAATGAAGACCAAGCTTGAGGAAAGCCGTTCAGAGTGTGCAACCTAATCATCATATGATGGACAGTAATTCCAACATCCAAATGAACATTAGGTGTAAGGCGCCTCCAATGTTCATCTAGAAAATTAAACTCATTACTGTTCACCTTAATGGGAGGCTATGACTTGGTTATCCCTATAACTTAGTCATTTTTAAGGATCTAATAATTTAGAAAATTTAGGTTATATATGATTTAAGAATAGAAAGGATACAAATCAATTTTCTCTCACTGACTTCACCAAGTCAAATCCTCCCATTGACTTCACCAAGTCAATAGGTTAGGATTATGATCAATTTTGGTTCATAGGCCCCTAATTCAATTTTACTGGTTAAAATCAGTCAAACTGATTCCTAGCGACATGGGTCAGCTCGAATTACCAAATGATCCAATGAAATCCTAATCGACCATGTCGGCTAGGTAAGTGAGATCAGTGGAAGGGATATGCCATTAATTCATCAAAGATTGAATCAGTACGAGTAGCTCCCAATTAAAAACTATTGATCATTACTGTAAAACTTACCTTAGATACCAATTAGTTAATTAAGTTCAATCTGATTAACCTAGTGATTATGGGCTTAACCACGTAGCCATGAATCAAGTCCATCATGGTCTTTGTTAAAGACATGGACTCATCTAACAACAACTACTAAAGTTGTATCTAGAGAATCCTTGACCTAATTTAATTCAACATTTGGTTAGTTTTGATCAATTTCTCTAATTTAGTGCATTCTTCAACTAACCTTAGATCTAATCCAATTAATAGTCCTAATTCATTTAACCCATTAACCCACAGCTTATGCAAATAACATAGAATCTTTAATTCACAATTCTAGATCCTATGAGACAACACTTAATCTTTTATTAAGTTTTTGGGCTGATGGGTAGGGTTAAGCATTTTGAAAATAATTTTTAAATTTTGAAAGATTTTTAATTTTTTATTTATTAAATGAGTTGACTCATTTTAGAAATAGATCAACTTATTTCATAAACAACAACCTATTGCTATTTTCGTAATAGAAAATAAATCATAATAAAATTAAAACATGAATTACATATTAGATCTAATCTAACATATTCGTATTTAATTTTTAATTATTATTTTTATTAATTAAATAATTTTAATTAATATATAAATATATCTTATATGCTAGTTTCTAATTAACATATAAGCATGCCAAGCAACACTTGTTCTGTTACCATTGTTGAAAATTGAGCAAGATTAAAACATGCATTTCCAAAAATTTTTCGAATAAAATTTATAGCTGAAGTAAAATTAATCTACTATTAATTCTATGCATACTGTGATTAGATCATTAAACCCTACTCAAGATCTAGATATGCTGATATGTTACAAAAAATTTAATATGATTGATCAGCAAATCATATTCGCTGATCGACTAATATTCAGAACATAATATCTTTGCATGGGTAGATGATCTCCACATTCTGAATCCATGGGAGGAAGCCTTATTGTCATGCTACAACCACACACCTATCTGACCTCTATGGTGAGTCCACACAGAGCTCCTGATCCCAATCAACTCCAACGGAGTGCTAGCTCCTCACCGAAGCCTTCAACCCTCTAATTGCTGAATACGTTCATTTCTTCATTGACGTCTATTGTCGATCTATCATCCCTTCCGACCTATCCTTCAATGCTTGATCTAATTCATGCTGCACAAGAAGATCCTCTATACAGACTTTTCATGTAGAAAAGCATTCTTTTCTAGCAAACTTCTTAAAATCTATCTTTATGCTACTCTCCATGATTGGATCTAAATCAAATAATAGCAAAATCACCAAGATAGATGAGAAATACCTCGATAGGGTCCTGCTGAAATTTCAGCCTTTTTAGATCTCTTCCTTCTGCATTCTCCATCTTTCTCCACATGACCCAAGCTCTGTTACCAATTGTAGGATCGATTCCCTAAAGCTTAGAAGACCTTAAACCAGCAACCAAAGACTTCCAACCAGAAGGAGGTGGTAGCACTGATGAATAGATAGCAAGGGATGGGCAACAAATAAAGAGAGGGGAGAAGAGAGTAGGATTTTAGGGAGAAAAGAGATTTTCATTCATCTTGTCAAATATTATATATACAAAGTATATATATGCCCTTGAGTCAACAAGACTCAGCCCTAAAAAACTCTCCTAGGCTAACCCATACATGAAAGCACTCATCCAAGCCCATGTACACCCATATCTTGGAAGATATACAGGGTTTCATGCATGAATTTCAAATTTTTTTTGAAATATAACATAGTGAAATATGCAGATTAAACCATTTAATCTATAAATGCATGTAATCTAATTACGAAACCCTACATCTAGGACCTATAACAAGTCATATTGTATTTTAAACCAAAAAATAAAAGATTTGGTATTGATCAAATCAATACCCTAGATTTAGAATGATTTTAGATCTAAAACCTAGATCGCATCTAGGTGAGAGAAGAGATCCAATCTCTTATCTTGCACGGGTCGAGAACTCCATGGTTGATTCATGTTGTTGCCTTTGAAGCCGCACATGCGTCCGACCTCTATAGTTGATCCACATGAGGCTGCAATAAAATCGAAGGTTCGTCGAATGAAGATCCGCTCGAAGTGCTAGCTTCTTATGGATCCCTCTGGATGGTTAATATAAAATTTATTCTTTGAATCTCTTGGATATTTTAGGAGATGAAGAATAAGAGAAGAATTATGAGAGAAATCTAATCTTTGGTTCTCCCATAAATCAGAGATTAAATGATTAAGAAAAATCCTAAGAGAAGATACATCTTCTCTCTTCAGGACATCAACTATTGATGTCCTAAATGGATCTTCATATCTAGACAAGAGGAGACCTTCTCCTCTAAAAAATTTTCACACATCTAGATCTCTTCCACTGATTTTTCTCATAGAAAAATCATATTAAAATTGAGAAGAAAGGATTCTCAAAAGAACCCTAGGAGAAGACTATCTTCTCTTCACTTTCCTCTCATTAGGACATGATCAAATCATGTCCAAAAGAGACCATGATGCCCCACTCCTTGGAGCATCCATTTCCACACCCTTTTCCTCTCTCTCTAAGATTTTTATCACATAAAAATCATAAAGAAAAATAATAAAGTAAACCATGAAAGAAAACAATGAGAGAAAATATTTTCTCTTACCTTTGTCTTCATCAGGAAATGAACTTTTCATGTCTTAATGAAGACTTTTCCTCCATGGATGTAGTTGCCCTAAAACTTCACACCCTACCTTCTTTTCTTCTACCTTTTCATGTGGAATCTTAGAATTTTTTATGCCTCCTACAGATTAGAATGTGGCATCCAAGAAAATAGGAAGACTAGGTCAAATTTGAACTAGTCAAACAAGGAAACAATGGAAGAGTTTGGGGGCCGTCCAACTCTTAGATGCCTCCCCACTATTCTTGTGCATGGAGAGAAGAAAACTTTCACCCAAGAGGAGAAAAAATTGGTGACAAAAATTAAGGTTGGCATGGGTTATTTTCCAAAGAGAGAGGAAGACAGTTTTGACAAAATAAAACTCTTCCTTAGTTTGGCTCATTCAAACTAACTACCAATTTTGACCAAGTCAAATTAAATCCAAATTTACCAGGATGCGAGGCATGGGAAATCAATCTTAGGCATAGAAAAAGTCATGTAATTTTTTTGGAATTAATTAGTGGACGTGGAGATCATTGGCGCAAGGATGGAAGAGTCCTAGTCTACAAGGACTCTCTTATTTTGACTAGGTCAAACTAATTTTAAATCCAATTAAAATAGGATTAGTGCCAACCTAGTTATGGATTATCCTAGTCCAACTAGAAATCCAATTAAGTTAGATTTAAATCATATTTAAATCTAATTTAAATTCTAACTCAATTAGAAATTAGGTATACTCAAATCCTAGTCCAACTAGGAACTTTTTTTTCTTGCAATTAATTTTTTCTTGCAATTGAGCAAGCTTAACTTTTTCTTGCATAAATAGCTTGGGAGGGATGCAATACCAAACTCATTGCCTAAGTTCTTTCTTCCATTCCTTACTCATTTCAAAATGACAAAGCTTGAAGTAGACTACCACATGTTATTGGGGTTGCTTTAGAACTTTTAGAAGGATCACCAACTCCATAAGGAGTCGGTGAACTTTGTGGGAGGGTCATCTTCTGATTCTCAACCCTTTAGAAAAGAAAAGAAGAACAAGAAGAAGAAAGCTAAGAAGGTGCAAGTTCAAGTCGGAACATCTGTGCAGGGCCAGACCAAGAAAATCAAGCCCGATAAGAGTCAAGCTAAATGCTTCTTTTGTAGAAAATGGGAGCACTGAAAGAGGAACTATTCTTAATACATTGCCTCTCTAGATCCGAATAGGTAGAGAAAAAAGCAAGCTGTTGCTAGGTAAGGTATTTATATGATAACTCCTTACAATTTCTCTATTTATGATATTACTAATTGGGTATTGGATACCGATAGCCTTTACCATATTTATAATTCACTGCAGGAGTTACAGGTCAGTAGGAGATTCGAGCAAGGTGAAAGGTTCCAGACCATTGGAGATAGAAGATCAGATCCAGTTCTAGATTTAGGAATTCTAAAACATGTATTTGAGTTCCTGATGTGGGATAGCCTAAAAAAGAAAAGAAAAGAAAATACAAAGCTTCCTTCTATTCATCAACAACAAATCACGTCCGGCTGTGGCATATTATTCTCAGGATAGACAGTATAGTTGCCTATACTCTACTCAGGAGGCATGACTGATTGACATGGGACCAAAGCACCATCAATCTAAATGACACTGATGAATGCCATTTTAGAGATCAGTAAATAACTAGCAATAATAAAATAAATAGATAGATGGCAAAAATTAAACATGCTCATGAATAATTATAAAAAGAAAAATATAAATGAAATGATGGATAGCAAGAAATTAAGCCCGCAAAAAAATTCAAAAAAAAGATAAGAAGAATTCAGATCGTGGTAGTTAAGAAACTACCCTGATTAGGGCTCTTAATCTTTTAACCAAGCAGATCTATCAATAAAGAACTGGGTCTTTACCAACATCGGATCTAAAAAAAAATAATAATAAAAATCAAAGATCAGTTGAGAAGGAACGAAGGTCCTTGTCAACATTTGATCTATAAAATAATAGATCACTCTTTCTCTCTCTGCGTGATAGATGAAAATCTTGGAGGAGACAGATCTTCTTTTGGTGGAATAGGCTTGTATAGATAGATGATGAAGATGAATCGGGATCGTAGGAACACTGAATCTCAAGAAAATTAATGTTAAGGAGATTGAAAAGGGTAAGCCTCACACCCTTTCCTCAAGGGACGATTTTGGATCTCACACCCTCTCTCTCTTGGAGCGATCAACATAAGTGTTTGTGGAAATTATAAATTGATTCATTCATTCATTGTCTCATTCATGAAAGATACATGGGTTTATATAGGATCCTAGGGGTCTTATTTCTTTAGGAATCCTATTCTCTTTACAAGAAAAAAATCAACCCTCCAAACAAAAAAGTAAAATATTATGTATGGTTTCCTAATACAATAATATATCATATCTATCTTTTATGGAACCATAGGAAAGAAATCAGCCTTTTAACAAAATAAGTAATAAATCAAGAACTCTTAAGAAATCCTATGGAAGAAAAGGAACTCCATGTGGGCGCTTGATGCCTGGCACAACTTGGCATGAGGATCCTTAGGCATGGTACATGCTGGCATGTGTATTTCCTTCCTGGGTATGTGGAGAGTGATGGCTCCAAAGATGTCGTGGACCAAGCATGCTTCTTTATGATGGTCTCTTTCCAAATAAGGCTCAATCCAAAATAAACCCAAGTATTGTCCTATGGACCCAAAACTAAATGCATCAAAAGAACTAATTGATTAAATCAAAAGAACTAGAACAAAATAACTGAAGTAGAGTTATTCTGATATGACTTCTTTAATCCAAATTGAATCTAAATTATGTTGCCGACTTTTGATGGCTCTAGTGTCCGCACCAGTTCTCTTAGGGTGGGGAGAACTCGACCCTGACAAGTGGGGGTCTATTTTTCTCTGGTGATGCTCAAGCAAATCAAGATCAACATGCTGTAGCTCTTCTCGAGTGATCCAGGTATCCTCAAACCCTGGTCGACCTCGCCATCTAACTAAGTACCGCTGATAGCCTCGACTCCAGATGGAGATGATCTGCTCATCCAAAATTCTCTCAATCTGATCATGCTTTGACATTTTGGCCAGTGGACATTCAGGAATAGGCTCTCTCTTAAAGGTTGGTTTAAGCTCAAATGGCTCACTAGGTATCCAAGTTGGCTCTTTATAGGCGATGAGATCTGCAACGTTAAAAGTAGAGCTAATCCCAAAATCAGAAGGCAAGTCCACAACATATGCATTTGGTCCTATTTTCTTTAAAATCTTAAATGGACCTGCTCCCCGAGCATGTAACTTCTTGACGGTTCTTGGTAGGAATCGTTCAGGCCTCATTCGAACCATCACATAGTCTCCTTCCATAAACTCTTGGGCATGTCGATGAGAATCTGCATTCTATTTATAAACTTTATTACTAATACTAATTTTTTACTGATCTCTTTATGTAAACTCTTGACATGCTGTGGAAATGACTCTACAGATTTGGAAATTCTAGCATGCATGGGCAGTGGGATAACGTTAATTGATTTTCTAGGTTGATATCCATGAACTACTTCCTTGGGATGATCTATCTTAAGGTCCTCACGAACTTCTCTCATAACAATCATCCAAATTGGTGATCCTTTACTCATGGTCATCTCTAATTCCTTAGCACCTATCAGATAAAGGCTTTTCTTTTTGATGTTTTTTTTTGGTTCGCCATCTATCTTTCTATTGGTAGCCTTAGATGGGGAAGGATTGATCATGATCTTCTTACCCTTATGAGTGAAACTACAGGAGTTGGTTCGGCCATAAATCATAACATCATTATCAAATAGCCAAGGCCGACCTAATATGATACTTTCGACTTTCATAGATAAGATATCACACCAAATATGATCCTGATAAGAATGGAGCTTGATGAAAATACGACATCTAAGTTTGATGGAAATAAAGAAGAAATCTATCCAAGACACACAGTATGGACTGAGATGATCTACAGGAGCTAATCCTAATTGCTTAACCATGTCGGTGGAGATGGCATTGATACAGCTACCATTATCAATGATCATCTTACAAATTTTATCACTAAATTTTATGAAGGTATGGAAAATAGAAGTCCTACGCCAGTCTTCACTCTCCTTAGTCTGTGCTAGAACATACCTAACAACTCCAAGCCTAAGGTCTGACTTCGGTGTAATAAAACATAGGATTTTCTCAGTATCCTCAAACTGCTCGGCTAAGTCTGGATCAGCTTCATAAACTTTCTCCTCAATATTTTCTAGAGTTTCTTCTTCTAATTCTTTCATAAGTAATGATCGGTTGGGACATTGTGTAGCAAAATGACCGTAACCATGGTATTTGAAGCAGTGGGATCGAGAACTACTTTCCTTAGATAACTCTCCTACAACTCTTTTTTCTTTATCTTCTTTTTTCATAATAGGATTTGTAGGTGGAGGTCCATTATTAGAAGTTTGGGTAGCATTAGGTCTCGATCCAAAAGGAGTTACTCGGCTAGATTCAAGATGATGGATGGTCGAATACCTAGAAAATCTCTCAAAGTCTAGTGCAAGTTGATAAGCTTGTTCTAATGTGCTTATCTCTCACGAAAAGAGCTCACGCTAGATATCTTCTCATAATCCAGCTCTAAATCTAGATAAGGTAACAACCCTATCTTCAGTTACTCCACATCTCATGAGGTACTCATCAATTCTCGTGATGTACTCTATGACTGATCTATTTTCTTGAGTAAGTCTCTACCACTGATCTAAAAGTCTTTGTTGGTAGGAGGTGGGGAGATATTTTTCTCTGAGTTTCTCCTTCATTTCATCCCAAATTTCTATCGGATCTTGTCTTCTCTAGTTGAGAAGATGTTCAACACTTTTCCAACAAAGTCTGGCTTGCCTAACCAACTTCATCCTAGCAAACCTAACTTTTTTTGGTTCAGATATTTCGTACCATTCAAAATAGTGGTCCATGCTTGATTTTCAATCTAGCTACTCTCTCTAATCTAGACAACCATCAAAACTTGGGGCTTCGATCTTCACATTCCTAAGGTCATGCTCATCCTGATCGAACTAGTTATGATGGGGTCGTGGTGCTATAGGTCAATCAAGGTCGAGGTTCCTTCTTCTCTATCCTATAAGTAGTTGGAGTGACTCAAGTTCAGATTGTCTTTGCTAGCTTCTTCTAGTATTCTTATTCTTTCACTCATGGTTTTCATAAAATCTTTCATATCATCAAACTTCTCAGTCAGGGCATTAATGATGGCTGCTGTATTAGGATCCATGTTGGTACTGGGTGAGAAAGTAGGATGTTGGTACTGGGTACCTGATCTAGTGGTAATGCAAGTCTAGGATGCAGGAATAAGATGCAGTAAAAAAAATACTAAAAATTAAATTATGAAATTTAAATTATGAAAATTTAACTTGCAGAAATTTTAAATTGCAAAATTTAAACTAAAGCCCTAACCAATCCGACTTTGATACCAAATTGATGTGGGACAACCTAAAAAAAAAAAAAGAAAACACAAAGCTTCCTTTCGTTCGTCAATAACAAATCACGTCCGACCATGGCACATTATTCTCAGGATAGATAGTATAGTTGCCTATACTCTGCTCAGGAGGCATGACTGATTGACATAGGACCAAAGCACGATCAATCTAAATGATGTTGATGAATGCCATTTTAGAGATCAGTAAATAACTAACAATAATAAAGTAAATAGACAGATACTAGAAATTAAACATGCTCATGAATAATTATAAAAAAAATATAAATAAAATAAAGGATAGCAAGAAATTAAGTCCGCAAGAAAATCTGAAAAAAAGATAAGAAGAATTCAGATCATGGTAGTTAAGAAACTACCCTGATTAGGGCTCTTAATCTTTTAACCAAGCAGATCTATCGATAAAGAACTGGGTCTTTACCAACATCGAATTAAAAAAAATAAAAAAAATAAAAATCAAAGATCAGTTGAGAAGGATTGAAGGTCCTTGTCAATGTTTGATCTATAGAATAATAGATCACTCTTTCTCTATCTGCATGATAGATGAAAATCATGAAGGAGACAGATCTTCTTTTGATGGAATAAGCTTATGTAGGTAGAAGGTTTAGATGAATCGAGGTCATAGGAATACTGAATCTCAAGAAAATGAATATTAAAGAGATAGAAAAAGGTGGGCCTCACACCCTCCCCTCGTGGGACAATTTTGGGTCTCACACCCTTTCCCTCTCAGAGCGACCAACACAAGTATTTGTGGGAATTGTAAATTGATTCATTCATTCATTGTCTCATTCATGAAAGATACATGGGTTTATATAGGATCCCAGGGGTCCTATTTCTTTAGGAATCCTATTTTCTTTACAAGAAAAAAATCAACCCTCCTACCAAAAATGTAAAATATTATGTATGATTTTCAAATATAATAATATATCAGATCTATCTTTTATGGAACCATAGGGAAGAAATCAGCCTTTTAACAAAATAAGTAAGAAATCAAGAACTCTTAAGGAATCCTAGGAAAGAAAAGAAACTCCATGTGGGCGCTTGATGCCTGGCATAACTTGACATGAGGATCCTTGGGCATGGCACATGCTGGCGTGTGTATTTACTCCCTGGGTGTGTGGAGGATGGTGGCTCTAAAGATGATGTGGACCAAGCTTGCTTCTTTATGATGGTCTCTTTCTAAATAAGGCTCAATCCAAAATAAATCCAAGTATGGTCCTACGGACCCAAAATTAAATGCATCAAAAGAACTAATTGATTAAATTAAAAGAACTAGAACAAAATAACTGAAGTAGAGTTATTCTGATATGGCTTCTTCAATCCAAATTGAATCTAAATTATGTTGCCGACTTTTGATGGCTCCTATGTCCGCACCAGTTCCATACCGTTGTTTTTAGTGATTATCTTTTCTATTCCATTTTTTTTTTAATGTTATTTCTATAAACCTTCTAGTAAAAAATGATTATGAAATTTCAATAAAGAAAGAAGTTTGTAATATCATTATGAATGGTGTTACTATTTTTTATGAACATTTGAACAATGGTGTGTATATGCTATCACAACTTGTTAACATAGTCTATTCAACTGGCAAGCATCTTACATTAGGTAGTATATCAGATATCTATTTATGGCACTATAGGCTAGATCATATAAACAAGAATAGGATAAATAGGTTGACTCAAGAGGGAATCCTTGAAGCCAATGATTGTGAATCATTTCCAACCTATGAGTCCTATCTTATTGAAAAATTGACTAAGAAGAGACCAATCAAGCTAACTAATCCTTGAACCACTAGTCTTAGATACCAGTCAAACTGACTAATCCTAATTCGATCCAACTTTACGATCCCTTATCCTAATGAGCTCGAATATCCTTAGGGGCTAACGTCTAATTGATTTTAAATTAAGGTTTAAATCAATGTCATATGAAGGGTGGTGATTTATAAGCTAAGAAAGGGTGATCAAATTTTCATCTTATCTTATTTAATGGTTTGTGCCCATAGAGTATATTATGAATATACAATGCAAATAAAATAAGGTGTCCGAATATGTTAAAAAAATTAATTTATATAATTTTTATGGTTACTCTTAATTAATTAAGTATTATGAGATGTCGATGATTTTTTAAGAATTTATGGTTATGTCATTTTATAAATATTTTTTTAGTTTTTAGCTGTATGATTTTGCGAAAGAAACTAAATTCAAGTGATTAAGTCTTAAAAAGTAATAAATTACTAGTCTATAAAAAGTCGTAAATTAATTATGTAAAGCAAGAATTTGAAGAAAGTATAAATAATAGGTAGTTAAGTAATTAAATTAAATTGACTGATAATAAAAATATAAATTATTAATCAGCATAATATAACATGTAAAGCAAAAATAGAAAAGTAGTAAATTAAAAATTTAAAGTAGTAAAATAAATAAATTAATGAAGTAATATAAAGTAACTATGTAATGAAGCAGTAGCAAAAATAAATAAGATAATAAATTAAAATAAGTAATAAAATAAAATAGTAAAATAAATAAAGCAATAAAGCATATAAAGCAATAAATAAGAAATTAATTAATTTTTTTGAATATTTTGAATTTTTTAATTAATTTATTTTTTTAAAATTATTTTATTTGAAGCAATCATGCTATAATTTTTGACAACAGCACCAAAAATTTGACTGCTTGTCATTAGAGTCTGAAATAAAAATTAAAATTGATCTTTCTATTGATTAGAACAGTGGTGAGCCAGATGTCAATTTTCTCGAGGATTGAAGGCTAAGTTATATTCAATTTAATAATAAAATAAATTAATTTTTAAAATAAAAATTTAAATAAATAAATTAAAGTAGATTAATTAAATTTTTTTATTAAAATAAAAGAATGTAAATTTTAATTAATTAGGATTTTTGGAATTAAGAAAAGATAGATAGAAAAAATTGTCTAGGGATTCAGTTCCATCTTCCAATACTCAAATCTATAATTGATTCATGCAATCTTTTTATCATTAACATATAATCTTATAAGGTGCATGTTTCTTTGATCTGATTCAAATATAATTTATTCTACCAAGCATGGATCATATCTAACAAGATCATGATCCATCTCGCAAACATAGACTATTTTGATCATGCAATCAAAGAACATAAATATAATTCTTATTTAATTCATATAATTTATCTTAATCTGAGCACAAACCATATCTATCTGCGATGACGATCTATCTTCTTAGGTATAAATTATAAAAAATTAAATATTAAAATATAAATCTTATAATTTATTCTAACTTGAGTATAGACCATATCTTTCCAAGATCACGATCTATCTCTTTAGCTATAAATTATAAGACAATAAAGCAAAAACATAAATAAGGCATGTAAAAGGTGAAGAAATTTTATTGCTCAATAAAAATAAAAAGAAAATAGGATTCAAATTACAAACTCTCATGTTTGAAAGATTTTTCTTATTCTCTTGGATACAAGAATTCTAGTCGTACATAATTTTGATCCTTATAGCTTGCGGCATCATGGAATTCTCCAAAATAAAAAGAAAATAAAAAGAAAACAAAGAAGAAAGGAAGAAAGGAAAATGAGGGAAGAGGAGAAGAGAGAAAAAGAGAACTAAAATAAACTACTTCCCCGCTTTAAGCAGGCTCTCTCTAGCTTTTTTTTTTGGCTTTTGGCATTTTACTGGCGTAAATAGAGGAGGAAAATAGGAGTTTTTGGATCCTAGTTGAGCTCAAATTGGAGTTCGAATTGAATTTAATCACTCAATTTATTCTTGGCCATCCGTTTGAAATCAAATGGCTTCAAATCCATCAAAAACCATTATTGGAAGCTCCTGATCACCGTTGGATTGATTTCGGGCTGTTGGATCTTGATTTGGAGCGATATCGATCATTGGATCATGCATAGAAGGGCCTGGAAATCCCATTTAAATCGGGAGTTGATGATAGCCGTTGGATGCTGGTCGAGATTGATGGAAGCCATACGATCATGCAATGCACCCTCCCCCTGTGATGCACCATGATAAATTTACCTAGACCCTTTAAGGATCTAGATCTATTGACTTGGTCGTCGGTCCACCATGGACCGCGATGAAGATGATGCCATGCCGACGTCAGCTAGGCCGAGTTCATGCGTGGGTTCGTTGATGCTGCGGTCTAGGCTGCTGGCGTGTTCTTTCTATACCAACCTGTTCAGCCGATTGATTCATTATTTTTTTTTGTTTTCCATTGTTTAAATTTTTAGCTTCCACAATAATTCCAATTTAGCTCCAATTTAAGTAAAATTTATTCTGTTGGAATTCATAAATTAAGCTCTTCACATTGGTAGGCTTCTTTCCTACAAAACATTCATAAAAGTATAAATTTTTTTAAATTAATATATATTAATACTTTTATTTAATAATTTATGTTAATTATCAAGTGTAGGGATGTCATTTTTGATTAAGAGATTGTCATCCACATACAGTACAAGAAATACTATTACCGAACCATTAGCCCATTTGTAAATGTTGGATTTTTCTCCATTCTTAATGAAGCCATATATTCTCATCACTTTATCAAAATGCATGTTCCAACTCCGTGATGCTTGCTTTAATCTATATATGCATCTCTGAAGCTTGCACACCTTGGACTCGTCTGTGGATGTGAAATCCTTAGGCTGTATCATATACACATCTTCATCCAGCTCTCTATTTAGGAAAGCTATTTTCACATCCATTTGTTAGATCTCATAGTCTTGGTATGCCGCTATCACAAGCATGATTCGAATAGACTTGAGCATTACCATCAGAAAAAATATCTCATCATAGTTAATACCATAATGCTGATTATATTACTTAGCAATGAAATGGGCTTTATAGATCTCCACCTTCTCATCTGTGCTATTTTTCTTTTGAAAATCCACTTACACCTAATGAGTTTTACCCCTTCAAGTGGATTAACGAGTGTCCATACATTATTGACTTTCATGGACTCCATTTCGGACTTCATGACTTCTATTCATTTATCGGAGTTGGAACACTGCATGGTATCAATATTGATGATCGAATGCTCATCGTTCTCATTGAGTTCAATAGGATTACCATCTTGGACCAAGAAACCATAGTATCTATTTGGTTGATATGGTACACTACTAGATCTCCTTATAAGTGTCTCTACAATGGGCTCTTGGTTTGATCTTATCAAATCTGATTTTGCAAGTTCACTAGAATTAATGTACCGGTTCTTCCACCTATTGAACTTTAGTAAACTCAACATTAGAAGTAGCTGTTCCTTCAATAAAAAACTTCTTTTTTAAAAAGACTATCCTATTGCTGACGAACACCTTTTGTTCTTTAGCAAGGTAGAAGTAATAATCTCTAGTTTCCTTGGGATACCCTATGAACAAGCATTTATCAGACCTTGGTCTAAGTTTTTCTAGCTGCAAATGTTTGACATAAGTCGGACATCCCCAAACCCTAAGATGAGAGAGCGTCGGCCTACGCCTAGTCCATATCTCATATGGAGTCTTTGCATTAGACTTGCTTGAAATATTATTCAAAATAAAATAAGCAGTCTCAAGTGCATACCCCCATAAAGAAATAGGCAGACCTACAAACTCCATCATGGACTGAACCATGTCCAATAGGATTCAATTCTTCTTTTCGGATACACCATTATGTGGTGGTGTTCCAAGAGGGGTCTATTATGAGAGAATCGTATTCTCTCCAAGATGTATCAAAAAATCATTAGAAAGGTATTCATCTCCTTGGTCGGACCGAAGAGTTTTAATACTCTTTCCAAATTACTTTTCCATCTCATTATGATATAGTTTGAACATTTCAAACGAATCGAATTTATTCTTCATGAGATAGACGTGCCCACATCTAGAAGGATCATCAATAAATATAATGAAGTAGTAGAATCCATCTCTAGCATATGTGTTCATAGGTCCACATATATTAGTATGTACTAGACCCAAAAGTTCAATGGCCCATTCATCCTTTTCAGTAAAAGGTCATTTGGCCATTTTATCAAGAAGGTAGTACTCATAAATAAATGATTCATAATCATCGATGTTAAGGATATGATCCTTGACGAACATGATGATCTTATTCTTATTTATATGATCGAGCCTACAGTGCCAAAGATAGGCATTAGTGACATTATCTAGTTTCGGGCATTCATTTGACATGTACATTATACTAATAGGCTATGATAATATATAAATACCATTTCTTAATTATCCTTGCATTGCTGTAATATCATTCATAATGATATCATAATAATTTTCTTTTATTAACAAACAATAACCATCTTAGACCAAAAGCCCAATAGATATTAAGTTCATCATAAAAGATAGACAATAGTGATAGTCACTTAAAACGTTAATATTAATTTTGAAAATAAGCTCAAGAGTTTCTAATACTAGGATTGAAACTTTACATCCATCCGCAATATTAAGAAATCTATCATCATTCTCAAATTTTCTATCAATTTGAAGTTGATGTTGTGAATTGCATATACGAACTGGACTTTCGGTAGCCAATACCCAGGTAGATATACAAATAAGAAATTACAAGATGTTATCATATAACAATTTTGACCAGCAACCATTTGTCGATTTCTCCTATTCAGCCTATTCAGGTCAAGAGGATAATTTTTCTTCGGTTCTGCTTGATTAGGGTCAATACTAGACTCCTCATAAATAGAACCTAAAAGTTTGTCACTGTCCAACAGTGAATGGAGTGGACTAATACTACCCATTCTATTTATCTTAAAGAAAAATATGAAATCTTATTAGTACTTGGATTAATTAACCCTAAAGACTTGGATTTTTATCTAAAAGGTTCTTCCACTATTTTTATGAATTGATAGCCTCTACCTCCAATTCAAGAAATTACACTAACTCCTTAGTGGGTAATGGAATCCACATAGACTATAGATGGGTTCGGGGAAAGCTCTAGCCAATCCGTATGCATCCATAGGTAGGTTCACCATCAATTATTTTTTATAATAATTCTCAGTATTTATGTTTTTCTTAAGAAGTCAAATCAGTAGGCTATAGCCTCCACTAAAAAGGTCTGGTTAGATCCAACCATTAATATGATTGAGTTTGGTACATAAAATGAACGAAGACCAAGCCTAAGGAAAGCTTTGACCAACCTGATCGCCGTTCAATGTGTGCAACCTAATCATCATATGATGGATAGTAATTCAAACATACAAATGAACACTAGGTGTAAGGCACCTCCAATGTTCATCTAGAAAATTAGACTCATTACTATTCATCTTAATGGAAGGCTATGACTCGATTATCCCCATAACTTAGTCAATTTTAAGGACATAATAATTTAGAGAATTTAGGTTACATGTGATTTAAGGATAGAAAGGACACTGACCAATTTTCTCTCACTAACTTCACCAAGTCAAATCCTCCAACTGACTTCACCAAGTCAATGATTAGGATTAGGATCAGTTTTGGTTCATAGGCACCAAATTCAATTTTACTGGTTAAAATTAGTCAAATTGATTCCTAGCGATATGGGTCAGCTCGAATCACCAAGTGATCCAATCAAATTCTAATCGACCATGTCAGCTAAGTAAGTGAGATCAGTGGAAGGGATATATCATTAACTCATCAAAGATCAAATCAGTACAAGTAGCTCCTAATTAAAAACTATTGGTGTTTACCGCATAGCCAAGAATCAAGTCCATCTTGGTCTTTGTTAAAGACATGGACTCGTCCAACAACAACTATTGAAGTTGAATCTAGAGAATCGTCGACCTAATTTAATTCAACATTTGGTTAGATTTGATCAATTTCTCTAATTTAGTGTATTCTTCAACTAACCTTAGGTCTAACCTAATTCATTTAACCCATTAACCCACAGCATATGCAAATATTTTAGAATCTTTAATTCACAATTCTAGATCCTATGAGACAACACCTAATCTTCTATTAAGTTTTTGGACTGATGGGTAGGATTTGGCATTTTAAAAATAATTTTTAAATTTTAAAAAAATTTTAATTTTTTGTTTACCAAATGAGTTGACTCACTTCAAAAATGGATTAGCTCATTTCATAAACAACAACCTATTATTATTTTTATAATTAAAAATAAATCATAATAAAATTAAAATATGAATCATATATTAGATCTAATCTAATATATTCATTTTTAATTTTTAATTATTATTTTTATTAATTAAATTAATTTTAATTAATATATAAATATATCATATATGCTAGTTTCTAATTAATATATAAGCATGTCAAGCAACCCTTGTTCTGTTACCATTGTTGAAAATCGAGAAGGGTTAAAGCATGCATTTTTAAAAATTTTTCAAACAAAATATGCAGTGGAAGTAAAATTAATCTACTATTAATTCTATGCATACTATGATTAGATCATTAAATCCTACTCAAGATCTAGATATGCTAATATGTTACAAAAAGTTTAAATGCGATCGATCGACAAATCATATTTGCTGATCGACTTATATTCAGAACACAATATCTTTGCACGGGCAGATGATCTCCACATTCTGAATCCGTAGGAGGAAGCCTTATTATCATGTTATAGCTGCACACCCATCTGGCCTCTATGGTGAGTCTACACAGAGCTCCTGATTTCGACCAGCTCCACCAGAGTGCAAGCTCCTCACTGGAGCCTTTAACCCTCTAATTGCTAAACACATTCGTTTCTCCATCGACATCTATTGTCGATCTATGATCTCTTTCGGTCTATCCTGCAATGCTTGATCTAATTCATGCTATACAAGGAGATCCTCTACACAAACTTTCTACATAGAAAAGCTTTTTTTCCTACCAAACTTCTTAAAATCTATCTTTATGCTACTCCCAAAGACTATATCTAAGTCAAACAATAGCAAAATCACCAAGATAAATGAGAAATACCTTGACAGGGTCGTACTAAAATTTTAGCCTTGGTAGATCTCTTCCTTCTGCATTCTCCTTCTTTCTCTACATGAACCGAGCTTTGTTACCAATTGTAGGATCGATTCCCTAGAGCTTAGAAGATATTAAACCAGCAACCAAAGACTTCCAACCAGAAGGAGGTGGTAGCACTGATTAATAGATAGCAAGGGATGGGTAGCAAACAGAGAGAGAGGAGAAGAGAGTAGGATTTTAGGGAGAAAAGAGATTTCCATTCATCTTGTCAAAAAACATCACATATACAAAGTATATATATGCCGTAGAGTCAATAAGACACAGTCCTAAAAGATACTCTTAGGCTAATTCATACATGAAAGCACTCATCCAAGCCCATTTACACCCATGTCTTGGAGAATATGCAGGGTTTCATGCATGAATTTCAAAACTATTTTGAAATATAACGCAATGAAATATGTAGATTATGTTAGATATGTGTGCCCTAGAAACCAGAATTGGCTGACACTTGTAATACACTTCTAGGAGCAAAATTATAATTTTAACTATAAATAATAAAATAGATTATTTTCTATCACATACATATATTTAGTGTCTGTGATACATCCCTTGAGTTAATGGTAATGATAATTCTTATTTTCAAGAGCTGAAAATTTAAGACAAGAATTTTCATTATTAACTCATAAAATGCTCCTGACCGTAGGATCATCATGACGATGGTGATTGATCCAGAAGGTTAGTGTACAATCGCTTCTTTATAGTAGATGAGTCTTGAGTCTATGGTGTAGAGACACTAGAGCGAGAGTACAGGTACTCATTAGAGAACGAGGGCACTAAGCGAGACCACCCTGAGTAGTCATAAGGAAGTCTACCTTCTCAACGATGACTGACTCAAAGCTGTAGTGGTGTGTCTGGTTCTTTGACCGGAGGTCCATCAGCAGTTCATCTTAAGGGTGTTATAATTTGACTACACCATGACTCGGTCTCCTAGCCATTCAGAACCCTGAGGTGTATGTTGGCTATAGCATGTTCATTGTAGGAACTGGATTGCACCAAGATGGAATCTATCTACCTCAGTGGATGAGATGCAGTCCTATGATGATCATCAGAATCAAGTCTATAAGCCCATGGCCATGGCAGAGAGTGAAATAATAGAAAGAGTTTCTATTAAGGTTTTCACATCGGACTTGAATCGAATGATTAAATCATATGATAGAAACTAGGGATTTGACGAGTTCACCTTAACCCTAATCTGATCAGGGCTCAAGATAGAAGAACTTAATCACACAAGTAGCTGCACCAAGAGGTTCATTTTCAGCTCTGATGGGTTGCCACCATATACTGCTAGGTGTCACTGATGGATTTTGGGAGCAATTAGAATGATTTAGATGATCGATCATTCTAGTTGTCTGAATAAGAACAGTTCTGATCCATCGAAAGGAGTTTCGATGATGTTGATGATGGAGATCACGACATATCCCATTATCATATGAAACTGAACATAATTGGATCACACAAATAAGGGTTTGAATTTAGATATCATCAATTGAACTAACCCAGTTCAATTGATTTAAATTAGATTCAATTAGGTTTAAGGAAATCGTACTAGCACACGATTGAATCTAACATTCTCCTTTTTCTATCATTAAAAGTTATCTCGACTGAGCCAAATGAGTTTGTGCTCACACAGGTACCTTTATCTGGTTTGATTAGAGCTTGTTCAGGTTAGAAAAGGATTGTCTTAATTTATGAGGTAAATTTAAGACAACACCTGCCATTTTCCGTCACCTACTAATTCTTATCTTTTGACATTAGTCAAATGTTGACCTTTGACCCTTGGACATCTGCCCATGTGTCATGCACTTATTAGAGAACAGATAGGGTCTTGTCCTCTCCCTGAAAATTGGAAAGGAGGGGGCACACACCTAGGATTGCATGCATCCATGGATAGGGATGCCTGGAGTCTCATACGGATGGGACTCCAAGTTGCTTCTTGGATTCAAACTAAGTGACCTTCACCTATAGACTTTGACCAATCTTAGGCGCCACCTTAGGATGAATCTATAGATCTCTCATCTGATTGGATCAGGTGATGTCATCCTATCAATCAAATTTAGATCTAATTAAATGAAGCAACGTGATTGGCCGAGGTGATGTGGCACTGCATGGCACAGCAGGGTCTATATAAAGACCTATCTGCGCCCACTTTTCAAAGACTCCTCTCCTAGCCATGCCCCAAAGCTGTCCCTCTCTCTTCTCCATGCCACCTTTAGGCCATCTCTCTCCTCTCCATGCCCAAGAATAATTGGGCTTCAAATTAGTGCGATTCAAGCAAGAAAAGACTGACGAGAAAGGAACAAAGTAGCACTGCTGCAGGGACAACTACTGATCTTCGAAAGGAGTTTCGAAGATCCTCCAAATCAGATCCAGATCTAATTTTTAGAGAAAAAAAGAGAAGGAGAAGATCTTCAGATCCAATCTGAGTGGATACTAGTAGAGGCCAGGCACTTGCATGGCTAGATCCAGAACCTCAGGGCTTCAACAAGATCATCAATGGGTAATCAGGATTACCCTAGAATCAAGGTAAATTAAATTTAGATTTAATTTAATTTAATTTATTTTATTTATAAAATTATAAAATTAGATCTAAAAAATGTTAGATCTAATTAGAATCAAAGAGAAAATTTTTGAAATATATCTCTTCGATCCAATCAGATCTGAACGAACCTGATCCTGAAAAATCAGGAATTTTTTTTCTTCAAGCTGGTATCAGAGCCAGGTTCTTATAAAATTTATTTAGATCTAATTTAATTCTAATAAAATAAGTGATTTTAGATATCACATGAGATGTGATCAGATCTAAAATCAAAAAAATTAAAAAATTAAAATTAATTAATCTAGATCTAAGATTATGAAGATATGCATGACTAGTTCTAGGAATAGAATAGTTCTATAGAATAGTCTTGCATGTATCACAATTTAATTTGATTAAATCATAATTTTTAGATCTATTTATTTACTATTTTTCTGATATTATAAATGTTATAATAATATCTAAAAAATAGAAAATAAAATTATTTAATTTTAAATTCATATGAGATATGATATGATGCATGTCTAGACTAGTTGTAGAATAGTTCTACATAATTGTCTAGATTAAATTTTATTTTGGATTAAGATCAAATTTAAATCTAATTTTTTAGATTAATTATGAGATAATTTAGATCTAAAAAATATGCATGATTGATACATGAGATGTATGCAAAATATGCCATTTTGATTAGATCTAATTTTCTGTATATGAGATATATGATATAGATCTAATTAGTTTTTGTAGATTAGTTGTATTTTCCTGATTAAGGCATTCTCTCTTGGCCGTCCGTTCATAAGAATGAAGAAGGGTTTAAAGGCCCTCTCCTCCCATTCGATGGGGTGTTCTTATGATGTGTAGGGGTGCTGTGCGTTCGTCCTTAATCAGAAATCCAAAACTTACTTTCTGCAAAACCCTAGATCCTGAAACCCTAGGATTTATTGTGCATATTTTGTTTATGAACCCTACTTAATTAAGAATTAAGATTATGAAATATTAATTAGATCTAAAATTGAGAATTTTAGATCTAAGACATATTCATAATACTGGGTTCGGGCTTGGGTAGCTCAATTAGGTCTAAGCGGTTGATCAAACCGAATCAAGAGTTGGTTAGATGGGATCAACAATGCTTAAATTGACCAGCCTAATAGGATTAAGTCTGGGTCAAGATCGAGTCACGATCAAGCAAGACCTAATTAGGCTCAGAGGTTAGAGTCTGGATTGTAGGCTAACCCAATTGGTTCTGACTCAATAATTTGGTGTCTAAGGTAAGTTTGGCACATACGACCGACTGGATTTTTAATTGGAAGCTACTCGACTCTGAATGCATTCTTGTATGAGTTAATGGCATATTCCTTCCACCGATCTCACTTACCTGGCCATATCTGTTGACACAGTTCTGATCTGAGGTGGTCAATAATCCGAGCTAACCCATGCCACTAGGTTAGTCATAATTGTTATGACTATGACAAGTCTAGTTTAATGAGACCTGAATCAATTCTCCCTAAGAAAAGATTAAGTCTGAGGTCTTCCACCATTGTAGATGTGCGGGCCCTTCCTCGGGGTTGATTGTTCTCGGCTGGATACAGTGGCTCAGTTGCACCGAAAAGATGCAACCATGTCTATTAGGCATTGGATGCTATGGGCTGGAGGATGAGTTGGGCTCAATATTTTGGATACGGTGAGAGACTCAATTAGGAATCCAGTCTGTGCAAATGGTGGGTCTGACTTAACTAAGGAGTGGATCAATATTTCGGATACGGTGAGATTCATGAATTAGAGACCAAGTTTGGGTGCACCATGATTAGAGAATCATTGAACAAGAGTTGTTCACTCATTGGCTAACCCATCACCAATAACTATTAGGTGAGGTGATGAGTCAGTTGGTGGGACCGCACCACCCACTAGAAATCATTAATCATGGAGATTTTTGCATCTCTACAGAGGGAGTGTAGGGATCCAAAAAAATAGTGAGAGCTAATTTGTTTAAAAATAAAATTTCTAAATAAATTGGTCAAGTCTTAATTACAATATCTAACTAGAATCTTTGACTCTCTATAGAAAAATGTCTGCATCCAACCCATTAGCACGTAAATCCTGGACACCCATAGACTGACCGAACCAAATTATAAGGATTGGCTCTGAAACTTCAAAATCATTTTGGATTCTGAGAAGTTAACTCATGTACTGGACTAGGACCCTCCCACCTTACCAGCTCGTCCATCCATTGAAGCAGAGAGCATCTCTGGAAAAATGGATAGACGAAGATAACAAGGACCAGATATTACATGTTGGGCTCGATGTCTGATGAGCTCCAGCACCAACATGAAGATATCAGGACTGCTCGCCAAATGTTGGCTCACCTATAGGAGATGTTTGGTGAACAGAGTCGCACAGCCAAGTATCAAGTCATTAAACGACTTTTTAAGGCTAAGATGCGTGATGGGCAGTCAGTCCAAGATCACTGTCTGATGATGATCAAGGACATGGAAAGAGCTTGAGAAGCTCGGTGTGAAGGTTAGACTTGGATCTGCAGAATGATATTAATTCTGCAATCCTTGACTGATGCATATGGGCAATTCATCATGAATTACCATATGCATAAACTTCAAAATTTTTTGGCCGAACTTATGAACATGCTGGTTACCGTTGAGCTTTCCATGAAAGGTTCTAAAGGCTCAGTACTTGCTATGGAATGGACTTCTTCCAAAGAGAAAGTCTTTTGGAAAGAAAGAAGAAGTCTGTGAAAAAATAGAAGGTGGAAGGAGGAAAGAAGAAAAAGGCAGAGCTGAAGAAGAAGACTGCTGACAAAGAAAAGTATTTCCATTGCAACAATGATGGCCATTGGAAGCAAAACTGCCCTACTTACCTGGCCACCCTAAAGAAGGAGGCAGGTCCTTCTGGAGGTATGCTCGTTATTGAGTCTAACCTTATGATTTCTTCTGCATCCAGTTGGGTGCTTGACTCTGGATTCTAGTGCTCACTTGTGCACTTCTATGCAGGGTCTTGAGGATAGCAGGAGGCTGAGGGATGGAGACATGATCCTGCATGTCAAAAATGGAGCAAGAGTTGCTGCCAGTAGCTGTGGGAACATACCCTCTTCGATTACCATCTGGTTTAGACTTAGTTTTGAAAGACTGTTATTATATGCCTGCAGCTAGCAGGAATTTGATTTCTATTTCATGCCTTAGCATTAGAAGGCTATGTGATTAGTTTTCTTAAGGACCATTGTAACATTCTTTATGAAAGAAATAAAATTGCAAATGGTTTTCTTATTAACGGTCTTTATCAGCTACATATTGATGTATCTATTTTAACTTATCGAGCAAAATGTGAATGCCATAAAATCAAAACGTCCTAGGGATAGTCCAAATGATAGGTATCTATGGCACCTAAGATTAGGTCATATAGCAGAAGATAGGATTAACAAATTGGAAGAAAAATGGGCTATTGAGTCCTGTTGACTTCTGAGTCATATCCAACTTGTGAATCTTGTCTTCAATGGCAAAATGACTAAAGCTCCCTTTTGTAGGACATGGGAAAGGGCCATGGATCTTCTTGCTCTAGTACATACAGATGTGTGCGGCCCATTTAATGTGCCGGCTAGAGGCAACTTAGTCTATTTCATAACCTTTATTGATGACTTATCTAGGTATGGGTATGTATATCTTATAAGACATAAGTTAGAAGTATTTAAAAAGTTTAAAGAATTCAGACATGAAGTAGAAAAGCAAACTAGAAAACCCATTAAGGTTCTTTGATCAGATCGAGGAGGTGAATACCTTAGTCGAGAATTTTAGACTATCTCAAGAAAAATGGCATAGTCTCTCAATGGACTCCACTAGAGACACCTCAACTCAATGGGGTTTCAGAATGGAGAAATCGGACCTTATTAGATATGGTCCGATCCATGATGAGCTTCACAGACCTCGCTGATTTTCTTTGGGGACATTGATTGTTAACTTCAATATACTTACTGAATAGGGTTCCTTCTAAAAGCATTCCTACCACACCGTATGAGATATGGCATGGTAAGAAACTAAGTCTGAGTCATCTCAGAATTTGGGGTTGTCCGGCTCATGTCAAAAGACAACAAGCGGACAAGTTAGAGTTTAGGTCCTTTAGAGCTCGATTCATAGGATATCCTAAAGAGTCATTAGGATACTATTTCTACATTCCAGAAGACCATAATGTGATTGTGAGTCGACATGCCATCTTTCTTGAAAAATAGTTTATTCAAGATAGCACATTGAAAAATAGATTAAGCTTCAAAGAGAAAGTCTCACAAAAGCAACGAGCTAAGGACCAAATGGAACCAAATCAGGTTGAGCCAATAAATACACTATCTCCTCCACCTCGTAGATCGAAAAGAGTTTTCCATCCCCTTTGAGAGGTACTTAGGTATTATTTCAGAGGAAGTAGAAGAAATGTTCCTCGTAGGTAATGGTGCTCATGGTGATGATCCCAAAACCTACAATGAGGCGATATCAGATATCGACTCTGAGAAATGGCTAGAGGCAATGCAGTCAGAAATTGACTCGATGCACTCAAACCAAGTCTGGACCTTGGTAGATCCATCAGAAGGTATAGTACCTATTGGATGTAAATGGATCTTCAAGAGAAAGATTGGTGCAGATGGCAATGTGGAGACATTCAAGGCTAGACTAGTGGCAAAAGGTTATAGTCAATGCGAAGGCATTGACTCTCAAGATACCTTTTCACCAGTAGCTATGCTAAAATCCATCCAAAATTATTTGTGTTAGATATATGTGCCCTAGAAGCCAGAATTGGCTGACACTTGTAATACACTTCTAGGGGCAAAATTGTAATTTTGACTATAATTAATGAAATGGGTTATTTTCTATCACACTTGTGTATTTAGTGTCTGTGATACATCCTTTGAGTTAATGGTAATGATAATTCATATTTTCAAGAGTTGAAAATTTAAGACATGAATAATCATTATTAACTCATAAACATGCTCCTGACCATAGGATCATCACGAGGATGGTGATTGATCCAGAAGGATTGGTGTACAATCGCTTCTCTTTAGTAGATGAGTCTTGAGTCTACGGTGTGGAGACACCAGAGCGAAAGTATATAGGTACTCGTTAGAGAACGAGGGCACTGAGCGTGACCACCTCGAGTAGTCATTAGGAAGTCTACCTTCTCGTCAATGACTGACTCGATGCTGCAGTAGTGTGTCTGGTTCTTTGACCTGAGATGCATCGGCAGTTCACCTTGAGGTGTTATAGTTTGACTACACCATTACTCGGTCTCCTAGCCATATGGAACCCTGAGGTGTATGTTGGCTATAGCATGTTCATTGTAGGAACTGGATTGCATCAAGATGGAATCTATCTACCTCGGTGGTAGAGGAGCAGCCCTATGATGATCATGAGAATCAAGTCCAAAAATCCATGGCCATGGCAGAGTGAAATAATAGAAAGAGTTTCTATTTAGATTTTCACATTGGACTCGAATCGAATGATTACATCATATGACAGAGACTAGGGTTTGACGAGTTCACCTTAACCCTAATCTGATCGGGGCTCAAGATAGAAGAATCTTGAATCACACAGGTAGCTGCACCAAGAGGTTCGCATTCAGCTCTGATGGGTTGCCACCATATACTGCTAGGTGTCACTGATGGATTTTGGGAGCAATTAGAATGATTTAGATGATCGATCATTCTAGCTGTTCGAATCAGAAGAGTTCTGATCCATCGAAAGGAGTTTCGATGATGTCGATGATAGAGATCATGACATATCCCATTACCATACAGAACTGAACCTAACTGGGTCACACAAATAAGGGTTTGAATCTGGTGATCATCAATTGAACTGATCTAGTTCAATTGATCTGAATGAGATTCAATTAGGTTCAAGAAAATCGTGCTAGCACTCGATTGAACCTAACGTTCTTCTTTTACTATCATAAATAAGTTGTCCTGTCTGAGCCAAAGGAGTTTGTGCTCAATCAGAGGCCTTCATATGGTCTGACTGGAGGTTGTCCAAGTCAGAATAGGTTGTCTTATTTGTAAGACATTACCTACCATTTTTGGTCACCTGCCATTTCTTGTTCTTTGACTTTGGTCAAAAGTCTACCTTTGACTGGTCAAACGTTGACCATTCACCCTTTGACTTTTGACCACATGTCATGCACCTATTGGAGAGCTGGTGGGGGCCTGTCCCCCTGCCAGAAC